>CM065598.1:64681513-64707082 GCA_033119425.1 Bufotes viridis
CGGCCTGTGTCCCATGCTGTACGGCTCTGAAAGGCTGCAGGCCGTGTGCTGGCAGCCTATCAGCGTAACAGGGAAGGGAGACGCCTCCTCCTCCTGCCCCACAGCACAGCAATCTGTATCGCTGTCCTGAGGACGACGATACAGATGACTATGGAGATGAACGCTTCCACCATTCTTTGCCCCTGAGCGAGGAGAGAGCAGCCTGCAGGTCAGCCGGCCGGGCACCCAGACTTCACCCCCTGCACCCTCCTGTGACCCTGAGGCCATCTGGCACTATCAGGTAGGTAAGGGAGAGCAAGGGAAAGCTTTAGGTCAGGCAGGGAGAGTTTGGTGTTAATTGTTTTGTTTTTTGTTTTTAACTCTTGCATCACCCTCTTAGGGTGTCTGGGGTCCACAGAACAGCTATGTGACCGTACAACCCCCCAAGGGTCCTGCAGTTCGCCCCCTTGACCCCTCCACCATTTTTGGGGCGCAAGCATTTAGTTTTTTTTGCATAAGCTGACAGTGGCCGACACTCTTAGCCACTGTTAGCACATCGCCCACCCCACCGCTGATCAGCTTTTTTTTTTACTTTTTCAAGTTTTTTTTGCTCTCTCTTTTTTTTGGGGTTCTTTTTTTTTTTTAGGGAACAGTCCGGGAACACCCGTTCCCCCACACACATGCACACTGAATAAAGGTTTACACGCACATACATACGCACACACACACTCCCCTATGGCACCCCGGACGTTCTTTTAAACAAATTCGCTTAACCGCTACAGGACCGCCTAACGCAGAGATGCGTCCTGCGTGTGGTCCTGTAGCTCTGAGACGGCGCATCGGCGCGCCATCTCGCGAAGCCGAGACTTCCTGTGAACGCACGCGCGATTGCGCGCAGTTCACAGTGAAGCTGCCTCGGCAGTTCGGCTACAGCCTGCCAGCGATGATCCATCGCTGGTAGGCTGTAGATGCGATTAAATCGCATCAAACAAGCTATATCAGACGCTGTTTTGTGAACAGCGCCTGATATAGCTGCTACCTGGTCCTCTGGTGGTCCCATTTGCTGGGATCGACCACCAGAGGACCAGGTAACTACTGTAAAGTTGCACCAAACACTACACTCAACCCCCCACCCCCTCACCTATTAACCCCTTGATCACCCTCATCTAGACCCCCTGATCACCCCCTGTCATTGATCACACCCCTTGTAAGGCTCCATTCAGACGTCCATATGTGTTTTGCGGATCCGTGGATTCACGGATCCATGGATTCACGGATCGGATCCGCGGATCTGCAGATCCTCAAAACACGGACACCGGCAATGTGCTTTCTGCATTTTGCAGATCCCCACATTGCCAGAACTATATAGAAAATGCTTTTTCTTGTCTGCAATTGCGGACAAGAATAGGACATGTTCTATATTTTTGCGGAACGGAAGTGCAGACCCGGAAGCGCGGATCTGTAATTCCGGATCCGAGCGGGACAAAGTCTGTCCCCATAGAAATGAATGGGTCCACAATTCCGTTCCGCAAACAGAATTTCGGGCCATTTTTATGCATTTGGATTCTCACGCTTTAGGGGCCCCTAAAATGCCAGGTGAGTATAAATACCCCACATGTGACCCCATTGTAAAAAGAAGACACCCGAAGGTATTCCGTGAGGGGCATGGCGAGTTCACAGAATTTTTATTTTTTGGCACAAGTTGGTGGAAATTGATATATTTTTTTTTATTTTGTTTTTTACAAAGTCTCATATTTCACTAACTTGTGACAAAAAATAAAATTTTACTTGAACTCACCATACCCCTCACGGAATACCTTGGGGTGTCTTCTTTCCAAAATGGGGTCACATGTGGGGTATTTATACTGTCCTGGCATTTTAGGGGCCCCTAAAGCATGAGAAGAAGTCTGGAAACCAAATGCGTAAAAATGCCCTGTGAAATCCTAAAGGTACTCATTGGTTTAGGGCCCCTTTGCGCACTCAGGCTGCAAAAAGTGGCACACATGTGGTATCGCCGTACTCAGGAGAAGTAGGGCAATGTGTTTTGGGGTGTATTTTTATATATACCCATACTTTGTGTGAAAAATATCTCTGTAAACGACAACTTTAAAAATTTTATACAAAGTTGACAATTTACAGAGATATTTCTCTCACTCCAACATGGGTATATGTAAAAATACACCCCAAAACACATTGCCCTACTTCTCCTGAGTACGGCGATACCAAATAAGTGACACTTTTTTGCAGCCTGGGTGCGAAAAGGGGCCCAAATTCCAACGAGTACCTTTAGATTTTACATGGCGGCTCACAATTTATCTCCGCCCAAAATGCCAGAACAGTAAACACACCCCACAAATGACCCCATTTCGGAAAGTAGACACCCCGAGGTATTCACTGAGGGGCATAGTGAGTCCGTCTGAGATTTATTTATTTTTTGCAGAAGTTAGCAGAAATTGAAACTTTTATTTTTTTTTTTTCTCAGAAAGTGTCATTTTCCGCTAACTTGTGAAAAAAAATGAAATGATACATGAACTCACCATGCCCCTCCGCGAATACTTTGGGGTGTCTTTTTTCTAAAATGGTGTCATTTGGGGGGTATTTATATTATCCTGACATTCTAGCTCCTGAAGAAACATGACAGGTGCTCAGAAAGTCAGAGCTGCTTCAAAATGCCAAAATTCACTTTTTTGCACCGTAGTTTGTAAACGCTATAACTTTTACCCAAACCAATAAATATACACTTATTGGACTGTTTTTTTTATCAAAGACATGTAGAACAATAAATTTAGAGAAAAATTTATATAGAAATGTAGTTTTTTTTTTTAAATTTTACAACAGAAAGTGAAAAATGTAATTTTTTTGCAAAAATGTCGTTAAATTTGTATTAATGGCAAAAAAAGTAAAAATGTCAGCAACAATGAAATACCACCAAATGAAAGCTCTATTAGTGAGAAGAAAAGGAGGTAAAAATAATTTGGGTGGTAAGTTGCATGACGGAGCAATAAACGGTGAAAGTAGTGTAGTGCGGAATTGTAAAAGTGGCCTGGTCATTAAGGGTGTTTAAGCTAGGGGGCTGAGGTGGTTAAACAAAAAAATAATGTTTCAGTTTCTCCATATTCTGAGAGCCATAGTTTTTATTTTTGGGCGATTGTCTTAGGTAAGGTCTCATTTTTTCAGGATGAGATGACGGTTTGATTCATATAATTTTAGGGTGTGTATGACTTTTTGATCGCTTTGTATTACACGTACTGTATGTCACTGGTGCTTAAGTCACAGCCAGATAATGATCATGTACGTCATGGGTTCTTATAGGGTTAAATAAGGTAAAATATGACATACAGCACAATGTAACAACTTTGCAGTGCCTACGTGTAGCTAGTGGGACGCTGCAGTCTTACCACACTAGCTTATTGTATATCGTGACTACTGTGCTTTTGACTTTGGCTTGTTTTGGACTTTGTCTCTGTGACTTCCCTGGTACTTACACGACCTCTTGGCTTCTGACCCCGTCTGGTACCTGACTTTGTTATTGTTATTTCCCTTGTACTGTTGTTACTTCTTGGTTCCTGACCTCGGCTTGTGTTGACTTGGATTTAGTATTTTCCGTGTCCCTGTGTTTCCTCCTGGCTTGTCCGATTCATGCCTTAAGTTTGTTTGGGTTCCAGCCCTGTTCTATGGTTCTCTGCAGGTAGAGCCAAGGGTACTGGGACCTTCCTGGAGGTGCAACCACTGAGCCTTCGGCCAAGTTCGTCCCCACCACCTGGGGCTCTATGAAGTAGGGGGCTCACTGGCTCTTCGCCCTCTGGGGTTTTTCTTTGGTCTACCAGGGCACTTGGTTCAGTGGTCAGTGCTACCACTATTGCCTAACCTGCGTATCCTCTACTGTCATGTTCATTTATTACATGTGTAATAAAGTATTCTGTTGGTCCCGGGTCTGTAATCGACCTGTCTTATCCTGTTTGCAAGACATTCCAGAGGTCTGCCTTGTACTCGGAACTTCACAGTGGCAATAGTGGAAAACACGGGATACATTCTGGCGTCCTGGTGGATTCAACTTATCCTTATGAATTTTAGGGAATATGTACAAGACAGGGGTTACTGAATGCTCATTAATGAGATAATGATATAATTGCTCATAAATAATATCTTCTGCATAGGTGTCATCCACAAGTAATCTGATTATTCTCATAATATCATATTTAGGATTGGACCATTTTGGGGTATAGATCACTTTTTGATAGCTTTCTATTTCATTTTTAGCAGGTGAGGTGGGAAAATTTTCAACTCTGTCAGTGTTTTTTTATATTTTATATTTATGGGGTTCATCATGCGGTATGTTTGATATGCTAATTTTATTATGTGGGTCAATATGGTTATGGTGATATTATATTTATAAAGGTTTTTTTTATGTTTTACTACTTTTGCAGCATAAAACCCACTTTTTATTAAAGATAATTTATATTTTACAACACCATATACAAACATCATTAACTTTTTTATTTTTTTCACCAATGTAAAAAATACATTTCACAAATGTAACATAAGTTGGGGCTTATGTTTTGTGGAATGGGACTAATGTCATTATTTGACAAAAGTTGCCGCCACTCTATATCCTAAAGTGTAGCACTCAACCCTTGAAAATTCGCCTATATATATACATACACATACAATGTATATATGGAAAATGTTGTCAGTAATAATATTACTAATCCATTACATAATTCCAACAGAGAGACTTCTGATTGGCTCCAAATTTACTTTGTAGCAGAACAGGGACCCCAAACATAATGTCAATATCATTAAGAACTATCTTCAGCGTCAAAAAGATAAGGAAGTTCAAGGGAGAGCACAGAAGAATCTGAACAAGCCTACATCCATAGAAGATCTGTTGTGTTGATGATGTCCAGGAGAAGCCAGGTAAAGCTGGGAAACCAAGAAAGAACCGGTTCTTAGCGCGCCTGCAGAAAACCTGGGCAAGGATTGCTGGGCGTAAGAGGAGGAGAACTTCCATCCAAGAAAAGAGAAGTTCAGAAGAACTCCCAGGACCCAGCCATATCAATATGGTGGACAGCACAGGTAGGAGGACATCATGTACCTTCTTATATAATACAACGTTATGGTCATTGTTACAGTACCCCGTGTCACTGACAAAATGATCCCAATGCTATAGATACTAGTTTATAGAAATAATGGGGGAATTATCAAAAGTGGATAAAAGTGGAGGAGTTGTCTATAGCAACCAACCAGATTCCAGCTCTCATATCTTAGAACCATAAAATAATAATAAAAGCTATCTGACTGGTAGCTGCCAGCAACTTCTTCACTTTCCATCTGTAGCACTTTCTAAAAAGCAATGGTGACAAGTCATAGTGAATATAGTATGTACTATACTAGATAAAAAGCAGCCTTCAGGGTTTTGATGTCACTTCTTATCATCTATATGTTTTTTTACAGTTGACATTCCACCAAAAGAGAAGGAAAAGATAGACCAAATGGAGGTAAATCAGATCATCATGGCTGATGAAAAGGAGACAGAACTGGTGACAGACAATTTAGTGGAACAGGAACTGCTAGCAGAATACCATCAGATTCATGACCTGATCCACAACATGGAGGAGCTCTACATCCAGTACTATGGCGGGCAGGATAAAGAACAACAATATGAAGCTGAAATGCTAGCGGAATACCATCAGATTCATGACCTGATCCACAGGATGGAAGATCTGTATGTCCAGTATTATGGTGAACAGGATGGAGAACAACTGCAAAATGAGGATGGAAATAACAAGAAAGATGGAGAGGAGAGACTGGGAATAGTTCAGAACCTTTACAGGTTACACAGAGTTAGGGTGCGTTCACACAATGCCTGAGGTATTATTTAGTGTATGTCCCAGGTAGCTCATGGCATACACAGGAATGAGATCTAGAGCAACTCTCCGAATAAAAAGAATAATAGCTTTTAGAAAACGTCTACGTGGCGATTTTGAGCAAGACAAGTGTTGAGTGCCAGCGCAGTGTCCAAGATTTGCAGACAGCAGGACTACCATAGGAATAAATGGATTTGCAGTGTGACTCACATGTTTGCTACAACATGTGAATTGTAAAAAATTCGAACACTGCAATTGGCGTGTGGTGGTCACAACAAACGTGTAAGTCGTGCTGTGACCCCACCCATTCCTAGGGCAGCTCCGCGACACTGGGATCTTTGGGCTCAAGTCATACTCTTATACAAGTCCTTTTTAAAACTGTCCTCTAAGCAGTCTCCAAACATCATAAAGTGGGGTACAGCAGAAGCATTTAGTACAACATTAGTCCTTATTCATGACTAGTGTTGTCCAAAATATGTCACCTGGGGAAAGGTTTTTCCTATTTATACTGTACCTGCTGAACCTCATTTTATAATATTCGCACACTGCTTAGATGATGATTTTAACTTGAATAAAACCTGGAATTATTGAATAGTTGTACTAGATCTCATTCACACATGTTGCTTTAGGAGATTTGGAAATAATGTGATTTAATATTTTATTAGTGTTTAGCTCATGGCATATCTAGGAGATCTTCATACCATCTGTGTATTTTGGAGGTCACTTTTTGTCGTATATTTGGCGCAGATTTTGTCGCAGCAGCGATTTGCTGAAAAATCTGAGACTTCTTACCCTTCCACGCCATGTACACCAGTTCTAGAACAAAAAAAGGGGCGTGTAATGAGCATGAAGGAGGGCGGGACGATTTTGATGTACAAAATGCTCTAAATCTATGCCAGCAAGGGAGCTGCTTTAGTTTTAAGGCCTCTTTCACACTTGCGTTCTGAGGATCCGGCGGGCACTTCCGTCCCGCCGGATCCGTCAGAACGCAAGTGGACTGACAGCATTTGAAGTATCCTGATCAGTCTTCAATATGCTTTCACTGTTACCATGGCAGCCAGGATGCTACTGGAGTCCTGGCTGCCATGGTACTCAGCAGCAGTGTACTCACCTGCGCTGCGGCGGCCGGGCGCTCCTTAATGACGTCCAAGGTCCGGGCGGCGCATAGATCAATGCGACACCCGGACCTGTGATGTCATAATGGAGCGCCCGGCGCCGCAGCGCAGGCACACTGCTGGGTTATACTTACCATGGCAGCCAGGACCCAGTAGCGTCCTGGCTGCCATGGTACCGATCGGAGCCCCAGCCTACACTGGGGCCCCGAACGGAACGGCTGCTGCGCATGCGCAGCGCTAAACGTTGGATCCGCAATGCGCCGAATCGACGTTTAGCTTAATGCCGGATCCAGGATTAATGCTCTTCAATGGGCATTCATTCCAGATCCGGCATTGCGGCATGTCTTCCGGCTTTTTGGACGGAGACAAATCCGCAGCATGCTACGGTTTTGTCAACGTCCAAAAAACGTTGACATACTGAACGGATGAAATCCTGATGCATCCTGAACGGATTTCTCTCCATTCAGGATGCATTAGGATTATCCTGATCAGTTTCTTTCCGTCCTAGAGCCCCAAGGACGGAACTCTAGGACGGAAAGAAACAACACAAGTGTGAAAGAGGCCTAAGGCTGTTTTATGTCAATGATAAAGATGTCTAAATTAGAGATGGCGACCTCTACATAACTTAGACGCATCAAGCGCTAGTGCAGGGTTATTAAGACCGGTGTCTAAATATATTACCCCATTTCTTTTTAACCATAGAATCACATAGGCCTTGGATTGGTAGTTAGGGTTTTATCCTGTACTGAATATAATGTAGGTTTTAGGTTTCATGAATGATTATATGAATATTTTCTGATGTGGGTTTTACTTAAAAAATTGCATAAAATTCTACATCATTTGTGTCTTTCTTTTGTAAACAGCCAAAGTGTAATCTAAAGGGAAGAAAAAGGACGACGATAAGGGGAAAAATAAAAGCATAAAGGTCAGTGATAAGAGAAAAGAAGGTGGATCTGAGAAGTCTCGCAGCAATAGCAGCTCTCTAAATGGGTGAAACTTGAGGAGCTCAGCAGATCTACCAAAACATCTCAGAGCAGCAGTAGCCATCGACAGAAAACTGGCAACTGTCTGGAGGAACCTGACCAGTCTGGCAAGAAAACATCTGCCACAGTACCCCTTTCATTACAGTCCTTCAATTTCCATCAGAAACTGGGAGCAGGAAGCTTTGGTCAAGTCTTCTTGGCAAGAGATGTTATCCGTCAGGAATGTGTTGCCATTAAAGTGGCGGATAAATGGGACTTTACGGAGCGTGGATACAGTTTGGTAGAACGCCATATCCTACAACTATCCAACTATCCGAGTCCTTACCTGATTCATGGACTGGCTGCCTTCCACACCCAAAACTTTGTCTATTACGTGATGGAATTGGCCACCAGAGGGGACCTATTTGATTTTATGAGAAAGATCTTTCCTCTTGATACTGCCACCATACGATTCATCTTGGCAGAAGTGGTCTGTGGCACAGAGTTCCTGCACAACAAAGACATTCTACACTGGGACTTAAAGCCACTTAACATCCTTCTGACCGTAGACGGCCATGTCAAAATAACAGACTTTGGCATGGTAGCAATGGGTGTGCATCAGGGGCCATCAAAGAGGAGCATAGGTACACCAGGATTCGCAGCCCCAGAACTGGTGAGAGGCCACTCACATGGACGAGGAGTAGATTATTTTGCAATTGGCGTGATTCTGTACAAACTCTACACAAAAAGGACTCCTTTCCCTGGAAAACATCTCATAGAAATTGAGTATACTGTTCTCTACCATCCTCTAGTCTACCGAGAGTCTCTGACTCCTGAAGCAGTCAACATCTTACAAGGGCTGCTGTGTAAAAATTTGTTACAGCGGCTAGAGTAAACAGAGACATCAAAAGCCATCCATTTTTTGCAGATATCAGTTGGGAAGATGTAGAAGCCAGAAGAATGGCACTGCCAGCGATCATGATGGCAGCTCCTATTGACCTTAATATGAACCAAACTCTGGAATATGCTGAATCGCCAAACATAATAAGATCTGAACACCAGAAGATCTTCAATCAGTTTAGCTTTGCATGTCCAGAGTGGTCAAGACAATATCATCCTGTCATTGTGCAGACCCAAACTTGGCCAAACTATTTACGAAGAGGCCATTCAGTAAGAAAGAAAAGTAACTGGTCTGTGGATAAAGCTGGTGGATGACCAACTCAAGCCAGAAAAGAATATGAAATCCATTAATATTCTCCATCTCTGAATTCCAAAAACTACCTGTCACCATGAAGCAGCTCCTGTAGAAGGCAGTAGTGCCAAAAATAATACCAGTAGATGCTACCACACCAGGTGAGTATGAGGTGAAGAGAAGACATTCCCCTCAGGTTTTTATGTCAACTGAGAAGGCAATTGTTATATCTCTCATAGATGGTTAATCAACATTAGAAACAAATTGACTCATGCTTTATTTCTTTTTTTTCATAGGGGATTCTGCTTATTACAATGTCTCCATTATGGCCTGTGACCAGCTTATCACCATCACTTCTCATTAGATCTATTTTGCTGTCCACATAACACAGCCTAAACCACCCACCATTCCAATTTGACAATGTAAGTATAACACCTTGTGAGATCCATAGTGTTATTATTGCTGTGTTGCCAGTGGTGTAACTATAGGGGGTGTGGCAGTGGAGCTGCCAGAAGGCCATAGGAAGGCCATTCAAGTGGCGTATCTCACCCAGAGAAAGCTGGGTGAGAACAAGAAAGGTTGGTAAAATAGTTTTTCCCACTGTCTGCAGCAGTCAGGCTGGTAATGGGGATAATTAGCAGCCAGCTGAGGAGCTTGGATTAATGTGGGTTGAGCTTCTCAATCAGGGCTCCCAGTCTAGGAAAGGAGCAGGCTGTGTCAAG
This sequence comes from Bufotes viridis, assembly GCA_033119425.1. Lineage (NCBI taxonomy): Eukaryota > Metazoa > Chordata > Amphibia > Anura > Bufonidae > Bufotes > Bufotes viridis. The sequence continues at coordinate 64,691,351 of CM065598.1, forward strand.
GCCTGTGGGAGCCGGGACCCTCTGACCCTGTGTGTGGGGTAAGCACTGGTGATGTGTATTTTTATGATTTTGTTGTACTGCTGTGATGAAAATAAAGCTGGTCGTGGCCAGTTTGCACCCGAATCTACAGTGGTGGAGTGGCTTCTTGATGTGTGCCAACCGTCTAGAGCATTAAGACGGCGATCTGGAAGAGCTAAATGACCCCGTGTTGTTACATATGGTGGAGGCCTGTGGGAGCTGGGACCCTCTGACCCTGTGTGTGGGGTAAGCACTGGTGATGTGTCTTGGGGAGCTGGGTGTTAGACCCAGATCCTGATAGAGAGGGAATGACTGTTTAGTCAGTGGCCAGACGGCCGAGGATTTATTTTTATGATTTTGTTGTACTGCTGTGATGAAAATAAAGCTGGTCGTGGCCAGTTTGCACCCGAATCTACAGTGGTGGAGTGGCTTCTTGATGTGTGCCAACCGTCTAGAGCATTAAGACGGCGATCTGGAAGAGCTAAATGACCCCGTGTTGTTACATATGGTGGAGGATGCGGGCATGAAAATGGCACATGAAGTTGGTTGCTGCAGAGCTAAAAGGGCAAAGACAACAGGTTGCTAAGGGCACCAGGAAGCGTTGTCCGTGCTGAATGCTGCAGGATTGCTGGACAGAAATTGTCCGTGCTGAAAAGTAAAAAAACTGTTGGTTGCTAGGGGCAACGACGAGACATTTGGTGATGCTGAAGGTTGTTTTTTGCTGGGTGTGAAGTTAAAGGGCCGGAAGCTTTGTTTGTCCAGTGGAGTAGGTGCTGCTCATAAGCGTGTGGACTATTTTGCTGTGGAGCAAGTAAAACTGCTGTAAATTAAAGGGCCAGTGCCCAGAAAAGGGGACTTGTTGCTGACAATTTTACCTGCTACCATGGGTCTTATGGAAGAGTACGTCCGGCGGTGCTGGCGCATACCGCAGGGAGAAGAAATGGCCATAGCGATTGGCTATACTAAAAATGAATTGGCGAAATTTGATGCAGAGCGAGAGGCTCTGGAGGCAGAGTTGCAGCTGGCCCTGAGGAAAGGGTTCTCAACGCTGTATGGTCACTGTGAAAAAGTATCAGAGGTCGGTGGTGTCCCGGGAGTTCCAGAGGACAAGCCAAGATATGCCGTTGCCAAGGGCAACCGTCGGGAAGATAAAGAGATGGCGAGCGGTGTGATTCTCAGGAGTTCCTATATTCCCTGCGACTGTGCACATGATTCTAAAGGGTGCGGCTGGAATGTCCGTCCGGAAAAAGACAGGAGACAAGTCCAAGGCGTCTCCCGTGGCAACTATTGCATTGAGGAGAAGGGAGGTGACCGTGCTGGAGATATTCCTGGACTACCCTTATCTTCCAGGAGTGCTGAGTCAGTGACGATAATCGGTAAGACTGTTCCTGTTGATAATTTTGTGGCAGTGAGCCGGCGGCAGTTGCTACCTGCCGGGCCGGTGAGTGATACAGTGCAGCGGCGAGAAAATGTCTCAAAAATGAGTGACTATTGGAAAAACGCTGTGTCTGAACAGGCTGTAAAGCCTGTTGCAGTTGCTCCCTCGCAGGAATCTGCAGGGGAGAAGCTCAATGTGTTGTCTAAAGTGCCTGTGACCAAGGCTAGATTTGGGATGGTGAAAATCAGAGATCCCATGCTAGCCTGGGTAAGAGGTAGAATGATGTCTATCCAGGACAATTATGTGAATACTGTGGACTATCCGGTGGTCTTCACGGAGGGTGAGACCATGGTGGGAACAGAGACTGATGGACTTGATGTTGCAAATAGGCTCATGCATGATGTAATGTGGGGCAATGGAGACACTTCTGTAGGAAGTAATGAAGCTCCTACAGAACCTGTAACTGTCCATTTAAATGAAGGTGTAAGGGAAATGCAGATAGAAATCAATGGTTTAAGTGAAATGACCATTAGAAACAGAGTTTGTTGAAATGTATAATGATAACTAGATGGGCGGTGAGCATCTGGAAAAAATTAGACCCGATCCTACATCTCACACCAGATGTATCTAGAGACTCGCCGGCAATATGCATCATTCCCTCCACTTTGCGATTTTGGCAGTCTACATTACTTAACGATGTTAAGGGTGAGGTAATCACAGTAAAGGAACTTTGGCCCATGGGCAGACCAATTTCTAAGTCAGATTTGGAAACTTTAATCCCCTCCCCTGAGATTAGTGATGAGCACTACTCTGAACTATACAACTTTCTAAGCAATTTTGAAGTCCCTATTACCTCATCGAGCGAAACAAATTGGTGGCATAAACTAATTTACCTGAAAACCCCAACCACGCATTTAGTGTCCAGGTGTTATTCCCTCATAAACGATCGCTCGAATCCTCCTTCATTCTTGAACAGTTGGAATAGGGAACTACAGTTTAAACTCAATGGGTCAGAAACTCTAACTCTCCGGCGTATAACTTACAAGAGGCACAATATAAACTCACCTCCAGGTGGTATAGAACACCGGTTTTGTTGAACAAATATAACCCTGCAGTGTCTAATATGTGCTGGCGATGTAACCAAGAGGTTGGGACATATGAACACATTTGGTTCTCATGCTCCCTAATTCAGCCATACTGGGACACGATTAAGAAAGTGATTAACACTGTATATGGTACCAATGTTTCACTATCAGTGAATTTAGTTTTGTTTAACCTGTTTGGTACAAACCAGCAGAAGATCAAATCTGAGTTATGCTTGTTTATCCTCAACGTGGCTAAATATCTCATCCCAAGATACTGGTTACGTACGGATGTACCCTCAGGATTCGAGTGGTTGGCAGAGTTCAATAAAGTTATGCAGTTTGAAAAGAAGAGGTGGCGGGCTGCTCGTCGTCCGAACAAGTTCAACATCATTTGGGATAAATGGACTTCTGCCACAGATCAAAATAAACTTTCAGCGATACTTTGATTGTTTAGGTTGCATAAATGCTCTTATGTTTCTGTCTCATCAGCGATGTATTGCCTGTGCCCTAACTATGTCTAGCTCTATTTTTCGCACTTAAATAGAAAATTAGAGCTTGTCACTAGTCCTTCAGATAGACTTTCTTTATGCAAGCAATGTTATGTCCACCTCCCCCATCCTCCCCCTCCCCCTCCCCCCCCCTTCCCCCCAAATTTTCCTTTTTATATACTAAGCTAAGCCTTGTCAGGTTTACTTTACAGATGTAGTTGAAAATACCTATGTTACTATGTAGTAATGTTCATTTGTTTTCTCTATTCTGATCATTCTATCAATATTTTGATGAAACCTACAATCACTTATTATTGTATGATTTATATTATATATTCTTGAAAATCTTGAATAAAAACACTAATTCACTGAAATGTATAATGATAATGTGGATCTATGTGCAAGAAGTGATGAGGATGATGACAGTCCTTTTCCTTTGCAGGCTGTGATTGGGGAAGAAGCTCCCCCTGTTGGTAAAAATGTGGATGGTATAAAAATGCTAATTGATGTTGAGAGCTCAAAACTGAGGGAAACCACTGTGAAAAATATGCAAGTACATGGGGCAGTTCTAGAGGGTGTACCACACGTACTAGAAGTGGATATGCAGTCTCCACAGGTTTCTATGATTAATAAAATGTCCCAGGTGGGGATTAGCTCATCGGTGCCCCTAGAGGACAGGATTGAGAATGTCACGAGCGATATATATAACGCATGTTCTGTGACCGATAGTAACTCAGAGAGAGAGGCTTCCATGTCGAGGTCTTGCCAAACTAAAGGGGTTACTAGTAGCGACCAGATGACAGTTATATCTGACGAGACGAGAGTTCAGTCGGGTGACGTCAGCCTAGTGTCTGAAGCTCCTATCCAGACAGTCTTGGATGACCTGACAGGACACTACAGCTGCAAACAGGTGGCTGATCTCACTCTCGCCACACGGTCCCTAGATATGATAGAGAAGGGACTAGCTGTCGTCACAGAGTCACTAAAGAAGGCTGCAGAAGGGTTAAAAGAGGAGACCCCAGAAAAGATGAGTGAACTGAAGGGCCTACCGCCTGGTGTCCTGGGGATGGGAAAAGACTCCAGAAAGACACAAGTCTATAGTAGACCTGAACAATGGGCTTGAAGAGTCCCTGGGTGGAAATCCCACAGAGTGTCTAAGGAAGAATGGTGGTACTCCTACAACTGCTGTTACACCAGAACAGAGTGAAGAGCAGCTAGAACAGAAGGCCCAAGAGCGGGGCGCTGCTAACAAGCTGCTGCGAAAAACTAAAAGAAGACCAAGGCCCACTCCTTGGCTAGAGCACTTGAAAAAGCGCTTAAGGAGCGAGATGAATTGGAGAGGCTTAACAAGCAACTCAGAGCAGAGATGGAAGATCTCAGGAGCTCAAAAGATGAAGTCTATGAGTTGGAGAAGTCTCTGCATGCTCCTGCGCAGCAGGTGGAAGAAAATGAGATACCTGAAGAGGAAGATCCTCTAAAAGATGCCATGAAGTCAGAGCCCGTTAAGAATGGGTCTGGAGATGGTGGCGTTGTGGTGCCAGCCGAGGCAGAGAAGATGGATGATCTTTCTGCTGAACCCGTTGATGGGGCTGATGTGGATGCAGAAGCCCAGAAACTCGTAGCAGTGTGTGGCCAGGACCTGGTCATGAAAGACATTCCCTCTGCTGTCAATGTGTTCCAGAAAGCCAGCAGTCTTCTGGGGAAGAAATACGGGGGGACCGATGACCAGTACGAGGGTCCTGTTTACTCCGATGGGCTAGCTCTCCTGAATCCGCCCTGAAAGGAGAATCATAACCTGGGTGAACCTCTGCAGGGATTGCCAGAAGACGACGAGTCTGAAGACCCTGATGTCCCCAGTACCTTCAAACTTGATGAGAAAGAAGAGGAGGAGTTAAGAATGCAAGTATATGATTCTGTGTCCAAGAAGGATGAGAAGGCTAACAAAGTGGATGAAGACTCCAAATAAGTTTTAAAGGCTGAAGAAGCTAAGGCCGTTGAGTTGGAGTGGGAAAAAACCTCAGATGTTTCCCAACGTAGGAGCTTTGACCCTGGAGGGGGCTTAAGTAAGGTGAAAAGTCCTACGGCCTTTATCAGGGGGGGAGGATATGTGGCAGTGGAGCTGCCAGAAGGCCATAGGAAGGCCATTGAAGTGGCATATCTCACCCAGAGAAAGCTGGGTGAGAACAAGAAAGGTTGGTAAAATAGTTTTTCCCACTGTCTGCAGCAGTCAGGCTGGTAATGGGGATAATTATCAGCCAGCTGAGGAGCTTGGATTAATGTGGGTTGAGCTTCTCAATCAGGGCTCCCAGTCTAGGAAAGGAGCGGGCTGTGTCGAGGCCTGTGGGAGCCAGGACCCTCTGACCCTGTGTGTGGGGTAAGCACTGGTTATGTGTCTTGGGGAGCTGGGTGTTAGACCCAGATCCTGATAGAGAGGGAAAGACTGTTTAGTCAGTGGCCAGACGGCCGAGGATTTATTTTTATGATTTTGTTGTACTGCTGTGATGACAATAAAGCTGGTCGTGGCCAGTTTGCACCCGAATCTACAGTGGTGGAGTGGCTTCTTGATGTGTGCCAACCGTCTAAGGCGTTAAGACGGCGATCTGGAAGAGCTAAATGACCCCGTGTTGTTACAGGGGTAAATATCAAGACGCATGAAGGCTGCACCAAAGGTAAATGTGCAACTTTAGTAAGTGACTAGGGATGGCGTGATCATAGTCTTTTTGTCTTTTAGCCTAATATTTACTTCCATCCATTTAGTGGTTAATAAGAATTAGGCCCAAGTCACACGACCACATTTTTGGTCCACATCTGATCTGCATTTTGCTGATTGGATGCAGACTCATTCATTGCAATGGGTCCGCAAAAATGTGGACAGCATCCGTATATTTATATTACAGTCCCACAAAAAATATAGAACATGTCTTATTCTGGTCCGTTTTGTGGACAAGAACAAGCATTATTTCAATGTATGAATAAAAATGATATAACACGGACGTCAAACTGACATCATCCATATTTTTTGCAGACTGCAAAATACATACAGTCGTGAGAATGCACCCTCAGACTATTGTTATCCAAGGTACTTTAATTATCCTTGAGTGACTAGTAGTGGTGATACCTGAGGAGCCCCACCAGGTCTACAGTATAAAACCCCTATTAGACCCCACGATTATTAGTTTGTAGTATTCACAGGATAATTAACTTGTATAATAGAGCAGCCAATCAACAAGCATTTGCTCGTTCTTTGGTCGATGGGCATCTTTCATCAGGATATAAGAGGCTCGATTATTGGCATCAAATCTCTCTGTGTAATCAGGAATGTGCTGCTGATAATGAATAGCCGGTAGCTGTCGCTCCTCCAGCATTCTGTTTGCGTTGTCCTGTGTAATTAGGCCGGTGCAACCAAGCACCAATGGATATGTTCTCCTCCATCGGTGCTCACACTGCCCGTTCTAATTTCACAGGATCCAGCACAACTGTCAAAATACAACTGTCCCGATGAGGCGGTGTAAAAGGACATTTAATGTGAAGATCTAACTGTCCCTTTAAAGATTAAATGATATGGAAAGTGATTATTTTATTAGATACTGACCCAGACATGTATATTTGTCTTCTTACAGCAAACACCGGACAAGACTACTCAACCGGACTTTCTTTTTAACCGTATATTGGGTGTGCGGTGACTCCACACACCAGGATCGGTACCACTTGGCGCACAAAGACGACCTTGAGGCAGGTGTGTTCAGTGACGGTATTTATTGACTACGTGTTTCGGGGTTCAAATACCCCTTTTTCAAGTCTGGAATGCCGTCCTGCTAGGTGTATCGTAGGCCACAGGAATAGCTGCTTAGGTGTGAAGCTGCAGTGAGTATCGCTGTGGGTGGATGTATGGCGTGCGTTTTCCTGAGGCTGCAGAACGCTGACAGTAAGGCTTTGGAGCGGATGCGTTGCGGATGCGTTGCGATTTTCCCGCATTGTTGCTTAGCAACGGGACCCAATCTCTATTATTTCCCCTTATAACATGGTATATAACAAGGCATATGAAGGGGCAGAGGCATATAAAGGAGGCAGCAGAGGCATATGAAGGGGGCAAAGGCATTTTCTGGCACATATGAAGGGGGCAGAGGCATTTTCGGGCACATATGAAGGGGGCAGAGGCATTTTCTGGCACGTAAGGGGGCAGAGGCCTATGAAGGGGGCAGAGGCATTTTCTGGCACATATGAAGGGGCAGAGGCACTTATTCTGGCACATGTTGGGGAAGGGGAGGAAAGAGGCACCTTATAATGGCACACTATTGGGGGGCACTATGGGGGTATCTACTAAGGTCACAGAGAAGGGGTATTTTATATGGGGGGCTCTGTGTGGTACTAGTATTATCTGGGGTATTATCTGTTTCTGCAGTATAGTATTGTGGAGCACAGCGGGCACAGTATTGGGGGTTGAAGAATGATTTGTCCAGAAGATGATAGGATGATGGAAAAGCAGTAAACTAAGATTTATTTTTTGTTGTTGTTGTCAAACTACAGAGACAGAAAATGGCGACAAAATGTTGGTCTGGTCTGAAGGTCTGAAAGGAGAAGATGAGGACAGAGAACATCTACATCACAGGAGACGTCACTGGATGTAAGAGGTAAGTGGGGCTGCATTTCTGTATTGATGGGATCAGGGGCGTATCCATCGCGGTGCGACAGCGAGGCAGGATATGGGTGTTGCTGGAGGCGGAGCATGGGCATGGCGGGAGGCGGGACATGGGTGGGGCCTCAAATGAGGCCGCCCCTCCCACCTGTTCGGGTTTGGCTTGAAGAAAAGGTGGCAACCCTAACAATGAGGTGTCACATGGTACTAATATGTAGTGACTATGATTACTATAGAAGCTGATGTCACTCTATGATATTATACTGCATTATTGGTTTACTGTGATGCAGATTAAATAATCAGAGAGCAGCTCTCATGTTAATGGTTTAATATCTCTTATAGGAAGGTTATACCTGTTATTGAGAATGTATTATTGAATATAGAGATGTGTATTAATATGTAAGGACGGGATTTACTGCTACATTTCCTGTTTCCCCGCACTGAAGGTCATGTGTTTGTTCCTTCCAGAACATGTTCAATAAAATCACTTCTGTCTTCACCCAGCCCGCTCCCTTCGCACATTGGAATTATTGACCATACTTTCAGCATAAGTGCAACAGAATTGGTGGCCCGTACGGGGAGCGGGTGAAGAAGACGCGGTCCCGGAAATGAAACAAAAAAAAATGGTTACACGAAGCATAGAGCAGAAATTAACCCTTGCAGCATCGCCAGCGAAAATAAATGGATCTAGAGGGCCTGCAGAATGAAATCAGTGATCACCTAATCCACTTGCCAGTGGGTGATCTCATCGAGATTTGCCAATTCATCAAAGCCCCTGAAGCCAGCATGGTGAAAGGAAAAACCCAGCGCCATTTTAGGCGGATCATTAATGAGGTAATAGATGAACTGGTCGAAGCTGAAAGTGAGGAGTCGGTGACACAATTTTAGCAAGCCAAAAAGGGATTCATTAGCGAACTAGAGAAGAAGAGGGACAATGCGGAAGTCCCAAGGTTCAGGGAGAAAGACCCTCAATCAGAACAACAACTGGCCTACTTAAAGTGACAGTATCACACTATGCAGGAGAGGTTCCAGGAAACATTCAGAATAATGGAGGAACAGATTAGAGAGCTGAGTATCAAAAGTAAAGACTCAAGTAACAGTCAGCCAAAACCAGTGCCAGTCCCGATTACTCAGAGACTACACTATGGTAGCTTGCCAGAGGTGACAATGAGAAAAGACTTCAAGATCACAGGCCAGATTGGAGAAAAAGTGCAGAAGGATAAGCTGCCCTACACCAACTTAATGCACCAAATTGACCTGGGACTACAGAAAGGATATCCTGAGACTAAAATTATTGAAGCAGTGGTCAAAGCTATCAGCCCCGGCCTAAGCCTCAGAGGTATGCTGGAGATGAAAAATGGACGAACTCTAGTGCAACTTAGACGAATCTTGAAAAGTCACTACAAGGAGGAGGATGCCTCAGAAGTGTACCAGCAACTCCTTAATATTTCCCAGAAAAGCGACGAAACTCCACAGAATTTGCTATTCAGAGCTATAGAATTGAAAGATCGTCTGCTATTCGTCTCCCAAGGTGAAGGCTCGGAAGTACAGTTTAGGACTGAGCTGATCCAGAAGAAATTTCTAAGATCAGTGGGTACTGGACTAAGAAATGACCACATCAAATTCCAAAGCAGTATTTAGATGACCCTTCCATTCCAGATGAGGTGCTCATAGAGAAAACAAATGAAGCCACTAATATGGATATTGAAAGGGAACAGAAGCAAAAGAAAGCTCAACATAGCAGTTCAACCAAAGGCAAAGAATGTCAGTCTAACACCTTACAGTGTCCTCAGGAACCAAGTGTCCTGACAACTGCCAACACCACACCTTGGTCTCCACAACAGGCAAGTAGCCCAACGATTCAACAGCTGGAAAAGCTGATTCTGCAGATGCAAAAATAGATGATAGAGTTGAAGACACTTCTCCAAGAGTCAAGAACCTAACAAGACCGTGAATTCCGAGGGCCTCAGGCAACAGTGGGTACAAGTAATTGATGTTGTCAATCCTGTAAAAGGACTGGTCAGACAAGTGCCTGCGATCATTGCTTCAACTGTGCAAGATCTGGAGATAGAGCAAGATATTGCCAAACACCCAGCCCAAACCATTTAAATGGGAGAGGGTTGCTGTCAAGGGACCGACAGTAACCTGCACTAGAACCAACCCTGTGTCCCAAAGTGCATCCCCTGTAGGTAGCAAGCCAGCAAGCTTCAAAACCACGGCTGGTAGAGGGAATCCAGACTCCATTCAAAGAGTGCTCACTTCCTGTAACTAAGAAATCTCTCCAGATGGCTGAGCAAGTACCAACTCACATAGAAAGTGTTACCATGAGACCGAACAGAAAGTTACTAAGTCTTGTTGGAAAAAGGTGCCTGGTGAACTGTGAAATAGACAATACTCCTGTCCAAGCCCTATGGGACACTGGCTCCAAGGTGAGCATCATCAATGAGAATTGGAGACAGCGGGTTCTGCCACATACAGTGCTCCGATCTTTGGAAGAATTGCTGGGGCCAGAAGTCCTCTGTGGGAAGGCTGCCAATGAGACTGAAATTCCTTTCTCTGGCTGGATTGAGGTAGTTTTTCAACTAACAGCGGGATGCAATAACAACAAGAAGCTAGTAGTGCCACTTGTGGTATCATCAGAGGAGAAAGTAGCAGAGATGCCAATCATTGGATATAATGTCATAGAAGAACTCTTCAAGGAGACAGCTGCTACAGGAATGAGACCCATTACAGGGTTCGTGGACCTACTAGGAGCCGCCTTGGAGTTGCCGACCCCCAAAGCAGTAGTCCTGGTGAGTCAACTACAAGCCAGCCTGAGAGAAACTGGTCGTACCGTACTAAAGACAAGTACAAAGAAACAAAGGATTCCGGCAAACACTGTGACGTGTCTCAGATGTAGGGCTCATGCCAAACCAGACTTGCAAGAGCAGACAATCTTGTTTATACCTGATGAGATTCAGGATGTGCCAGAAGGACTGTATATCGGGGAAACATTAGTGTCACTTAATAAGGGACAGTTTTCCAAATTATCCATCCTGGTTTGGAACACTACCCAGCAAGACATTATCCTGTCAAGTCAGACCAGGATTGGGTGCCTCGAACCCATCAAGACAACATACCCAGCTCAGGTGAAACCAAATGAATTAGTGCGTGTTGCCACTCACCCGGTGACTCATAGTCCACAGTCATCCAGATCAGGGCCTGAAGGTCGAATGGACAATTTAAACACAAGTCAGTCACCGGTAAGCTATGCTCATCAAGAACACTGGGATCCACAAGTACCTTTAGGACACCTTTCCGAGGAAGATCAACATATAGTCAAGGCAATGCTAAGGGAAGAATGCCACGCCTTTGCTAAAGATGATTCTGACGTTGGATGCTTCCCTTCCCTACAATTACAACTGTGCCTTAAAGACAATACACCAGTTAGAATAACTTATATGTCAGTGCCAAGGCCCCTACACCAAGAGGTGAAAGAATATCTGTAGGATCTTCTGAACCGTGGATGGATTATAGAGTCAAATTCATCATACTCTTCACTAGAGTTGAGCGAACACCTGGATGTTCGGGTGCGAGAGGTTCGGCCGACCTTCCGGAAAATGTCCGGGTTCGTGATCCGAACTCAACCCAAACTTCATCCCGAACCCGAACCCCATAGAAGTAAATGGGGACCCGAACTTTTAGGCACTAAAAAGGCTGTAAAATAGTCCAGGAACGGGCTAGAGGGCTGCCAAAAGCAGCAAAATGTAGGTAAATCCCCTGCAAACAAATGTGGATAGGGAAATGATGACTTAACATAAAATAAATAAAAATTAACCAATATTAATTGGAGTTAGGTCCCATAGCACAGAATCAGGCTTCAAATCACCCACCAATGGAGAAGGTCGCTTACTATTATTTCGACCCCAGCATCCAGACAAAGGAGAGAGGTCCCACAGCAGAGAATCTGGCATCATATCAACCACCACAGGAGAAGGCCACTTTCAGTGACTTAGGCCTTAGCACCCAGACAGAGGAGACATGTCAGATAGCACAAGCATTACATTTATACCATCCAGCACAGGAGAAGGCCACTTTAGTTACTTTGACCCCTGCACCCAGAAAGAGGAGAGAGGCCCCACAGCACATATTCAGGCATCATATCACCCACTACAGGAGTAGGCCACCATTTAGTTAATTTGACCCTGCACCCATGTCAGATGGTACAAGCATCAGTTTTACATCACCCAGCACAAGAGAAGGCCACTTTTAGAGACTTTGACCCTGCACCCAGACGGAGGAGAGAGGTTTCACAGCAGAGAATCAGGCATTTAGATCACCCACTACAGGAGTAGGCCACCATTTAATGGGACCCCGGCAACCATGTCAGATGGCACAAGCATCAGTTTTACATCACCCAGCAGAAGAGAAGGCCACTTTTAGAGACTTTGACCCTGCACCCAGACGGAGGAGAGAGGTTTCACAGCAGAGAATCAGGCATTTAGATCACCCACCACAGGAGTAGGCCACCATTTAATGGGACCCCGGCAACCATGTCAGATGGCACAAGCATCAGTTTTACATCAACCAGCACAAGAGAAGGCCACTTTTAGAGACTTTGACCCCTGCACCCAGACGGAGGAGAGAGGTTTTCACAGCAGAGAATAAGGCATTTAGATCACCCACCACAGGAGTAGGCCATCATTTAATGGGACCCCGGCAACCATGTCAGATGGAACAAGCATCAGTTTTACATCACCCAGCACAAGAGAAGGCCACTTTTAGAGACTTTGACCCCTGCACCCAGACGGAGGAGAGAGGTTTCACAGCAGATAATCAGGAATTTAGATCACCCACCACAGGAGTAAGCCATCATTTGATGGGACCCCGGCAACCATGTCAGATGGCACAAGCATCAGTTTTACATCACCCAGCACAAGAGAAGGCCACTTTTAGAGACTTTGACCCCTGCACCCAGACGGAGGAGAGAGGTTTTCACAGCACATATTAAGGCCTCATATCACCCACCACAGGAGTAGGCCACCATTTAGTTAATTTGACCCCTGCACCCATGTCAGATGGTACAAGCATCAGTTTTACATCACCCAGCACAAGAGAAGGCCACTTTTAGAGACTTTGACCCCTGCACCCAGACGGAGGAGGAGGTTTCACAGCAGAGAATCAGGCATTTAGATCACCCACCACAGGAGTAGGCCATCATTTGATGGGACCCGGCAACCATGTCAGATGGCACAAGCATCAGTTTTACATCACCCAGCACAAGAGAAGGCCACTTTTAGAGACTTTGACCCCTGCACCCAGACGGAGGAGAGAGGTTTTCACAGCAGAGAATAAGGCATTTAGATCACCCACCACAGGAGTAGGCCACCATTTAGTTAATTTGACCCCTGCACCCATGTCAGATGGTACAAGCATCAGTTTTACATCACCAGCACAAGAGAAGGCCACTTTTAGAGACTTTGACCCCTGCACCCAGACGGAGGAGAGAGGTTTCACAGCAGAGAATCAGGCATTTAGATCACCCACCACAGGAGTAGGCCATCATTTAATGGGACCCCGGCAACCATGTCAGATGGTATAAGCATCAGTTTTACATCACCCAGCACAAGAGAAGGCCACTTTTAGAGACTTTGACCCCTGCACCCAGACGGAGGAGAGAGATTTTCACAGCACATATTAAGGCCTCATATCACCCACCACAGGAGTAGGCCACCATTTAGTTAATTTGACCCCTGCACCCATGTCAGATGGCACAAGCATCAGTTTTACATCACCCAGCACAGGAGAAGGCGACTTTGAGAGACTTTGACCCCTGCACCCAGACGGAGGAGAGAGGTTTCACAGCAGAGAATCAGGCATTTAGATCACCCACCACAGGAGTAGGCCACCAGTTAATGGGACCCCGGCAACCATGTCAGATGGCACAAGCATCAGTTTTACATCACCCAGCACAAGAGAAGGCCACTTTTAGAGACTTTGACCCCTGCACCCAGACGGAGGAAAGAGGTTATTACAGCAGAGAATCAGGCATTTAGATCACCCACCACAGGAGTAGGCCACCATTTAATGGGACCCCGGCAACCATGTCAGATGGCACAAGCATCAGTTTTACATCACCCAGCACAGGAGAAGGCGACTTTGAGAGACTTTGACCCCTGCACCCAGACGGAGGAGAGAGGTTTTACAGCAGAGAATCAGGCATTTAGATCACCCACCACAGAAGTAGGCCATCATTTAATGGGACCCCGGCAACCATGTCAGATGGCACAAGTATAACATCTATATCACCCAGCACATGACAAGGCCACTTTCAGTGAGTTAGGCCTTAGCAACGAGACAGAGGAGACAGGTCAGATAGCACAAGCATCAGTTTTACATCAACCAATACAGGAGAAGGGCACTTTTAGAGACCTTGACCCCTGCAGCCACACGGAGGAGAGAGGTCCCACAGCAGAGATTCAGGCATTTATATCAGCCAGCACAGGAGAAGGCCGCTTTCAGTGACTTAGGCCTTAGCACCGACACAGAGGAGACAGGTCAGATAGCACAAGCATCAGTTTTACATCAACCACCACAGGAGAAGGGCACTTTTAGAGACCTTGACCCCTGCAGCCACACGGAGGAGAGAGGTCCCACAGCAGAGATTCAGGCATTTATATCAGCCAGCACAGGAGAAGGCCGCTTTCAGTGACTTAGACCTTAGCACCGACACAGAGGAGACAGGTCAGATAGCACAAGCATCAGTTTTACATCAACCACCACAGAAGAAGGGCACCTTGAGAGACCTTGACCCCTGCAGCCACATGGAGGAGAGAGGTCCCACAGTAGAGAATCAGGCATCATATCAACCACCACAGGCGTAGGCCACCTTTTGTTTCTTTGACCCCTGCACCCAGAAAGAGGAGAGAGGTCCCACAGCAGAGAATCAGGCATTTCGATCACCCACCACAGGAGAAGGCCGCTTTCAGTGACTTTGGCCCCCTGCACCCACACAAAGGAGACATGTCAGACAGCACAAGTATAACATTTATATCACCCAGCACAGGAGAAGGACACTTTCATCTACTTTGGCCCCGACACCCAGACAGAGGGAAGGTTCATTCAACTCTGGGTTGCACCCCAAGATCCTACTTAATTTCAAAAATTGATTTTTCAATGAAGAAGTGGCCAGGAGTACAAGACAACATGGTTTAAGGCAGTTATTAAGGACTACTCTGCACAAGGGAGGGTCAGGTCTTGTGGGATCCATGCCTGGTTCATTTTTATAAACGCCAGCTTGTCCACGTTGGCTGCGGACAGGCGGCTGCGTTTGTCAGTAATGACGCCCCTGCCGTGCTGAATACACGTTCAGATAAAACGCTGGCCGCCGGGCAGGACAGCACCTCCAAGGCATAACATGCTAATTCTGGCCACGTGGACAATTTGGAAACCCAGAAGTTGAATGGGGCCGAACCATCCGTCAGTACGTGGAGTTGTGTGCAGACGCACTGTTCAACCATGTTAGTGAAATGTTGCCTCCTGCTAACACGTTCCGTATCAGGTGGTGGGGCAGTTAGCTGTGGCGTGGAGACAAAACTTTTCCACATTTCTGCCATGCTAACCCTGCCCTCAGAGGAGCTGGCCGTGACACTGCTGCGTGGGCGACCTCTAGCTCCTCCTCTGCCTTGGCCTTGGCCTTCCACCTGTTCCCTGTGACAGTTGGGAATGCTCTCAGGAGCGCGTCTACCAGCGTGCGCTTGTACTCGCCGCATCTTCCTATCACGCTCCAGTGCAGGAAGTAAAGTAGGCACATTGTCTTTGTACCGTGGATCCAGCAGGGTGGCCACCCAGTAGTCAGCACACGCTAAAATGTGGGCAACTCTGCTGTCGTTGCGCAGGCACTGCAGCATGTAATCGCTCATGTGTGCCAGGCTCCCCAGAGGTAAGGACAAGCTGTCCTCTGTGGGAGGCGATCGTCATCATCCTCTGTATCCCCCAGCCACGCACCATGGATGTGCCTGCGCTGTGCTGGGTGCCACCCCGCCATGAACCTGCTTCATCCTCATCCTCCTCCACCTCCTCCTCATCCTCCTCGCTCCTCCAGTAGTGGTCCCTGGCTGGCCACATTTGTACCTGCCCTCTGCTGTT
>CM065598.1:64707582-64726278 GCA_033119425.1 Bufotes viridis
AAAAGTCCGTCTGACCGTGGGGGAATAGTCTCCCACCCAGCACTTGACTATTCCCACAAGAGCCGCCCGGATCGGCTTTGTAGCCATACTAAATATCAACGTGTCAAGCAGCACTAGCTGCTGCTGACACAAAAACTCCGGCTTATCTCACCGAGGCCAGGAACCTCGGTGACACGTACTCTTCCGGCCGACGACGGAACCTTTGCGCCTCTTACATACCCCCCTTTGTTCAACCCTGAGGGGGTGAACACACATGAGACAGTGGACGCTGGACAGGGCATCCGCGTTACCCTGCAAGCGGCCTGCCCGGTGTTCTACTGAGAACTTGAAGTTCTGTAAGGACAGGAACCACCTGGTGACCCGAGCATTCCTCCCTTGGCCTGGCTCATCCACTTGAGAGGGGAATGGTCGGTCACCAGACGGAACTTCCTCCCTAATCAGTACATAGCGGAGAGACTCGAGTGCCCACTTGATAGCCAGGCACTCCTCTCCACTATACTATACCTGGTCTCGGCTGGGTTGAAGCTACGTGCTCAGGAAGACAACGGGATGTTCTTCGCCGTTGACTTCCTGAGACAGTACAGCGCCGAGGCCTACCTCCGAGGCATCCGTCTGTACTCATGAACTCCCTGTTGAAGTCGGGTGTCACCAAAACCGGGACCCACACAGGGCCGACTTCAATGCAGAGAAAGCCTCTTCTGCCTTCTCACTCCAGTGAACCTTTCCGACTTCCGTCCCTTCAACAGGTCTGTCAATGGTGCTGCTATCGTGGCAAAGTGGGGCACAAACCTCATGTAGTACCCTACAATCCCCAGGAACGATTTTACCTGCCTGGTGGTGACCGGTCGGGGCCAATTACGTATTGCCTCTATCTTATTTACCTGAGGTTTGATGAGTCCCCGCCCAATGACATACCCCAGATACTTGGTCTCTTCTAACCCAATGGCACACTTTTTTGGATTAGCGGTTAGTCCAGCTTTTCTAAGGGCATCCACTACCGCCTGTACTTTGGGCAAATGGCTTTCCCAGTCGGTGCTGTGGATGACTACATCATCTAAGTAGGCCGAGGCGCACCGACGATGAGGTCGCAGCACAATGTCCATTAACCTTGGAAAGTGGCAGGGGCGCCATGCAGGCCAAAGGGTAATACCTTGTAATGATACAGGCCCCGCGGGTAACAAAAGCAGTTTTTTCCTTGGCCGACTCCGCTAAGGGTACCTGCCAGTACCCTTTAGTGAGGTCTAGCACAGAAAAATAACGGGCTTGCCCTAAATTCTCAACAAGCTCGCCTACCCGGGCATGGGATACGCATCAAACTTGGACACTTCATTTAACTTGCGAAAATCGTTGCAGAACCGCAACGTCCCATCTGGCTTGGGTATTAGGACTATGGGACTTGCCCATTCACTTTTCGACTCCTCAATGACATCAAGCTTCAACATTAATTGCACTTCCTCCGCGGGATGGCCCGCCGCCGAGCCTCGGGTACCCGGTATGGTTTTAACCGGATCTTGGCCTGAGGCTCCGTGACGATATCATGTTGGATGAGGGAAGTGCGCCAGGGAGGTCCGAGAACACATCCGTGTTCCGACTGATGAACTCCCTTACTTCCTGAACTTGTTTGGAAGACAGGCTGTCTGCAATTTTACCGTGGTTACTGCTTCACAGGCCTCAAACTGTGGGGCTGGACCCTTTCACCTAGAAGCCCTGGACGGGGGCTGTGGTCGCCGACCGTGTCCCTATCTTTCCACGGCTTTAGTAAACTCACATGGTACACCTGCTTCGGCTTGCGCCGCCCTGGCTGGTGTACTTTGTAATTTACTTCCCTACCTTCTCGATCACCTCATAGGGGCCCTGCCACCTAGCTAGGAACTTGCTGTCAAGGGTGGGTACCAGAACCAAAACCCGATCTCCCCGGATTGAAGTCCCGCACTCCGAGCCTGACGATTATACACCCTACTCTGGGCTTGTTGCGCTGCCTCCATATGCTCCCCGACCAGCGGCAACACCCTTTCCATCCGTTCCTGCATCTGGGTGACATACTCAATGACACTTTTGTGGGGACGGGTTGTTGTTCCCATGCTTCCTTGGCGATGTCTAACAGGCCCCGAGGGTGTCGGCCATAAAGCAGTTCGAAGGGCGAGAACCCAGTAGAGGCCTGGGGCACCTCTCGCACTGCGAACATGAGATAGGGCAGAAGCAGGTCCCAGTCCCTCCCATCTCTAGACACCACCCTTTTAACATATTTTTTAACGCTTGGT
Organism: Bufotes viridis; assembly: GCA_033119425.1. NCBI lineage: Eukaryota > Metazoa > Chordata > Amphibia > Anura > Bufonidae > Bufotes > Bufotes viridis. The sequence continues at coordinate 64,709,844 of CM065598.1, forward strand.
TAAACTCTTCGACGAGACCATCCGCTTATGGATGGTAAACGGACGTCCGCAACTGTTTAATACGCAGCAATTTACACAGTTCCTCATAACCTTGGACATAAAAGGGGTCCCTTGGTCTGTCAGAACCTCCTTAGGCAGGCCCACTCGGGAAAACATTTCCATTAACTCCTTAGCTATGAGCTTAGCTGATGTATGTCGCAGGGGCACCGCTCCGGATACCGAGTGGCGTAATCGAGAACGACCAGAATGTGTTGGTGGCCCCTAGCGGACTTCTCGGTATGGGCCCTATTAGATCCATAGCGATTCGCTCAAACGGTACCTCTATGATTGGTAGAGGTACCAGAGGACTACGGAAATGTGGCTGGGGGCTATTTACCTGACAGGTTGGACAGGACTTACAATAATTTTCTACCTCTTTGAAAACACTGGGCCAATAAAACCGCTGCAGTATGCGGTCCTGGGTTTTCTGCCATCCCAGTGTCCCCTAAGAACATGTTGGTGGGCAAGCTCCATAACGAGCTTATGGTACGCCGTGGGCACCACCAACTGTTCAATATTCTCACCCCGGATTTGGTTCACCCGATACAACATTTCCTGGTGAACAACAAAACGGGGAAGCATTAACTCCGCCCCAGGTTTTTGGGGTTTACCATCAATTACCACAACGTTCTCCCAGGCTCCTGGCTAGGGTTTGGTCCCGGTGTTGTGCGGTCCTGAAATTTGCTCCGGAGACGTTGAGGTCTGCCACTCCGGTCCCGGTGGCAAGCCCTCCACGCCTCCCCACCATTACACTTAGTGGGGTTGTCTCCCTCTATCACAGAATTAGTGGTCACCCCTACCGCTGGTGTCTCTGCTTCGGGTCCTCAGGTTCGGGACCCGGACATTTTTCTTCCCCACAAGTAGGCAACCTGCTCCTCCACAAAGACCAGAACAGGGGAAAGTCCCTCCCCAATATTGCGGCATAAGGGAGCCGTCTCCCACTCCCACGACATGTGGCACCTCTTTCCCACCCACCGTCAGGGTAACCTTAGTAGTGGGATACTCCCGCGATCCCCATGTATACAGACAATGGTAAGGGTTCGCCCTTCTGGGAGTTTTTCTGTTACCAACGACTCATGGACCAGAGTTACCAGGCTCCCAGAGTCCAGCAGGGCCTGCACGGAGTGTCCATTAACCATGATGTCACACATCGGAGGGGTGTCCGCGCCAGCAGGGGGTCAGCTATATACACTGGTTGGGCAAAAAGAGAGGACCGGCGAGCGAACCCGCAGTCCATGGGTTCGGATGCCCTAGGGCAGTTGGCGGCCACATGTCCCCAGTCCTGACAATGCCAACACCTGACCCCCGCAGCCTCCCTCCTCCCCAGGGTATTCCTCCCACGGACTGGAGATACACTCCTCCTTATGAGGTAGGATCCCTTTTCCAGGATCCCGGGTCGGCAACTGGGGCTGACGTGACTTCGGTAGTACAGCAGAGTCCTTCAACAAATCCTGAGTGGCCATATACCTCTCCACCAGGCTAACCAGTTGTTCCAGGTTGCCTGGATCGCCTTGTCCCACCCAGCGCTGTATGGCTCTCGGAAGGGCACGCACAAACCTGTCGACTCACGACCCTTTCAACCATCTGAGAAGGGCTCAACAGTTCAGGCTGGAGCCATTTTTTTACTAGGTGAAGTAAGTCATAGGCTTGTGACCGGACGGGTCGGGACTCGGAAAACACCCACTGACACACTCTGTGCGCCGCACATAGGTGTTTACTCCCAACCTGGCCAACACCTCACCTTTAGCCTCTCATAGTCCTTTGCCTCCTCACAGCTGAGGTCAAAATAGGCCTTTTGTGCGCCCCCACCAGAAAAGGCGCCACCACCTCAGCCCATTGCTCCAATGGCAGCCTCTCTTGCTCGGCGGTTCTTTCAAACACCATCAGGAATGCCTCTATATCGTCTTCTGGACCCATTTTCCTGAGGGCAGATCGACTTTGTCCCTGGCGTTAGACACAGTCGGGGCTGTCGTGGTTGCAACTCCTGGCTGGGACGCTCGCACCGACTCCTGCAAGGCTATCAGCTGCTGCATTAGAGATTGTTCGCCTGCTGCTGTGCACACATAGCCTCCTCATGTCTTTTTTTGCTGTAGCTCATTAGCCTGTTGCTGCTGTAAAAGTAGCTGATTGGTCTCCTCTGCTGCACGTTAGCCTCCATGAGAGCTTTCTACAGCAGCCTCCATGTTGCCAGAAACCACAAAAGTTGCAGGCCTGATATATGACATGCAGTCCAACACAGCAAAAACAAAAACTTTCGGCGCTCACGCCAGCCTCACTGCGCATGCCCGCATCCGACACCAAATGTGGGGAATTGCTCTGGTAGACAGGCTTGCGGACGCAGTATAGAGGCAAGGTATACAGTTCTCTGGGTAAAGCAGAAGTGTTTTATTCACACTCGGCAAAACAGAAACAGTCTTTAGTGCTTGTTCACACAAGGCAAAACAGAAACAGTCTTTAGTGCTTGTTCACACAAGGTAAAACACCCGGCAAAAACATAAGTCCCACAGCAAGGTCACCTGAGTGGTCGGTGTTAGTTCACACCTGGCAGTTAGGTCGGCCACACAAAGTTTCCACCAGCGGCTTCCAGGTAGACTGCACGCCTGTTTGCAGACTCTGCTCTCAGCCCTGAGAGCTCCACAGCAACACCAGCAGCTTCCAGGATAATCACCTCCCACCTGCTGAGGTGGCTGCCTTTAAAGGCCCGGAAAAGTCCGGCCTGGACCGTGGGGAATAGTCTCCCCACCCAGCACTTGACTATTCCCAACAAGAGCCGGCCCGGATCGGCTTTGTAGCCATACTAAATATCAATGTGTCAAGCAGCACTAGCTGCTGCTGACACAAAAAATCCGGCTCTTATCTCACCGAGGCCAGGAACCTCGGTGACACGTACCTTCCGTCGACGACGGAACCTTGCGCCCTCTTACAATACGTATATAGGTATATCTCTAACATATGATGACAATAGTGTGATACTACCTGACAGTGGTCATTTCACCTGGAGGAGTTAAAGAGGGAGGGGAAGAGAATTAGTATCAAGAAACATGTGTCATGTACATTAACAAAAATTACAAAGTTAGTACTGGTGTGAAACTGTAAAAAATAAGGCAGTAAAATTAGTTGAAAGTAAAACAAAAAGATGGAAATGTTTGAATCCAGGAATATAGAGTCCACACGAAGATCAGTATATGCAAAAATCAAAGTCTCTGTTTAATCCACGTGGAGTCAAGGTGTTGAGTTCAAAAATCCAGTAGGCCTCACGTTGTTTCAGGCGCGCCGTCCTATTCCCTCCACGTCTTGCCAATATTACTTGTTCTAGAACTTGGAATTTTAATTGATTGATCTGATGATTGGCTGTGATAAAATGATGTGGTACTGGAAGTTCAGTTTTGCGACAGCGGATGTCAGACTTATGTTTGGAAATGCGGTCCGTACACATTGCGAGGCCGCATGGGCAGCGTATTAGATAAACGACATACGAGGATGCGCATGTGAAGAAGCCTTTTGGGTGGTATATTTTGTCTGAGTGTGGGTGAATGATCCTATTCCCTCTAATGACATTGTTGCATTGGACACAATTAAGACCTGGGTAAGTACCTGTTTTGGATGGTGCAAGTGTAGATTTCATAGGACTAACATCTGCTTTCACTAATCTGTCTTTGAGATTTTGTGGCCTTTTGTAACACATGCGAACAGGAGACTGAAATTCTGGAATCTCTGGATATGACTTTGTAAGGATTGGCCAATGTTTTTTCATTATCGTTTGGATTTTAGGCATGATAGGGTGATATGTCACAACTAATGGGAGGCGCTGTGAAGGTGGAGTGGTGTTGGAGGAGGAATTTGGGCGAATGGGAAGGGACTGTTCCTGTTTGAGTAGAGAAGGTGGATACCCCCTCTCCTGAAATTTTTGAGACATTTCTTGTAATCGTTGTTTGCGAAGTGTGGGATCCTTGACAATTCTAGATACTCTTTTAAACTGGGACCGGGGGTAGAGATTTTTTTGTGGTATGGGGATTGCAGCTGGAGTAGTGAAGGAGGGTGTTTCGGTCAGTTGGTTTACGATCTAAATCTGTGGTCAAAGTGCCATTGGATGTCTTAGTGACGACCATGTCCAGGAAGCTGATTGATTGTGAATCAATGTGTGCTGTGAACTGTAAGTCCGAGTCAATACTATTAATGTATAATAGAAATGCAGAAAAGGAGTTGTGGTCGCCTCTTCATAAACAGAATACATTGTCAATTGTCAGTGACTATCTGGAGGTAGGTCCTGTAGATTTGTGATAATGGATAGGAACTGTGAAGTGTCGAGTAGAAAGGAACGCGTTTGTTTGATGAGTGGAGTAAGTATTTTTCCAGGAACATTGACAATGGTGAGAGTAGGGAGTCTGTGGGGGCTACAATTGGCCTACCTGGTGGATGGGTAGGATTCTTGTGAATTTTCGGTAGGATGTAAAAGACGGCTAGAATAGGATTGTTATTGAAAAGAAAGGTGTAAGTGGGTTTGTCAATAGTACCTAATTGGAGATGGTGGTCTAGAAACGTAATAATATCTCTTGTTAGTTGAAAGGTGGGATTATGTTGGACCTGTTCATAGGTAGTGGTATCTGATAGTTGCCTTTGTATTTCTTGAATATAGAATGAAATATCCATTATGACTATTGCGCCTCCTTTATCAGCTAGTTTGATGGTAATAGATTTATCTGATTGTAATGTATTCAGGGCAATTTTTAGGTTTAGTGGAGCATGTAGAAGTCCATTTTTTAGGGCAGTAGTACTTGTTTTAATATCCCGATTTATCAGGTCAATAAATGCTTCCACCCTGTGATAAGTTTTAGGGGGCATGAACTCTTATCTTTGAGGCAAATTGTTTTAATAGACAAGGGGGTAGGTGGTATCGAAATCAATGATGGTGTAGTTTGTTGTGAAAAGTGAGCTTTAAGTCTAAGAGTATTACCACATTATTTTTTTAATTGGCACAGGCCCACCGCAAGGTCGGCCACCCGGCATGAAAACGGTAAGACACATAACAAATGAGACGAACAACCGGCCTACGAGCTGCCGACGAGCAATGACGGATAATGACGGTGCCGAAAAAACCCTGGTTGGCCGGGCAGAACGCGGATCGAGAAGACAAATGAGACAGTCACCTGAATGCTTCAGGACACATGTAGACAAAAAGGTAGAAGACAGAACACCCTGGTGAGAGGAGAAAATGAGTGGTAGACAAGGCCCTGCACCTGAACGCTTCAGGCGAAGATGACTACAAGGATGGTGGAACGAACCTGAACGTACCAGGCAGGACAAACATGTCAACACGAGTGGCAGATGTAATGAGACACCTGAACGCTTCAGGCGGACGTGAAACGAGGACTGACAACACAACCTGCCCATACCAGGGTTAGACAACGAAATAAGTGGCCGACAGACAACACACTAGCTTTCCGAGTGACAGACCTGGCCTAATATGACGACGAGGAAAGTGGAACGAACCTGAACGTGACAGGCAGGGCAAACATGCCAACGTAAGTGGCAGACGTGATGAAAACCTGAATGCTTCAGGCCGACAAGGAGACGAGGGCGATAACACACCTGCACAGACCAGGCCTTAGACATCAAACAATTGGCCAACAGATGACGCGTCTGATATTTTTTTTAACCCCTTAAGAACATAGGACATATGGGTACGCCCTAATGTCCGAGTCATTAAGGACACAGGGCGTACCCATACGTCCTAAATTAAATGGCGTATTAAAAAAAAAAAAATCGCTAGTAACTTGGTTCCTGCTGCGATCGTGCAGCAGGAACCATGTTCATATGCCGAGGGGGGTCCTGTGACCCCCAGATATCAGTGATCGCTGCAAACCGCTGGTCAAATCAGACCTGCGGTTTGCAGCGCTTAGCGATGTATCTGATCCCCGCGATCTATGACTGTGGGGATCAGATACTTTAAAATACTGCCAAATGTTTTTTTAATTCCTATTGCCTCCCCCCCCCCCCTGTGCCCTCATCTGTGATGGGCGGTGCAGGGAGGGGGAGAGGCTTGCGGGCGGTGCGGGAGGCGGTGCGACAGGCAGCGCAGGCGGCGCGCGATCCTCTGCCCGCCCCTTCGCTTATTTTCAGGATGGCCGAGTGTGGCAAGCAGAGTGTCAGCACAATGCTGACACTCTGCTTGTAACAGCTGACATCCGTGCAGGCACGGATGTCAGCCTATTAACCCCTTCCATGCCGCGGTCCGTAGGGACCGCTGTATGGAAGTGGTTAAGAGGAAGGGAGCTGCTGTGGGGGGCTGCTGTGCCTGGTGCAGCCCCCCTAGCTCCAGTCCCCAGCTTCCCTCCCTCCCCATTGCTCTTTTATAGCAGCGGAGGATGGTAACCATGGAAACAGGACACCTTTAAAGGCGTCCTGCTTGCCATGATAACATAAGTCTGATCAGACTTTTGCTAAAGGCAAAAGTCTGATTAGACTAAGTGTCAAGTAAAAAATACAGTACAGTACATTATATAATGTACTGTACTGTATTATATAGACACCAGATCCACTGGATCTTCAAGAACCAAGTGGGTCTGGGTCCCAAACAAATGTAAAAAAAAGTGAAAAAAGGTAAAAACAAAAAAAAAACACATTTATCAATAATAAAAAAGAAAAAGAAATACACTACACATGTTATATATCACCGCGTCCGTAATGACCTGATCTATAAAATGGGCTTTTTACTTTCCCGGTATGGTGAACGTCATAAAAAAACTAACCCCTCAGGTGGACACCGCAAAAAAAAAAAATACTGTTAAAAGCAGTTTTTTGTCACCTAACATCACATAAAATGTGACAGCAAGCGATCAAAAAGTCATATGCAACCCAAAATAGTGCCATTAAAACCATTATCTCATCCCGCAAAAAATGAGCCCCTACCTAAGACAATTGGACAAAAACTAAAAAAAACTGACTCTCAGACTATGGAGATACTAAAATAGTTTTTTGTTTGTTTAACAAAGTATATTATAGTGTAAAACCTAAATAAATTAAAAAGAGTAGACATATTAGGTATTGCCACGTCCGTAAGAATCTTCTCTATAAAAATAACACATGACCTAACCCCTCAGATGAACACAGTCACAAAAATAAAATAAATACGGTCCCAAAACAGCTATTTTTTAAAAATTTTCCATTTTAATCATTTTTTTACAATAACAAAGAAAGGGTTAACAGTCAAACAAAACTCTATATTTATTTCCATGATTCTGTAGTTTACAGAAACACCTCATATGTGGTTGTAAACTGCTTTATGGACAAACGGCAGGGCGCAGAAGGAAAGGAACGCCATATGGTTTTTGGAAGGCAGATTTTGACGGACTGGTTCTTTGACACTATGTCACATTTGAAGCTCCTCTGATGCACCCCTAGAGTAGAAACTCCATAAGAGTGACCCCATATAAGAAACTACACCCCTCAAGGTATTCAAAACTGATTTTACAAGCTTCATTAACCCTTTAGGTGTTCCTCAAGAGTTTATGGCAAATGGAGACGAAATTTCAGAATTTCTATTTTTTATTACCTTGTCTCACAAAAATGTATTATAGAGCAACCAAAAATTATACTTACCCTAAAAATAATACCACCAAAACTGCCACCTTATCCAGTAGTTTCCAAAATGGGGTCACTTTTTTGGAGTTTCTACTCTAGGGGTGCATCAGGGGGGCATGAAATGGGCCATGGTGTAAATAAACCAGTCCATTAAAATTTGCCTTCCAAAAGACATATGGCGTTCCCTACCTTCTGTGCCCTGCCGTTTGGCGAAATAGCAGTTTACAACTACATATGGGGTGTTTCTGCAAACTATAGAGTCAGGGCTATAAATATTGGGTTATGTTTGGCTGTTAACCCTTGCTTTGTTCGTGGAAAAAATGGATTCAAATGGAAAATTTGCCAAAAAATCGAAATTCTGAAATGTTATGTCCATTTGCCATGAACTCTTGTGGAACACCTAAAGGGTTAACAACGTTTGTAAAATCAGTTTTGTATACCTTGAGGGGTGTAGTTTCTAGAATGGGGTCATTTTTGGGTGGTTTCTTTTATGTAAGCCTCACAAAGTGACTTCAGACCTGAACTGGTCCTTAAAAATTCTGTTTTTGAAATTTTCTGAAAATTTTCAAGATTTGCTTCTAAACTTCAAAGCCTTGTAACGTCCCCAAAAAATAAAATGGCATTCCCAAAATGATCCAAACATGAAGTAGACATTTGGGGAAAGTAAAGTAATAACTATTTTTGGAGGTATTACTATGTATTTTAGAAGTGGAGAAATTGAAACTTGAAAATTTGCAAATTTTTCAAAATTTCTGGTAAATCTAGTATTTTTTTATACAAAAAAATGAACTGTTTTGAAAAAATGTTACCAGTCTCATGAAGTACAATATGTGATGAAAAAACAATCTCTGAATGGCCTGGATAAGTAAAAGCGTTGTAAAGTTATTAACACATACAGTGGCACTGGTCAGATTAGCAAAAAATGGCCTGGTCCTTAAGGTGAAATAGGGCCGATTCAAGGGGTTAAATAGACATGAGGGCCGGGAGGACACAACGACCTGAACGTACTAGGTAAGAGGACGTGAAAGAACAAGACGCAGACATGTCGAGCACCTGAATGCTTCAGGCGTACATGAAAACAAGGACTGACGACACACCTGAACGTATCAGGCAATAAGGAGTGCAGACATGACGACACGCCTGAACGCTTCAGGCGGACATGGACCACAAGGATGGTGAGTCAACGACCTGATTGTACCACCGGGAGAAGATGAAGAACCCAATAGCAGGAAAACGATGCAGAGAGCGCTACAGGACATGGGGGTCAGGGTGGAGACGGGAAAACACTAAACTAAGTGACAGACATGGAGAAGACCCACAGGACCACAAAACTAAAACCAGGATGGCTGACATAACAAATGGCCTAAACACTTCAGCGAGACAAGGAAGGACAGAGACAACGTGACGGACCGGAACCATGACCAAAGAGAGACATAACATGAAAGCGAAAGCCCCCAGAAATACCTATGAGAACAAACAACCTATGACAGCAATACCTGCCATAACAAAAATTGCTAGAGTGAAAAATGGTGAAGGCTTGTAAATGGCGAAACCTGGAGATACAAGCCTAAAGCTTCCAGCTGACAAGAGCGGTGGAACAGCAGAAGAACCTAGGACCTGGCAACAGAAAAGCATTTTATTTTTTATATTTATGTTAAAAAAATACAACACGAACTGCCCATGTAGGATAGTGCTATGACTGAAAACTGAGCCAGCGTATCCATACCACATTAAGGTGTTGCCGACATTGCTATCCCTCAATCTATGGATATATAGATATATAGCATGAATAGATGTCTGATGAAGCGGTTCCTGCTTCCTGATTATGACAAATAATCAGCTGATAAGCAAGAATGTGCTGAGTACCGGGAGACCCGTCACCCTCGTGGGAAGACAAAGGTGCGCGTATACCGGCGCGGCATGGGACTCGCGTACCGAGGAGCGTCCCAGGGAAAGGCAGAGGAGACCCGGCCCGAGCCTCCTAAGCACAGACCCGCCAAAACCGGAACCAGGAAGCAACCTCCCCCCCGCCCATGTGCCAACGCCAGCCTGAAACCCAGCATAAGTCACGAATGCCTGGAAGCATCTCTACTTACCTGCTAGCACGCGCCGCAACACACTGGCGATGCAAATGGGGCGAGCTAGCCCCATAACTCACCTGAGCCCATAGGGCAGAACGCGGGAAGTGCAGGGTACAGAGCAGTGTGTCCAACCTGACCCGGAAGTATCCCTGACTGCACGTCCCGCGGCTAGAACGACATCAGATTATAAGGGGGCCTAAGCCCCTCTCACAAATACAGGCTGTATTGACAGCCTTAACTATATAAATATATATATATATATATATATTTGTGGTCCTGGCTCCGGGCGGGAGCAACTGTGGGAAAGATTAAATGACCTGATAAACAAAACCGGCTAGTGGTGTGCCGTTAGCCGCGTACTAGGGAAATGCCAAAAAGGGGGCAAAAACCAACCAGTAGGCAAGAAAGTTTTTTTATTGATAATTAAATTACAAAACCAAATTAACAAAAGCTTGAGCTATTTCTGCTCGGGGCTGAGGGATATAGCGATTGTAGCAGGATGACTGCCATCGCCCCATCTTGCGGATGATGTGGCTTGGGACTCCGTGCCTGGATGCGGCAGAGGCAGCTCCGATGCGGAAAGAATGTCCTGAGATAATGTTGGGATCGAAACCTAGCCCTTTGACAAGGATACGGATGTGTCGGATGAACTGGCTTGAAGTTAGGGGTTTAACTGGAAAGGGTAACAGAGGGCTGTCCGAGCAGTGAGTAACCAATAACCCTAACAATTTGGCTAGGACTTTAACCGGGCACCATTCATTGGAGGTCTGGAAATAATCAATTGCCACAGGGGGACCGACCTGTGAGGTTTTGGATTTTGGGAGCAAGAGAGTGAAATGACCATGATTCTGAACACAATGGCATTTGCGAGGGCCTGGATGGCTAGCGGATGTACTAGTGAACTCGCCGGGTCTTAAAAACCCGTAAAAGCTCAGGTACAGCGCCGCCTTGAGGACTAAGCTGTTGAGAGGCCCAAAAGGCGACCCGTCTAGGGAGGAAGATAGCTTCCTGAACAATTCCCCAGAAACTGGTTGCCTAACAGGGGGAGCTTTAGGACGGCCTTTCATGATACCGCAGAGAGTGGCTTTTATGACCTGTGAGTTGAAGAAGGATTTGCTGTTGGGACGCCTGATCATGTAATGGTATTGCACCCCTGCGAGGTAAAGCCTGATGGTATTATAAGCTAAACCCAGGTCCTTGTGGCAGTAAGCTAAAAAGGCTGTGATGTAGGTGACTAAATCTGTGCCGGCCCTCGGGTGCTGACGGGAAAATTGCTTAAAAATATTCCAGCCGGTCTGGTAATTCCTGGCTGAATTAGTGGCTAAAGACCTGTGGATTAATGCTCTGGCTTCCAAAAGGTGTCTACCTAGTCCATTACCAGGGTCTCGAAGGCTGGAGGCACCAGTCCAACCTTTTCTGCTCCCGGCACCACCTGAAAGAAAAGGTCGAAATTGAAGCGAGATAGAGCATCTGCTGCCACGTTCCTTACCCCCTGAATATGCCTGCAGATAATGCAAAGTTGTACTGAAGTGACAGCCAGGTTAGCCTGCGGACGAATCTCATGACACCGGGCGAACCGGACCTGCCTTTGGTGAGAATGTCCACCACTGACTGGTTATCGGTGATAAACGCTACCGGTAAGTTGGCCCAGAGCCTGCTCCACAGCTGGGCGGCTGCCACGATGGGGTAAACCTCCAGGAGCGGGGAAGAATTGGCATACTCGCGTCGTAAAGCTATTTGAGGAGGCCAGGGACTGGCGACCCATTGACTGTCATATATTGCCCCGAAGCCAGAGGATGCCGCTGCATCGGAAAAAAACATGGGGCGAGAGTCATCCCAGACAGGAACAAACAAGGAAATGCCGTTCCAGTCAGCCAGGAAGACCCTCCACATAGCGAGATCGGCAATGGCTTCGCGGTCAAGATAGATAACTGAGTCCTGGTCAGGCACCGATGGTAACAGCTGAAGCAGCCTGGAGATGAAAGATCTGCCTTGGGGCATGATCCTGGAAGCGAAATTCAGCATTCCTAAAAGGGACTGGAGCTCCAGCTTCGAGAGGGACCCAGAGCCCACGTATTGGGAAACGGACTCCTTGATTCTATTAAGCTTGTCCTCGGGCAATCTGGCCTCCATTCTAGTGGAATCTAGGATTATGCCTAGAAAGGTGATGGTGGTGGCGGGGCCTTCGGTTTTTGAGGGGGCTACGGGGACGTGTAAAATGGTAAAAATGGACCGGAGGTTGGCTAGGCTGTCGGGGTTGATACCGGGATGCTCTACCAGCAGAAAATCATCGAGGTAATGGATTACCCTGGAGCAGTGACCGAAGTTAACAAGAATCCAGTGGAGGGCCTGCGCGAACTGATCAAAGAGCCAGGGACTGCTCTTTGATCCGAACGTTAAGCGGGTAGCAAAATAATAGCCATCCCTCCACTTGATTCCGTAGAACCTCCAGAGGTGCGGGTGAATTGGCAGCAGCTTGAATGCGTCTGAAATATCGGCTTTGGAGAGCCAGGCGCCTCGCCCGACCTGCAAAATTAACTGAATGGCTTCGTCTATGGACGAATATTGCATTGAGTTTTCATCGGAAGGAATAAGAGAGTTGAGACTTGGTATAGCAGAAGCATGGGGCGCAGACAGGTCGTAAATCAATCTTTTTTTATTAGAATTTTTTTTTGGAACAAGACCTATGGGACTGACTCTCCAAACAGTGAAGGGAGGTTGAGAAAAGGGGCCGATAACGAATCCTTTTTGGTGGTCCTGAAGGAAAACCAACAGGGCTTCGACGTCTATGTCGGTCAGTCAGGAATTTTTTAACCTTTGAGAGCAGGAGGACTGAGGATGGGCCCGAAAACATATGGAGCAAATGTGGAGAGCTTTACATTTGGCGAAATTACAAAATAAGGAATTGTAGTTATTACAAATTTGGTTTCTCCTTAGGAAGGTAATGGGACGTCCTAATTTGTCTAACAAAGGGCCTTGTCTGTATGCCGCGGGAAGAACGGGAAGCTGCCTGGATTGAGATGCGGTATTCGCATTAGGGCACCAGTCAGAGGCATGTCAGGATTGACTGGCAGGTAACGCAGGTTGGTGCCTTAAGCCCGGCGAAGTGTCTGCAAAAGAGCTCCTTGTCCAACACGGCCCAGTTTGTGACATGCTGGAATTGGGAGAGTGTGGCCGCTGCTTTTGCAGAAAAAGAACGATGGTAGTCATAAAAAGCATAACCTCCATACTTGTACCCTAATTCGGTAACCCGGTACAGGTAGGTATCCAGTTCTTCCCGTCGGGCCGGCTGAGCGGAACAAATGATATCTCCATAGAGGCTAAAGGCAAGTACGAATTCGGGAATTGATCATTTCCTGTTTAAGCGGGCGTCCTTTGACTTGAGAACGACTGATACATTGCCACAAGCTATAGTTTTGTTCTCTACGGTATCAGTAGAAATGAGTATGGAGGCCAGGTTGACGTCTTTAGAACAAACACAGAACCAGAGATAGGTGCACGCTGCCGTCACACTAAACCCTCACACTGATGTTAAAAATTGAGAGTTAGTTCGACATATCCTACTAGGAGGACGTGTCTTAAGCCTCGGGCACCAGCGTCAAGGTCTCTCAAGTAGCCCGTGGGCCCTAACACTCACCTACCTGCGCCATATGGGCGATATCAGGGGCCAGTGGGCAATTACAGGAGCATTAGGACGACTCACAAACATCTCCTCTGTTACCTCCAGCATGTGGCCATGCTTGCAATGGGAGGTGGGAGGTGTCTATGAGCCCTACCCAAGACTGACTGATATAGCCCAAGGCCAAGCAGGTGCACCCAAATGTGACCTGAAGATGAAAAACAGGCACATTTAAAATGGAGTTTATACACCTCCATACATATATATATAAACCATCAAAAATGTGGTGATAAGAAAGCAGGATGCGCTCATACCCATATGCAGTTGTGCATTTCTGTAGGGGAGTCACATCTCTGCACTTGTAGTCCGTTGCTAATGGCAATCACCAGCAAAAATGCATACAATGGATGATGCCAGCAACGGACTATAAGTATCACAATGGACATCCTACATAAGATGAAATTTATGTGGATGTGGCAAGAATTGAGAACAAACACAGAACCAGAGATAGGTGCACGCTGCCGTCACACTAAACCCTCACACTGATGTTAAAAATTGAGAGTTAGTTCGACATATCCTACTAGGAGGACGTGTCTTAAGCCTCGGGCACCAGCGTCAAGGTCTCTCAAGTAGCCCGTGGGCCCTAACACTCACCTACCTGCGCCCATATGGGCGATATCAGGGGCCAGTGGGCAATTACAGGAGCATTAGGACTGACTCACAAACATCTCCTCTGTTACCTCCAGCATGTGGCCATGCTTGCAATGGGAGGTGGGAGGTGTCTATGAGCCCTACCCAAGACTGACTGATATAGCCCAAGGCCAAGCAGGTGCACCCAAATGTGACCTGAAGATGAAAAACAGGCACATTTAAAATGGAGTTTATACACCTCCATACATATATATATAAACCATCAAAAATGTGGTGATAAGAAAGCAGGATGCGCTCATACCCATATGCAGTTGTGCATTTCTGTAGGGGAGCACATCCTGCACTTGTAGTCCGTTGCTAATGGCAATCACCAGCAAAAAATGCATACAATGGATGATGCCAGCAACGGACTATAAGTACCACAATGGACATCCTACATAAGATGAAATTTATGTGGATGTGGCAAGAATTCAGAACAAACACAGAACCAGAGATAGGTGCACGCTGCCGTCACACTAAACCCTCACACTGATGTTAAAAATTGAGAGTTAGTTCGACATATCCTACTAGGAGGACGTGTCTTAAGCCTCGGGCACCAGCGTCAAGGTCTCTCAAGTAGCCCGTGGGCCCTAACACTCACCTACCTGCGCCATATGGGCGATATCAGGGCCAGTGGGCAATTACAGGAGCATTAGGACGACTCACAAACATCTCCTCTGTTACCTCCAGCATGTGGCCATGCTTGCAATGGGAGGTGGGAGGTGTCTATGAGCCCTACCCAAGACTGACTGATATAGCCCAAGGCCAAGCAGGTGCACCCAAATGTGACCTGAAGATGAAAAACAGGCACATTTAAAATGGAGTTTATACACCTCCATACATATATATATAAACCATCAAAAATGTGGTGATAAGAAAGCAGGATGCGCTCATACCCATATGCAGTTGTGCATTTCTGTAGGGGAGCACATCCTGCACTTGTAGTCCGTTGCTAATGGCAATCACCAGCAAAAAATGCATACAATGGATGATGCCAGCAACGGACTATAAGTACCACAATGGACATCCTACATAAGATGAAATTTATGTGGATGTGGCAAGAATTCAGAACAAACACAGAACCAGAGATAGGTGCACGCTGCCGTCACACTAAACCCTCACACTGATGTTAAAAATTGAGAGTTAGTTCGACATATCCTACTAGGATATTGACGTCTTTACCAGCCAGAATATCTTTACGGAGATTTTCTGGTATGAAAAACGAAGGGGCAACTTTGGAGTGGAAGTGACCCTGCTTGGAGAAAGTGAGCGGGAAGTGGACGGACCTGACTCCGGAGAGATGGATGAAGTGGTGGATGAATCCCTGCTCTCGCGCACCTGTAGCCTATTATTGACATCGGACAGGGAGCTTGAGAAACTGTTAATGGTGGCGTGCAATTGGGTCTAAGACAGCTGAATGGTTGACCAAGAGACTTGTTCAGATGAAGAGGCCGACGGGTCGGGGAACAGCAGATGGTACAACTCAGCCTTCCTGGCAGAAGCCCCTGCTTGCGATGACCGGAAGTATGTCTGGGCGCTGTGTGCGAGCGTACCTGATGAGATATGGGAGGGGGCATATGAACCCTATGCCCCTCCCACAAATGCAGGCTGGCAGCTGCCTGCTAAATATATATATATATATATATATATATATATTGTAAGAGGGTGCAAGGTACCGTGGTCGATGGCAGGTATGTGTCACCGAGGTTCCTGGCCTCGGTGAGGTAAGAGCCGGGTTTTCGTGTGTCAGCAGCAGCTAGTGCTGTTTGACACCTTGATTTTTAGTTTGGCTGCAAAGCCAATCCGGGCCGGCTCTTACTGGGAGTAGGCAAAGAGTTGGGTGGGTGCCTATTCCCCACGGTCCAGGCCGGGTTTTCCAGGGCCTTTAAAACACAGCCAGCACCAGCAGGTGTGGCTATGATTGTCCTGGAGCTGCTAACAGTGCTGTGGAGCTCTCTGACCTGGAGGAAGGAGCTCAGCAAAGTGGGGTTTTTCCTGGAAGCCTGAAGATGGTTTGTCCTGCGGCTCGGCTGACAGCCAGGTGCGAACCCGCACCTTAAACCTCACAGGTGATTGGATCCTGCTTTGGACTCTTTTGTTTTGCCTCATGACCTCTGATGTGTGTGTGAATTAACACCAAGAGACTGTTTATACGTTTGTTTGTGTCAGTGTGAATAAAACACTGTTTATTGCACGTTCTGGACTCCTTGTTTTGCCTCTGTACTGCACCCGCACCGCTATCTACCAGAGCGACTCCTCACATTTGGTGTCGGATGCGGGCATGCGCAGTGAGGCTGGCGTGAAGCGCCGAAAATTTTTTTGTTTCTGCTGGGCAAGACTGGATGTCCTATATTAGGCCGGCAAAGTTGCAGCCTGTGTTCCCTGATAAAATGGAGGCGGTCGTAAAAGCCCTTGTGGAGGCTAA
>CM065598.1:66736348-67097345 GCA_033119425.1 Bufotes viridis
ATCTCTGTACGAGAACTTACACAATGCCAGCAATCACTGATAACTCCTCCCTGGACCGATAGGTATTCACAGGAGGCAGAAAAAGCAGAGATATAAATGTATAAATTACAGGTTTTACTGACTCTTTTCCCGTAAACGATATATCAGCCTGCTCAGCGCCTCCTGCTCGATCACATTGTGCCTTCAGACTGCACTGCTCCTTGTGGTGACAGCTCCGCTTTAAGGACTGAACAAGAACCACTTGATAGTTAGCAGGAGTTGAGGGAATCGTTTTGCACACAACCGTCTGCAAATTGCGGATCCGCAGAACACAAATAATGACCATGTGCATTCCACGTTTTGCGGAACGGAACACCCGGCCCATAACAGAACAGTCCTTCCCTTGTCTGTAATGCAGACAAGAATAGGACGCGTTCTATATTTTTGCGGAAGGCACAGAACGGACATACAGATGCGAACAGCACACGGTAACCATTTTAATGTGTGTATTCACGCATCGGTCCGTGGTTTCAGCGCGAAGTATGCTCTATTTTGTCCGTGTTCACGGATCATGCCCATTATAGTCTATGGGTCAGTGAAAATCACAGATGCAACACGGATGCCATCCACTTTTCACGGATCGTTCGGAAGAGATGCTTCACAGACAACTTCGCGGAGGCATTACTCACCACGTTTTTACGGACTTGAGCACGGGTATGGACGTGTGAATGAGGCTTTAGACAGGACTTTACATAAAGGCAAACCCCTCCCACACTCCTGTGCTTCGCTAAATGAAAACAGTGGTCCACGGAGCAGGGCCACAAAAATGGAAACGCTAAATACTTCCGAGCTAAGGTGGCATCTAGTGAGGCGCATCAGACACACACAGACTCTTTTCTGGATTTTTTACACTTGGATAACCTTTTTAACCACTTAGTGACCGCCAAGACGCCTTTGTAAGCAGTGGTAGACTAATCCGCCCCTTTTACCGCAGCCTAGTCTAAGGGCTGCACAGGTCTCCCTTGCCGCAGACAGAAGGCGCTCGGCTCTTGCACAACAGCCAGGCTTCTGCTCCAAGGCCACCTGCAGCATATCCGCACCAAAATCCGCAATGTCCAATGGCAGTTTTTGGTGTGGATCAGATGTGGTTTTGCCGCAGATCTCCCCCTTCCAATGAAAGAGGTAAAATCCACAGGTAAAACTGAAAACATAATTGGCACGCTTTTTATTTCGAAATCTGTGCGGCGCACTGAAAAAAATCAGCAAGGTGTAGGTGAGATTTGTGTAGTCTCATACACTTTGCTGGTGCCTTACTACACTGTGGTTCTTCTGCACAAAAATCTGAGCAAAAAAATATAAAAAAAATGCACCCATTCCACAATGTGTGCAGGTAACCTAATGGTCCAGATTGGCAGAGGCGCCTATCACAGCCGTTTAATCCCTTAGATACCACGGTCAATAGTGACTGCAGCATCTGTTTCAGAAGGAGAGGACACCCTATGTCATACACTGCATCCTGCAAATTAAGTTGCGGGGTTCCAGTGTCTGCACAGCGCATGGCAGTATCCTACCGAAAGTGTAAAACAAATTGCACATCCAAAAACCCATAACTTTTCAATTTTCCTTTCTGCACAGCTGTGTGAGGGCTTGACTTTTTTGCAGAATGACTTGTAATTTTAATTGGTATAATTTGGGGTATATAATATCTTTTGATCGCTTTTTATTTTGTGGCAAATGAGTAAAAAAAAAAAACTGGCTTTTTTTTTTTTTTACAGCGTTCAGTGTGGGGTAAGTTACGTGATTTTATTACAACACCAAATATGTGAAGGGAATTTTACTGTTAAACCTCTTTTTCCCCCATTGAAGAACATTCTTTGGCATCTACGTAATGGTACTGACCCAGAGTGTAAAGCTTTTGTGTGCCAGTAGAAATATGCCCCCTATAATGTGTACCAATACAGAAAATATGCCCCCTTCTAAGGTAGCCCGTAGAAAAAAAACGTTCCCTTATAATGTGTGCCAGGAAAAAAAATATACCCTCTTATGTGTGCCAATAGCAAAAAATATACCCCTTATAGTGTGCCAGTACAGAAAATATGCCACCTTAAAGTGCGCCCACTTTGACTTTGTCCAGTCTCCTTTCCTTTTAAAGGACACAGTATATATGTTGCTGCAGATGTATATTTGTTCTTTCACAGTAGCGGATTCTTGCCTTTGTGCCGTGATAATCCTTTTGCCTTTTACAGATGGACTATTGACTTCATGTATCACTGGGGTGGTGAGAGTATTCATGTTACTAATACGGCTACCAATATTAGTGAGTATGTGACGGACCATCGGCATTTTGTTTTCAGTCTTGAGAGGTATAGACATGTGGCTAAGTGGACACTAACACTACGGACGTTGTGATGTCAATATAAGGATATATAAGATCCTACAAATGACGTGAGTATACCGCTGCAACCATACAGGGATGTCAGGTATCGTTGGAACCCATGAACAAAGGGTTAATTACTTACCATGATTTGTATGAATTGTGGATTTGTTGTAATATGTGAATGTACATGGATTCGTTACGCTAGGCCACCTGGCGCCTCTGTATGTCATCACTTTTTACGGGTACAGAGGTGACGGGAATCTCTTTAGGCCGATCACGATCTCTTTAGGGTCCAAGTGTGGATGTATGAATTTAGGTATTATTGTATCTCTAGCGCTTGTATGGCCAGCATGACATCAGTTCACGGCCCGGCAAGTTCTGATAACCGTGACCCCTGTAATCTCCTCGAGAGCTCTTCTATGTGCGAGCAAGTCTGACATTCGGTTGCCATAATTACATGGCACAGCAGCATCCGCTGACGTGTGCACTGAGCAAAGTGAGGGATGGATGAGTCCCTCCCACGCCGTACGGAGAGTGCTCCCGGAGACTACGCACAGAGGAGTCAGGTGACACAACGTTCAGACCGTTATATGTATAATTTTGATACGAATATGCATACGTTTGATCTTTGATAACCACAAAGGGCCACGGGATCGGCGATGATATGATTTATATTTTCCTACAAGCACTATAGTATTGTGCTTCCGGGTCCACCCTTGTGATGTCATAGCACATGGGTATGCAGTCTGGCTCAGGTGTTGAGATGGTGATGATGTCATCACGCCACCTCCATTGGCTTCTGATAGGCTACAGACACTAGAAGCCATCGCTCCCGTGTCCCACCGCAGCATCTAACTGTATCACCAACCTCAGTTGAATATCAAGAGGCCCTAGCAAGACAAAGACAAGACAAATGTCCCCACAGCTATTTCTGGTGACCTTTAAGACTTGCACCTATCAATGTTACTCTGCATTTTGTAGGAAGAAACAGGCCATGGCAGCCAGGATGAAGGATATGGCGTGTGAGTTCACCTCGAAGTGGCGCATAGTGAGGAATGGTTATTGGGAGCAGGTTATGTCTCCATCAGTCACTTGGAAGGTGAAGACATGAGATGCTTGGTGATAAGGAGGTAAATAATGGCACCCAGTGTAAGCATAAGCCGCGGGAAGGGGACACCAAGAAGCCATCCATACACAGGAGACGTGGAAATACAACCCAGTGTCCAAACCTCTAAGGCAGGGGATATCACGTACATGTGAAAGAAAAAGTCTAAATTTAGCTTTTGACTTCTACATTCTTGGGTGTTGGATTCTAGTGAAGTCCCAGGAAATTCCAAAAACCACAAAAAAAATAAACGGGCTCAATCGGAAGACAATGCTACAGTGTGTCCACACCCAGAGGTCAATACGAAGACAAAAATAGAAGGAAAGTGGGATAAAGTTCACGTACTATAACTGTATGATTGTGGTGGTCAACCCTCTCGAACCCCCTCCGATGTGGAAAAAGATGGAACAGGGGGTCATTTTGGTCAAGTCACCTGCTGTAGAAGGGGCAATAAAGTATCTCAGTACTTCAGGTGGCAAGAAGTGTGTGTGGGCAGGAAAAAGCTGTGAAACAGAGGACAGCGAGGGTCCTGACAGACCCCCTCACATCATGCTCTCCATTCACTGCTATAGGACTATTCTTTGCTTTCCATTGCATTCCTTTCTTAACTCCTGTGGAAATGTCCTAACTTGTCTGCTAAACGGACAAGAATAGGATATGTTTTATCTTCTTAGCGGGAATCAGCAAGGAAAGTAACAATACAATTGACCACTCACATTAACCAGGCTGAAAAGAGTATATCGTGATCTGGAATCATTAAAACGCAACTTTTACTCACTATGTACTAAAATCTATATCCCTCAATACTCATAGATAAATCAAAACATGTATATACGCTATTCTCCAAAGTCCAACAATGAGCGAGGCACGGCAGTACTGATATTTTGCACTGATATTTTGCAAGAACAGAACCTGGTGCCCAATGGCACCTAATAGATTGGTGCACGGCGGCACCTGTACCAAAAAAGTGCACGGCTGCACTAATATAACCGAGTGTCCTACCCTACAGTTGCTGGGTGATTCAGACACAGTCTTCTTGATTTCTTCACCTTCAGGGTGGTCCGGTATTGTAGTCGGAGGTCCAAAAACCTGAGCGGGATCAAAGGAAGATGCCCTATATATCCCTAGGAGACCCTAGCGTGGAGCCTACAATAACCTCCTTGGTCTATCCACGGAGTATCCCACTAGTTGGGCCCCCGTCCGGAACCTAACCCTGGAATTGCGTTCCCTAGTTTGCCCTGAATAGGTCCCGACATGCACGTTTCTGAGGAGGAAAACCTCTCATCAGGGGAGCAAAAGGACGGGCTGTGGGGTCGCCTAATTGCCAGGGAAGATGGTGCCTGGCAAACATACACTGCACTGATGGGTGCAAAAGAGAATAAGGAGTGGGGACCGATGGTAAATGCCCTCCTCCAGTTGCGGGTCAAGGTTAGCGCCGCGGGCATAGATGTTACCTTGTGAGAGGTTTTCCGCCTCAGAAACGTGCATGTCGGGACCTATTCAGGGCAAACTAGGGAACGCAATTACAGGGTTAGGTTCCGGACGGGGGCCCAACTAGTGGGA
Organism: Bufotes viridis; assembly: GCA_033119425.1. NCBI lineage: Eukaryota > Metazoa > Chordata > Amphibia > Anura > Bufonidae > Bufotes > Bufotes viridis. Next base: position 66,741,373 of record CM065598.1, read on the forward strand.
TACTCCGTGAATAGGCCAAGAGGGTTATTGTAGGCTCCACACTAGGGTCTCCTAAGGATATATAGGGCATCTTCCTTTGATCCCACTCAGGTTTTTGGACATGCTGACTACAATACCGGACCACCCTGAAGGTGAAGAAATCAAGAACAAGGTGTCTGAATCACCCGGCAACTGTAGGGTAGGACACTCTGTTATATTAGTGCAGCCGTGCACTTGTTTGGTACATGTGCTGCCGTGCACCAATCTGTTAGGTGCCATTGGGCACCAGGTTCTGTTCTTTCTTTATGCCGCTGTGCAAAATATCAGTACTGCCGTGCCTCGCTATATACAACTACCGTTGAACACCAGACTTGGGGTGCCAGGGTACACCCGATTTTGCTGTTCTGAAGTGCTACCACACGAGAATCTAAGTGCAGGTGCGCCAACTCTGTCGCCAAAAACATCCCTCATTGTTGGACTTTGGAGAATAGCGTATATACATGTTTTGATTTATCTATGAGTATTGAGGGATATAGATTTTAATACATAGTGAGTAAAAGTTACGTTTTAATGATTCCAGATCACTTATATACTCTTTCCATCTTCTTAGCGGGGCCATGGAACAGACATACGGATCTTTTTGGCCCTACAAAAATTGTGGATCGGGTATGGAAAGAACATTCAAACCATGAATAAAACATGTATTCCCGGTGGACATTTACAGGAGGTCATCATGGGATGGGTCATATCTGCAAGAAGTCCACCCCACACTGTGCACTAAACCCATGTGTCCTGCAGAGCCTGCCGCCCATGTGGGAGACTACACCCTGTAACGGTATGGCAGACACGGATCAGAGCCAGGATCACGTGAAGTCGATCACATGAACGGCAAGCTCCAGCATGGGTTACCAGGCTGAATCGTCACGTAAGCGCATGAGATTATAGTGAATTATTGACGTTCTCACTCATGTCTCCAACTTCATGGAACGCGTCACTTACCTTAGCCACCTTTATGATGTCAGGAATGTGTAGGTAGGCCTGGACCGGGGGCAATCCCTTCCCTATGAGGTAGGCCTCATCCGCCTTCTGTCTGTGGACCTGCCCAGTGTCTTGCTCAGAATAGACGGCCACTGTCCTGATGCCCAGCTCTGTGCACGCCCGGAATACTCGGGTGGCAATCTCACCTGCACGGGGGGGACAAACACAAGTCAGAATTCACACAGGACTGAGAAGCGACACACCGCAATGTTCTTCCCACTGTGGTCTTTGTGGAGGTTGTGGACTCTCGAGATGGCAGAAACAAAGGGTTTTCTGCTGTGGATCAAAGGAACCGCAGCCAATCTGCCGCCAACAGAGCAGCAAAACTGCAGCGGATGGACCATGCTCCAAAAGCACCGCCATGGGTCTACACGTGGATTTTATTGCTGAAATTTGCTACTAAAGGAGTTGTCCACCTTTTATTACAGGGGTATTCCCATCACAGACAGTGGGGGCATATCGCTAGGATATGCCCCCATTGTCTGATAGGTGTGGGTCGCACCTCTGGGACCCGCACCTACAATGAGAACGGAGCGGGGAAGTGAACAGAGGGCGCACTTGTCCCATAGAAAATAATGGGAGCAGGGGCCGTGCGTGCGCTGTGCGCTCCCATTCACCGGAAGCGATCGGCTGCTCGGCAATAGCCTCTACTCTGTAATGGACCACTGTGGAAGCAGCACCACAATGACAAGATCAGTCCACAAAGTAGATGTCTACGTCCAAGGTTGGAGCTACTGGCAAACAGCTGATCGGACGGGGTACCGGGTGTCAGACCCCATCAGCTTAACCTGAGGGAAGGCCATCACTTAAAGGGGTTGTCCAGGTTCAGAGCTACACCCGGACATATCCCCATTTTCACCCAGGCAGCCCACATGACTTGAGCATCGGAGCTGTTCATGCTCTTTGCCCTGCGCTAAATCGTGCAGGGCAAAGGCATTTCCGGTGACGTACTAGGCTCTCCTTAGGCCTGCCAGGCAGAGGCTTCCACGAAGCAGTGTTCTGGGTGACGTCACCGGCACTGATGGGAGGGCTGTAGTGCTGCCCTAGTGTGTAAAACGGCTAGGGCAGCGCTAAAGCCAGCCTATCAGAGCCGGAGACATCACCAAACACACTGCTGGGCGGAAGCTTCTGCCCGGCAGTGTTATTGTAAATAAGAGCCCATGCCCTGCGCGATCCAGTGCAGAGCAAGGGAGTGCATTGGAGCATGAGATGCTCCGATGACAACATCATGGGTGCTGCCTGGGGGAAATTATGGGTATGTCCAGCCAACCCCTTTAATATAAGGTGGACCGGTGGTAAATGTGGAGACACCCCTTACAATGACCCACATACTGGGTGAATAAAACCTTCTGGGAAATCTAGAGAATCCTAGAGAGAAGTTGTGGAGGTGACTGATACGGGAGGGGTAGCATCGCTTTATAACTAGACAGATGCACTGGTAGTGGCTGGGAGAAGCAGGACACACCTACCATCTCTCATCAGGAGTAGTGGGAATATGTACTTTTATTTTGCAGATTCTGGATCAGCACCTGCCCTGGAGGTGGAACTTCCCTGTGAAGTGCTCTCCGCTCCCCTCTGACCGCTGCGGTGGTCTCCTGGTTGAATGTGACAGCTGTCACTCAGAGCAGATGGGAACTGCAGGGAGCACTTCACACTGAAGCTCCGCCTCCAAGGCACTTACAGGGCTAGAACTGGGCAGAACAAAACTTCATATTAACGCTAATCCTTATAATAAAAGCTACACAGAAAAGATATGTTTGTCCAGCTCTCCCCACCCCTGGCATAAAAGCTTAGCCCGTTCATGGCCATAGACCACCAGGGATCTTGACATTAACAACTCCACTTCCCTAGCCCACCCAGAATTCTGCTGTTAAACCCTTCACTTCCCTAGCCCACCAGGAATTCTGACATTAACATATTCACTGCCTAAAACCACAAGAATCATGACATTAACCCCTTCACTGACCTAGACCACCAAAGATCCCGATATAATCCCTTTAGTGCCCTAGACAAACAGGAACTCCTTAACTCCCCAAAAACCTCAGGGATTCTCACATTAACCTCTTTATTGCCTTAGACCACCAGGGAGCCTGCCAAACCCCTTTCACTGCCCTAGACCACTAGGGACCCTGACATTAGGACATTCAATGTCCAAGACCACCAGGGATGCGGACAATAGACTTTTACTACCCTAGATCAACAGAAATCCTGCTATTAACCCCTTCATTACCCTTGATGACCAATGATTGTGACGATAGAGCTTCCTTGCTGCCGTAAAACCGCAAGGTTTCAGACATTTACCTCTTCACTGCCCTAGACCACCAGGGAGCCTGCTATTAACCCCTTTCTCTGGCCTAGAAGACCAAGGATCATAACTCCTTCACTGCCCTGAAACCTTTAGGGACCCTGGCATTTACCACTACACTGCCGTAGATCACCAGGGAGCCTACCAAATCCTTTCACTGACCTAGAGTCCTAGACCACCAAGGATCCTGGCATTAACCCCTTCACTTCCATAAAACACCAGTTATTTGGACATTACCTCTCTCCCTGTACTAGACTAACTATTCTTTCCATCAGAGTCATATGGATGCCTCTGTATGGATCTGACCCATGCCAAAAAGACACTTTTTTGGTATACGTTGGGTCAGTGAAGCTGTATATATAAGTTTCGAGCACGTGTAGGGGCGTTCCCTGTGCATTCCACAAACGTAGTGTTCAAACGTGATGTGAACACACCCTCAGTGTGCAAACTGCCCAGGTCCATAAGTGCCCCACTCATCCGCCACAAAGCCTCAGCGGGCACATTGGCGGAGGGTCTGTCAGACTGGGAGCCATTAATAGGGGTGCAGGACGAATACTTCAGGCTCCATAACTGTAGCACTGTCCTGCTGGTGCAGGGATCAGAAGGGAACTTCACATAAGTGGTGCAGCCTGGACATAGCCAGCAGTAGTGCAGCCCGGTGTCTGTGGAAGAAACCAATGACAAGTTACCATGGTGAGAGTGCACTAGTTACCTCGGTTGGCCACCAGAACTTTCTTGATGGGCTTGTACTCCACATGCTGGCTGCTCTGGAAGGCTGCGTTCAGCACTGAGACACGTTTAATAGAGAGGAAGCGTAAGCCTCCCTTCACACACCGCAGCATCTGGAGAGGAGACAACACACAACAGATCAGCTGCAGGCGACTCGATCGTGATCGCTCACTTGTCTGGCAGAAGCCGCGCGCACGAAAACGCTGCGATGAAGAGACGAGGCGGGCGTCAATCAGCTGCGATAGTGCCGGCTCCCCGTGCTCCCCCCGCTGCTCCTCACACGGATGACACTGGTGACAGGGGAAGACTGGCGGACCACAGGCTGCAGAGGGAGCGTCTGCGTCTATAGGACAGAGGCCGCCATATTCTAGAAGACCGGCTCGTCATTTGCCTATAGGCAGGGGCGTGGCCTCCGCGCTCATCCCTAGAATATTTAAAGGCTGGGTTTGCATGAAGATCAGAGCAGATATGGCTGCGGGAGGAGTTGGCGGGTGGTGCGGATTGTGGTGGCGATAGGAGCGATGTGTGCCGTTCCCAACTGATAGGGAGAGGAGAGCGGGGCGGGAGGGGTTAACACTGCAAAATCCTGTCCTCCGCTGGGGGATGGGCTCGGAGGTGCCGTGGAGCTCTGGCTGCTTCTTACGTCCCCTTCTAGCACATTCACTCCTGGTTCCCATTCAGCTGAGACATGTCAACAGCTTGTATATGTGTACTGCATTGTATACATGAGAGGTTCCAGGTTATATATGTGTACTGCATTGTATACATGAGAGGTTCCAGGTTGTATATGTGTACTGCATTGTATACATGAGAGATGCCAGCTTGTATATGTGGACTGCATTGTATACATGAGATGCCAGCTTGTAGATGTGGACTGCATTGTATACATGAGAGGTTCCAGGTTATATATGTGTACTGCATTGTGTACATGAGAGGTTCCTGGTTATATATATGTACTGCATTGTATACATGAGAGATGCCAGCTTCTATATATGTACTGCATTGTATACATGAGCGATGCCAGCTTGTAGATGTGTACTGCATTGTGTACATGAGAGGTTCCTGGTTATATATGTGTACTGCATTGTATACATGAGAGATGCCAGCTTGTATATATGTACTGCATTGTATACATGAGAGATGCCAGCTTGTATATGTGTACTGCATTGTATACATGAGAGATGCCAGCTTCTATATGTGTACTGCATTGTATACATGAGATGCCAGCTTCTATATGTGTACTGCATTGTATACATGAGAGTTGCCAGCTTCTATATGTGTACTGCATTGTATACATGAGAGATGCCAGCTTGTATATGTGGACTGCATTGTATACATGAGAGATGCCAGCTTGTATATGTGGACTGCATTGTATACATGAGATGCCAGCTTGTAGATGTGGACTGCATTGTATACATGAGATGCCAGCTTGTAGATGTGTACCGCATTGTATACATGAGATGCCAGCTTGTAGATGTGTACCGCATTGTATACATGAGATGCCAGCTTGTAGATGTGTACCGCATTGTATACATGAGATTCGAGCTTGTAGATGTGTACCGCATTGTATACATGAGAGATGCCATCCTATGTATACAATGCAGTACAGATATGAGGCACGCCATCCTGTAGGTTTACTGCATAGTGTATATACCAGGGGTGGTCAACATTTTTTGATCTGGGGGCCGGATTGTCACATGAGGCCGCAAAAAAAAACTGCCGATGCAAATTGAATGGGGGGAATGATCCCACCACAGTCATTCCTCCCCCAGGACCCTCCTCATCAGCAGCACAGTCCTGATTACACACGGAGATGAGGCGATGATTATCATACGTCTTTCATCCTGATAAAATTTGCAAATCAGCCGACAAATCAGTGCTTCCTTGTTTATCGGCTGATCAGCGGCACAATCATACAGGTCCGATATCAGGAGTGAGCGCTCTATGGACACTTGGGGTTCATGCACACTAACGTATTGGTTCCATTCCGTGCATTCAATGCACGGGCAATGTTCATGCGGTGGCAGGGACGGATCCAGACCCATTCAACTATTTTTGTACGCGTCGGAATCCCACGGAAGCACCCCGTAGTGGTTCCGCGGTGCTCTGTTCCGTGCTTCCATTCCGTATCTCCGTGATTGCGGACCCATTCAAGTGAATGGGTCCACATCCCTGATGCGGAATGCACGCGGCCAGTGCCCCGTGTATTTCGGACCCGCCGTATGCAGGCCACGGGGTGCACATGGTCGTGAGCATAAGCCCTTATTCCCAGTAATTGCCCAGATATCATGCAGTTTTATAGAGGCTAAGAGGACCTTTCATGTGTCCAGACATATGAAATAAGTAGCGGGATATGTAGGGCATAGAGCAGGGATCTAAGAGCGCCTATTACTTTTTCTGGGCGCCGATCCATTCGCCCGCTGTGCCCCCCCCCCCCCTGCAGTTTTCCCGCTCAGTATGTTAATACTGAGCATCGGTTCAGGGAGGAGATGCCATGGGTTTCTCAATGGGCGTCTCCTTCTCCCTGGCTGTAGCGCCATCCAATCACAGCGGAGAGCGTCACAGCCAGGGAGAAGGTGAGCGTTGAGGTTTTTTTTTTCCTCCCTGGCTGTGGCGCTCTCCTTTGTGATTGGACCGCGCGGCAGCCTCCTCCCGGTACCGATGCTATTCATTAGTATACCAGCTGGGAAAACTGCAGGGGGGCAAATTGCGGATCCGCAAAACACGGATGCCGCCCGCGTTCCTTCGGCAATTTACGGAATGGGTATCCCTTTATAGAAATGCCTATTCTTGTCCGCAAAACGGGGCCACGAAACTGAGTTCCGCAGTGCTGTCGGAATCTTTTGCAGTCCCATAGAAGTGAATGGGTCCGCACCCGAGCTGCAAAAAAATGCAGCTTGGATGCGGACCAAAACCATGGTTGTGTGAACGAGCCCTAATGGTCCTTTCACATGTCCGCAAAATGGGTGCGGATCCGTTCCACAATTTTGCGGAACGGGTGCGGACCCATTCATTTTCAATGGGGCCGCAAAAGATGTGGATAGCACAGTTTGCTGTCCGCAGTTCCATTCCGCAAAAAACGGAACATGTCCTATTCTTGTCCATAGACACGGACAAGAAAAGGCATTTCTATTAAAGTGCCGGCCATGTGCGGTCTGCAAAATTCAGAACGCACATGGCCAGTGTCCGTGTTTTGCGTATCCGCAATTTGCGGACTGCAGAACACTTGCGGACGCGTGAATGGACCCTTAGGCATGTGCTGTCCATGAAGAACATAAACTGCACACGGCTGTGATTCGCTGAAGTAAAGTGAATGGGAGCTCAGCTGCAGTAACCCAGCATGGCCACTACACTTTGAATGGCGCTGTGCCTCCTGTTCCATTCAAAGTGCTACCTCCAGCGTCGGAGCCTTCAGGGGACGGCTGATCTCAATGATCAGATATTAGTGGCCTACCCAGAGGATAGGTCATCCATTGCAGGAGCCTGGAAAACCCTTTTAAGGGCCCTTGCACACAACCGTATGCCTTCCGAAACACACGGTCCGTGAGCGGGCGATATATCCCGGAGGGGCATGGATCGTGTGCAGGGGCGCGCACAGCATCATAGATTACAATGATGCTGTGCGTGTTGGGCCACCTGTGGGACTATTGTTTCGGAGGGCATACGGTCTTGTGCAAGGGCCCTAAAGGTTCACCAAATTTTTCGAACATAAGGTGACATTTGATGCAAACAGACTACTGAAGAAAAAAATGCCCTGATGATAAACCTCCCCAATTAGATGAAATGAATAGGAAAAGAATCTTAAATGATAGATAACGCACATTACCATAAAATATATGCCCTGCTGGAGTGATCGCTCGGTGTACTCAATGACATCTGGAGACCTATTATATGTCCCTTTGATGCAAAGACAGGTCATGTGAACGTCCCAAAGCATGGGAACCGCTCTGACCTCCAAGATGAAATGCTTGGTTTGCTGCATTAAGCCTCGTGCATACAACCGTAGGTGCTTTGCAGCCTGCACGATACGGATACCAGCAGGATTTTGCAACCAGATACCCTTTTTCAAGGGCCCAGTAGTAAAAATGCCTATTCTTGTCCACAAAGTGGAGCACACAGATGACATCCGTCCGGACCGCACAAAATGAAATATATAGGAACTTTGTGTGGACAGCAGTAAAATGGGAAATGTTATTTACAATGGGGAGCATTGTTTACACTGTGGGCACTATAGGGGATATGTATACCGGGGGCAGTGTGGCGGACATGTATACCGGGGGCAGTGTGGCGGACATGTATACCGGGGGCAGTGTGGCGGACATGTATACCGGGGGCAGTGTGGCGGACATGTATACCGGGGGCAGTGTGGCGGACATGTATACCGGGGGCAGTGTGGGGACATGTATACCGGGGGCAATGCGGGGGTTGGAATTTAAACAACAAAAGCCAATGAAATTCATCCATTTTTAATGGGTGTTAAAAACTGATGCAAAACAGGTATTAAGGCTACTTTCACACTCGCGTTTGGGGATCCGCTTGTGAGATCTGTTTCAGGGCTCTCACAAGCGGCCCCAAACGGATCAGTTCAGCCCCAATGCATTCTGAATGGGTGCGGATCCGTTCAAAATGCATTGGTTGGGCTCTGTGGAGGCAGGCAGCGTTTTGGTGTCTGCCTGGCGGTGCCGAGCCAAACGGATCCGTCCTCACTTGCAATGTAAGTCAATGGGGACATATCTGTTTGCATTGACACAAAATTGACTTTCACCGGGGGTCAGAACGGATCCGTTTGGGACTTTTTTTGCACATATAATACAAACGGATCCGTCCTGAACGGATGCATTCGTTTGTATTTTCAGTGCGTATCCGTCTGTACAAGTACAGGACAGATCTGCACCAAGCGCATATGTGAAAGTAGCCTAAAAGGAATGGATGGACAGGAAATGGATGCACACAGTGATGTCAAATGGTCATGAAAAACTTTATCCGTTGTGCACCTTAGGGTTCACATATGGGGTAAGTGCAGTTTGTCGTGGTGTGCTCACTACTACTTCTCCCCTTTTCTTATTTGTCAGGGAAAGCTGCATGGATTCCATTCATTGCAATGTGATGAGTGCTAATCCATGGGGCAATCTGAATGTTGCGATCGCGTTACGCTGGTGCCTGTCAAGAAGTGGGATATATTGGACCGGAAGTGAACAGCCAGTTCTTGAAGTGCTGGAAGCAGGAAAAGTGGATAAAGGATCTGAGCGCAAGTCGTTATGTCTAGATGACTGGGTCACAGCATCCCCAAAGATGGCGGGTCTTGTGGATTGAGTCTACCAGTATGTCACAGTTTGGTACCCACCAAAAATGCTCTATGGGAAGAAGACAAGCCGGTGGCGGCAGTGAGATGCTGTAGGCACTGTTCTGCTGGGAAACCTTGGATCACGGCATTCACTTGGATATTATTCTAACATGTACTACCTAAACATTGTACAGGCCAAGCAAACCCCTTCATGACTGATATTCCATAATGGCAGTGACATTTTTCATGAGTGAACTTTGTGGTAAGCCTCATTCACACTTCGGCGTTTCACGTACGTGTTCTCCGCGGACAGCCCACGTCCCCATTCATTTGAATGTGTGTATTCACACATCAGTGTTTTAGCACGGTCCGTGTTTTCAGCATGGATGCATGTCCTATCTTGGTCCGTGTTCCCAGATCCCTCACGCCCATTATGGGTCCGTGAAAACCACGAATGCAACACGGATGCCATCCGTGTTGCATCCATGTTTCACGGATCATTAAGAAGAGATGCTTTGAAAATTATTTTTCAGGGTCAGTGAAACACGGATGCAACAAGGACAGCAAAAAACGGATACACGGATCCGTCACGGACAGCAAAAAACGGACACACGGTTCCGTCACGGACAACTTCACGGATGCATCACTGACCACCTGCTCACGGATTTGAGCATGGACACGGACGTGTGAATGAGGCTTTACATGTCTTCCATCTTCTAGGCCAGGCATGGCCAACCTGCGGCTCTCCAGCTGTTGTAAAACTACAACTCCTACCATACCCTGTTGCAGACTGATAGCTGTAAGCAGTCTGGGCATGCTGGGAGTTTTGCAACACCTGGAGGCCTCAGGTTGGCCATCCGTGTTCTAGGCAGAGCGCCGTTCACCCATTTGCAGAACAGTGAATGCAATCCTCAAGGATTATACCACAGAGGGAACACATTGACAATGTGAGTGAAGAAGTTCTGCCAACCTAACATCTCAGCTTGTACAGGGTAAGGCATGGGAAGACACCTAACAGGCTGGCTGTATAACTCTGCTTCTTCTGTATGCTGCACTTCTTCACTGTAGTCTGACTCTAGGTTATGCCATGGAACTTTCCTCCTGGCTCCTGAGGCTTCAAGCTTTGGTCTCCATGGCCAGCCGAGCTCAGGGTGCTCTGGCTGGCATGGGCACGTCCAACAGAGACATGCCCCTGCACACCTTCCCCTAGCAGGGGGAAAGCTAGACTGACTCTAACTGGTCCCCACCCTTGCTGCATGAAGTAGTCCTCGCCCACTTCTCACCAGAGGGGGGGGGGTTTAGAATGGAATAGTAAGTTCCATTCTATCTCTAACTATAGCTCTGCCATATTTGCTGCCCCCTGCTGGTGAACCAGGCACATTACAGGAACAGTTACATAACATTAGAAATGCATAAGATGACATGAGGTTAGACCAATAAAGACAGTAGCAAGGTGCAGAAGTGGCAACACCACTCTGGGGTGTTACATATGTATTTTGTGGTCCGCAAAAAATACGGATGACGTCCGTGTGCATTTTGTATTTTGCTTAACAGCTGGCCCCTAATAGAACAATACTATCCTTGTCCGTAATGTGGATAATAATAGGACATGTTCTATTTTTTTTTGCGGAATAGAAATACGGACATACAGAAATGGAATGCACACGGAGTAACTTCTGCTTTTTTTGCGGACACATTGAAATGAATGGTTCTGTATACGGTTGGCAAAAAAACAGAACAGACATAGAAAGAAAATACGTTTGTGTGCATGAGGCCTTAGTCATTTATAAGGTTGTGTGTCCCCGAGAGACCTCCATTATGTCAGTGTAATTCAATAGATTCCAGGTCTCACACGGACTCACAGACTTATAAATCATTCTAATGCTGCACGATCCTGTCAGAGGAGCAGAGGTCAGAACAGGAACTCTCACTGCCACACGCCGCGAGTTTCTCACACTGAACTCGCACGTCTTATACAAATGGTAAATTATTTGATCATTCATTGACTCACTTTCTACCGAGTTCTAATGTGAAGTACCAATTCTTAGAGTTCTTACACAAGGTACAGCTAAAGAATTGATGTAGCCGTACATTAGGGACATTATACTGTCCATCATAACTGGTATATTTTAAGACTTCTGCAGGAATATGCTTAGGATGTGCGCAATGTATGCAGTCAGTGGTGTAATTCAGCGTATCATCCTATCAACCAGTGCTTATTCCCATCTGCCAGGTCGGAGCCCACTAACATGCTGTGCCCAAACAGGATTACCCATTAGCTTGCAAAAAGAAAAAAATGATCCAGAAAACGTCATTGGACCCGCCGCTGTGTTGTTTGTGTGCCTGCACGTACGGCACATTGTGTCTGTGCTACCTGTACACAAACTCCCGTTACAGTGGAAGATTACAACAGACCTTTCCCTAGATACAGACTTTGAACCGGCCTGCCCTTTCCCCCAGCTGGCAGCGTAAACAGCTCCAAATCCACACCGGTACTGTAGGTCCATGCTATATTGTCCAGGTTAAAAAGTGGCAGACAGTCAAATAAATAAACAGTTGGCAATTCATGTGGAGCAGAGTTCAGCCTGTGCATCAGACACCAATGTCACATCCCAAGACCTTGAAGCAAACATTAATAGTGTTTTCAAGTACAAACAGCCAAAACGGAACACTCAGAATAACTTCCCGCAATATAAAACGCGATAAGGATGTCAAAATTGTAAACATGTGTCCGTAATCACGGGCGGGTCACCAGAAAATTCATGATGACAGAAGCACAGATCAGGTTTAGTCCTCATGCACACAACCATATGTACTTTGTTATCCGAAAATCATGGATCCGCAAAATACGGATCATGTCCGGTTGGTGGACCCTTAAATGGACACGGTCATGTGCGTAATGCCTTAGGGAGAGTTCACATCTCTGTTTCATTTTACGTTCTGATCCGTCAGAAAAAAACAAATCCTGTGCATCAGTTCATAGGATCTGTTTTTTTTTTACAGGATTTTGTAAAAAAAAAAAAAAAAAACTTTTGCACATTTGTCATCCGTTTGAGTCATTTCCGTCCTGATGCAGTACTTTTTTTCCTCCCAAAAAAAAAACTGATGCCAAATGTGGAACAGGATCCATATTTTTTTTTTATTTTTTTTATTACAGGATCCTGTTTTTTTTCTGTTCTTCTGACAGATCAGATTGAAATAGAGATGTGAACTTTCCCTTAGTCTGTTTGCCTCCAGTTGTGCAGCTGCTCCTGAGAGTAGACAACTGAGGGTGTCCTACAGTTCCTCATACTCAGTAGACTGTCAGAAAATCAGGGAACAATGGCCTGCTAGTTTTCATTTCTGTGGGGCTGTGAAGAGTGATCAGGTGACTTGGAATTAACTTAAAAGGCATTCCTTGCCGTGAAAATTAACTTAATTACAAAAACGCCATTTTCATTGCATTTGAGCCCTGCCACAAAATGACCTACTGACATTTTAGTGATCTTGTTAGCATAGCAAAGGAGGGGAGAGAGGGATTTTTACCACGAAACACCAAGAAATGGTGGTTGGCGCCACACCAAAAGTAAGTACAGGGTAAAGTTAGTAGGTAGTTAGTAAGTACAAATGTATATACATGAATATATATCAAGAGCCCTCCAATGTAGTGGCAGCAACCAAATGTATCAGGACTTACTTCACTAGGGAGGGAACCTGGGGGACACAGTGTCAGTGTTCTACCAGGTTACACCCCCGCCAAGGTCGCAGTAAGGAGATCGTCAGATCAGCAATATCGAAAAGTAAGTCCTCAGATAAAAGGCGAATAAACACAAGGAATAATCCAGGAGACTTACTTCACTAGGAGGGAACCTCAGAGATAAGCAAAAAACACTCTAGAGGTTAGCCTCCCTCGCCTGGGTCGCCTGGAAGTTGGTGGGTTCAATCAGCAGGTCCAGTAAAGGTCTTCTTGAAATTACCTTTATTGATTCAGACAGGCAGTGCTAAAAGGCTCAACGCGTTTCGGGGGTTTAATATACAGATCCCCCTTCATCAGGAGCATACAGAGGTGATGTCCAGAGTGGTATTTAACATTAAAAAAAAAAAAGGCGCTAAAAGTTTCTGAAACGTCACTAAAACATCACTTCCGGTTTGTGTTCCACAGTGGAACGCACCGGAAGTGAGAGTGCTAATCAAATACATCACCTATAAAATTGTCATTGAAATATATACAAAATGGTCATAGATAAAAGATAAATATTCATACAATATTAGTACAATGTTAGTGCAGGAGTCGTATAAAGCCGGGCAGAAAAAGGGGGGGATATAGGCCCCAATTTCTAGGGAAGGATTAGGTATTGATTCCTGCCAATCGGTTGGTGAGTATCGAGTGACATCAGCCGGGGAAAGGGATTTCGTAATCACAATAAATTCTGTTCGAAATTGGAAGGGAGAAAAATTGTTTTCAATATTTTGGCAACAAATAACGGTCTATATAAAAATATGTCTAAAAATATATGGATATATATAAATATATAGATATATATAAATATGTAAAACAGATACATCTTATTGATAGAGTCATAAAGATAAAAGTATAAATATTGATCACACATCCAAATTAAAAATAATAATAATAGTAAATAAATATTCCCATATGGGACCTTTTAGATAGACAGAGATAAAGAAGTGATTACAATGATTGGTGATGTAAAAACGTCAGAAGGGGGAAATGGGGGAGAGGAAGGAGGGGTGATTATTTTTCAATAATTACTGTGTTCTAAGGTTTCATTTAAACCGAAAGGAACCAGGGTATTGCATTTGTGTATCCAGAACATTTCTTTGCGAGCTAATTGTTGAAAGCAAGTAGGGATCCAGTCTAAAGGGATAACTTGTAGGAGAGCTGGATCACTGTTGTGATGTTCGGAGAAGTGTCTGGGTACACTGTGAGTAAGGATGCCTCGATTAATGTTAGAGCGATGCTCATTCATCCTTTCTCTAAGGGCTTGAGTGGTTCTCCCTATGTACCAAAGATTGCAGGGACAGAAAAGTAGGTAAATGATATTTCTGGTACCACAGTTCATATGGTGTTTAATAGTTATTGTTTCGCCTGAGTGGGGAATATTTAATGTAATGGTATTATCTGGGATCATAGTGCAACATTTGCATTTTTACTGTTGCATCTGAAAGCCCCATTGACCGCAGATGGGGTATGATTAGGAGTGCGGGGATTTCCTGATAATTGTGGGCAAGAAGGGGCGATTATGTTCTTAAGGGTCTGTGCCCTTCTAAATGTCAGACCAGGGGCAGGGGAGCTATATCTTTCAATATTGGATCCTTGAGGATAATATCCCAGTGTTTCTTTAGCGTTTTCTGATCTCCAGGTGTTTCAGTATTATATCTGGTGATCATATTGAAATGTATGTTGTTATTAGAATTTTCTTCAGATTTTATCGGGTGTAAAGCATCTTGTTGGGAAAGTTTTAGAATTCTTTTTTAGAGTTATTTATTAGAGTCTTGGGGTAGCCCTTTTCAGTGAATCTACTGCACAGATTATTTAATTGTTGACGGAAGATTCCATTGTCCGAACAGTTCCTTCTCACTCTTTTCATTTGGCCAAAGGGATGTTCCGTATCCATCTAGAGTGGTCTATTATTATTATTTTTAATTTGGATGTGTGATCAATATTTATACTTTTATTTTTATGACTCTATCAATAAGATGTATCTGTTTTACATATTTATATATCCATAGATTTTATATATCTATATATTTATATATATCCATATATTTTTAGACATAATTTTATATAGACCGTTATTTGTTGCCAAAATATTGAAAACAATTTTTCTCCCTTCCAATTTCGAACAGAATTTATTGTGATTACGAAATCCCTTTCCCCGGCTGATGTCACTCGATACTCACCAACCGATTGGCAGGAATCAATACCTAATCCTTCCCTAGAAATTGGGGCCTAAAACCCCCTTTTTCTTCTTCCCCTCCCCCCCCTCCCCCCTTCCCCTCCCTTATACTTAATCTCAATCTATAAGGGCTGATTATTCCTCTTATCGGTGCGTTCCACCTTGGAACGCTACCGGTAGTGACGTTCGACATGTAAGAGTTCGGTACATCCACATAGCCTCCTTATACGAATATTGCTTATATATGATCATTATATATAGTTCTCTGATCATTATTTATTTTCTAATGTAACTTTGTATAAGCTCTGTAGTAAATAACTAGTTTGACTGTTCCTCCTTCCGATGCGTTCCACTGTGGAACGCATACCGGAAGTTACGTCTCGCAGCATCTCACTTTAAGAGTATACATATATGTTATCCCTTCCCCTCTCGATTGCCGATAGATTGTCCCATACATGAATACTGCTATGATATGCAAAACCTATACTTCACCTCCAATGTGTCTTCTTCCTCCGGTGCGCTCCACTGTGGAACGCAAACCGGAAGTGGGGCTCGACACTGGAGAAAAGAATAAACCGGATGTGACGTTCCGGCACTGGAAAAGAGAATCTGCCCGGTTCTATACGACTCCTGCACTAACATTGTACTAATATTGTATGAATATTTATCTTTTATCTATGACCATTTTGTATATATTTCAATGACAATTTTATAGGTGATGTATTTGATTAGCACTCTCACTTCCGGTGCGTTCCACTGTGGAACACAAACCGGAAGTGATGTTTTAGTGACGTTTCAGAAACTTTTAGCGCCTCTTTTTAATGTTAAATACCACTCTGGACATCACCTCTGTATGCTCCTGATGAAGGGGGATCTGTATATTAAACCCCCGAAACGCGTTGAGCCTTTTAGCACTGCCTGTCTGAATCAATAAAGGTAATTTCAAGAAGACCTTTACTGGACCTGCTGATTGAACCCACCAACTTCCAGGCGACCCAGGCGAGGGAGGCTAACCTCTAGAGTGTTTTTGCTTATCTCTGAGGTTCCCTCCCTAGTGAAGTAAGTCTCCTGGATTATTCCTTATGTTTATTCGCCTTTTATCTGAGGACTTACTTTTCGATATTGCTGATCTGACGATCTCCTTACTGCGACCTTGGCGGGGGGGGTGTAACCTGGTAGAACACTGACACTGTGTCCCCCAGGTTCCCTCCCTAGTGAAGTAAGTCCTGATACATTTGGTTGCTGCCACTACATTGGAGGGCTCTTGATATATATTCATGTATATACATTTGTACTTACTAACTACCTACTAACTTTACCCTGTACTTACTTTTGGTGTGGCGCCAACCACCATTTCTTGGTGTTTCGTGGTAAAAATCCCTCTCTCCCCTCCTTTGCTCGTTTTCACATTTTGGTTGTGACATACGCCTCCACCTTTGTACCACCGGCTGCCTAACCCTTTTGAGTAATACTCTATTTACCAACTATATACTCAAGATCTAGCACTTTTTTCCTGTGCCAGAAGCGGCACTCAGAGCCATCTCTGTGGACTTCCCGGAGAATCTATGGTGTGCCAATATGCCTTAGACTTCCCTGCCATTCATCACGCAGGGCGACTAAATCAGGGCTGCGATAAAGTACATGGCATCTAATCGTAATCGGATGCGTTGACTTTGCGATAAATAAGTGGGTTTTGGGTTACAGTTTGGGCACTCACTGGCGTGAGAAAGTGTTAACAAGTGATAAAGAGTGAACTTACCTATGGGGACCCGATGCTTGGCTTCTAAGGAAGTAATCGCATCCAAAGGGCTTTAAGGAGGGTTAAACCTAATAATAATGAAGTTTTCCGAAGACTCACATTTTGTGTTCTGTGTTGCCTAGGAATCGTCAGTGTCGTCATAGGTTCGCTATGGGATCTCTGTATGCCCCGTGGTGGTCCCAGGGTCATGGTCCTGGTCCAATCATAGAAGCATTTGAGTGGACCATGTGACCCATGTGATCCTGTGACATCACAGCAGGTCCTTCATCCAACATCTGTTGGATGAAGGACCTTTGGTGACGTCACAGGATCACATGGTCCACTCAAATGCTTCTATGATTGGACCATGTGACCCTGTGACGTCACCACAGGTCCTCAAGCATCAAAACTATCAAGAGAGAAGACGTTCTGGGGCTCCCCTCGTTCCTCTCTGCTCCATCCCAGGAGCTAGAACAGGCAGGATTTTTCTCAGCTCTCAATCTGCGCCCTCTCCTGCCTTTTTGCCTGGCTTCTGGAGCAGAAACAGGCAAAGCTGTAAAGCACATCAAATTGATTTTGGCAAAGGGAATATGCATGAGAATTCCTGACATCAGAGGTTGAGAATGTGTGCTTATGGCTATGGGTGGTTCAGGAAGGATAGGCGTCAGCCACACAAGTGTTTTGGGACCCCTTGTATAAAGAGTATGGCCAGCCTCACTGTTGGGTTGGGAAATTGGGCAGATCAATCTTTTACCCCAGGCAGCAAGTTGTGTGCACTAAATCAAAGTTGAGTGTACCCAGATTCAGATGGGTGCTAGGGGACCCATGTTTTTTTAGGATCCTAACAAAGTGAACCCAATTTAGGGAACATATATGATTTCCCATGCTGTTTAATGGGTTGTTTTTCCAGCATGTGCATGGATTTTTATAATCCCCTTTCAGAAATATGGAAATTGTACTAATGTATGATATAGGACAATATAGGATAATCGTTTGCATATCAAAGTGGGTGATAAAGCACGTACCAGATATTCTGCACAAAAATGATGGAGAAATACCATGGTGAATTGGCCTAGTCATAGCCCGTTGACTCGTTTTAGTACCATCACAATAAATATGGATAAGCGGCTGCCGGCATTGCTGACAGTTTCACAGCCCCTGCCTCTGCCCTCTCTAATATGGAGTTGTTCTGATAATGAGAGGATTTTAGCGATTTGCAAATTCCTGCTGTTTAAGTGAAGATCAACACGCTTCAACTAGCATGGTTCTTCAAGTGCTATGCCATTAGTCTCGGTGTATTCCAGAAGACATAAGGACAGGGTGCCAATTTTGGCAATAAACTAGGAATGCATCTTATAAAATGTTCCACGCTGAATGTCTTCAGCTCAGAAAAGTGTGAAAACGGTAACTTTTCTGTTCTGAGCAGCCTATGCGCTTTACTCACATTCATGTATAGAAAGCGCACTTATGTGAGCCATAAACGCTGATGGAGAAGTTTCTGAAATTGAATGGGTTTTATACAACACATATCCATGACTGCCGACTGCGGATTTTCACGTCAGCTTCTCTTTAAGAAGATTGGAGCTGCATATTCTTGATGAATTTAAGCTGGATCAGAGAAAAGGACATTATGAAAAGTATAGTACTGGGCTAACGTGTCCCAGAAATTATTAAATTACCATAGAAAGAGATTGGATATACTGAATGGGAATGTATAAAGCCAGTGGTAATCGGTCTACTAATGATCAGCTTTAGAAAAAGTGAACATTTACATGTGGCTGACACAGAGACAAAGGGAGAATTTGTTACGCCCTGTATTTTAGAATTTGGCACCAAAAAGCTGCAAAATAGGGCTTTTTGGTGGGTCATTTGAACAATAATTAGCAACTTTTTGCCCTTGTAAACCACTCGCTCCAATTTTGAAAAATGGGTGGGAACGTGGGTCTGGTCAGCTATGTAACTTAATTTCACATTTAGTTTAACAAGCAATATGTGCTTTGTCATTTATACTTTGGCCTCCATCTCAGGTCAAGTGGATTTTCGGTTGTTGTAAAGACTGGGAAAAGAGTAAAATGTTATAGTTTTATTCCGGCCGCCTCTCGACATGTTTGCCGCGCTGCCGCCGGAACTAATGGGCCTGACCCCATTATAGTCAATGGGGCCAGAACGGACCTCCGTTGGCATGCGTGCACTAGCGGCAGCACGGATCCGGGAGGCTGTTCACCCGCCGGAACAGGCTGCCGCTAGTGTGAAACTATTACACCACAATCACATAGGGAAACCTAGTATAAAATACAATCTATAAATTGGCAATGACACCTGCGCTACCGCTCTAATACACCGGTATGCTGTATCCAATCACTAGTGGCTGCTGCTGGGTACGTATTTTGAGGGGTTCCTGCCTTTGCCCCTAGTTATGAACACTCAAAGTATAGTACAAGTACCTGCGCTGGTCAAAAGATACTCTTATCTAAAAGTAAAAAGTATCTTATACTTGGCATTGGTGGTATAGTTCAAGTCCCTCTTGGTTTTCAGTTGTGCTTGAGGAGTAGAGACTTCAGCTGAAGTCTCTAGTCCGCAAGCACAGTCTCTACTCCACAAGTACAACTGAAAATCAAGCGGGACTTGAACTATACCACCAACGGCAAGTATAAGATGCTTTTTACTTTTAGATAAGAGTATGCTTTGACTAGCGTGGGTACTTGTACTATACTTTGAGTGCACATAGGGAAACATGTTAAAAGGGTTGCCCAGCCTTGTTTAAGTGATGGTCTATCCCCAGAAAGCCGTGTAGCTCCATCATTAGATCCTATAAGGTACCGTAATGGTCACTCTCTTTTGTGGCTCACACAGTAATTATGCTCTTTCAGCATTTCGATCATGTGTGTACATGGTCTTAAAGGCATTCTCCAGCTTTTTTTAAGCGATGGCCAGTGCTACGCTGCTCTGTCAGCATTATAGTGGACAGTTCTCATCACTGCAGTGCTGCTCCCAGTCAATGAGAGCAGTGTTGTACTGATGAGCGCTGTCCACTACAATGTCCACTACTTCCAGGGCCGGCGCTACCTTATAGGCAAGGGGGGCAATTGCCCCCGGCCCCGAGTCCTTACGGGCCCCCAAGCCCACCACCCGCCCGGCGCCGGCCTGAGTCCATAGTCATCTGTATCGCCGTCCTCAGGACAGCGATACAGGTGGCTGTGCTGTGGGGCAGGGGAGAGGCGTCTCCCTTCCCTGTTCCTCTGACATCATCGCGCCGCCTGAGCCGTACAGAGTGGGACACAGGCCGGAAGAGGCCTGCATGGCATCGCTGCCATGGAGGTAAGTATAAGTGTTTTTTTTAATATAACAGACTATCTGTTACTGGCACGTGGGGGGGGGGGGAGGTTAAAGAGGCGCTTGTAACTGGCACGTGGGGTTAAAGAGGCACTTGTAACTGGCACATGGGGGGGGTAAAGAGGCACTTGTAACTGGCACATGGGGGGTAAAGAGGCACTTGTAACTGGCACATGGGGGGGTAAAGAGGCACTTGTAACTTGCACATGGGGTGGGGGGTAAAGAGGCACTTGTTACTGGCACATGGGGGGGCAGAGAGGCATTTGTTACTGGCGCATTATTATGGGGAACTATGGGGGCTTCTACTGAGGCCACAAAGAAGGGGTATTTTATATGGGGGCTCTGTGTGGTACTAGTATTATCAGGGGCATTATCTGTTTCTGCAGTGTAGTATTGGGGGTAGTAGAATGATTTGTCCGGAAGATGGGAGGATGATGAAAAAGTAGCAAACGAAGATTTTTTTTTGTTGTCAAACTGCAGAGAAGGAAAATAGTGACAAAATTTGGTCTGGTCTGAAGGTCTGAAAGGAGAAGTCGAGGTCAGAGTACATCTACATCAAAGCAGATGTCACTGGATGTAAGAGGTATGGGGCACTGTATTTCTGTATGCTGCCATGGGCGGGGGGGGAGAAATAATGTGACGCGAAGGGGGTGATGTTACATAGAAGGGAGAGAAATGTGCCATATCGGGGGGATAATGTGACGCCAAGGGGGTTATGACGTGACATGGAGGGGGGGGGTGCTTTTTTTTTTTTGCCCCAGGGCCCCACTACTTCACCTAGAACCGGCCCTGACTACTTCCAGCGACAGAGCTACACAGAACAAATAACGTGGTCAACTAGTGATGGCCTAGCCTGAGGATAGGCCATCACTTATTAAAGACTGGACAACCCCTTTAAGACTATGTCTACACATGACTGAAATGCTGAGAGAGCATTATTACTTTGTGAGTCACTAAAGAAAGAGACCATTACTTTGTAGGATCTAAGGCTGGAGCAACTTTGGTAACAACACATGTCCCGGTGCAGGACACAAGTAATAAAATGAATAGGGTTTTGTTACAACCCGCTATCCAAACCTGACGACTTCTTGAAACTGGCAGGTCATGGTCACAGAAACTTCCACCCCGTTCACTTTCATTATTTGAGATACTGGCAGTGCTACAGCTTTATCTTTGATCACACAATGTGTGTCAGTAAAAGTCACTTGTTAGCCAAGCCTAAAAGGTGTATTATTAGTGTGTGGGGCCTAAAAGGCCCCCTAAAGGGGGAATTATTACTGTATAGGGGACGAGTTGGGAATTATGGGGGCTTAGTATCTGGAAATGGGGATGGAGAGTTTGAGTAGAGACAAGGAAACGTTAGGGATGTCCTGGAAAAGTGAGAAGCCAACTATGTCTAGGTGGCAAATTCTGTTGAGACGAGTCATGGCTAGAAGTTTTCTTTGCACTCTTGGCCAGGTAAAGAAGAAAAGGACACGTGAACAACTCCAATCAGAGAAGAAGTCACTAGTGAGTCACTGGATGTAGCTTTAGTATAATCACTTATACGGTCTGTAGAGCACCTTGTGAGTAACTGGTGTCTACCACTGTGTGGTGGTAATACTGGTCTTACCGTGGTTATAATTCACTTACAGTATGATGGACTTCAGTGACTATTTAGTAGTGATATGTGGTATGGTGTGGCAGTATTTGTTTCCCATGTATAGTAGTATTATTGGTAACATTGGCCTTCATACACTTTGTTCAGTAATAGTATGGTTATGATATTTGTTACTTGCATGCCTCAGCCCATGGTACTTGTGGTTCTCCATCAGTTGAAATTTTAACTAAACTTCAACTCCGAGCATGCATTGACAGCAGTTTCATGGAATGCTTGGAATGATAGTTTTAGCAAAATCTTGTGAGCCCATTAATGAATTTCACAAGGAACCCCTTTAGCAACCAGTGGTACAACTGTTTTAGATCCACAGTGGTTATTAAAGGGGTTCTCCAAGATGTTTGTTTTCTTACTTAGCTCACTTGTTCAGGGATTATACAACTCCATCCCTATCTCTAGTGTCCGCTGACAGTATTGCCTCCGCATGTAAACACAGCAACTATGCTCAGATCCGTACAATGCCTGGAAAGTATGTCCCTGCTGCAGCAGTATCACAGACTGGCAGTGGTGTCCTATACATTACACATACAGTGATGAAAGGGATGCAAATGAGCTCTTAACAGGCTCTGCCTCTAATGCCACCAGATGTAGAAGTCAATGTTTGACCCTTTAAACAGGCCTTGAAACATGACTCAGATATTAAATAAGTCAACTGCAGACAGCTGTTTCGGAGTGATTGCCCCTCATCAGTGCAGAGCAGAGAGTACTGGCTTAACTGGGTGAGAGGCCTAGGTCAGGATTTGGGGGGGGTACTATCTCTCCTTGGGAAGAGAGCTCCTTAATCAACAGGAGGAGACTTATATACATGCTCCTCTGGAATTCTGGGAAGAAAGGGATTTCCAGAGGAGCATGTATGGCCTAGAAGTCTCTTTACGTTTCCTTTATTAAAGTTTGGACAGTATAAGGCACTACATGAGAATCGTCAATGTCAGTTCAAGGTGTTTTATAAAAAAAATCCCTATCTCTTGCTGTCTAAAGATAGGAATCAGCAAAGTGTCTGTAAAAAGCCAGATGCATGATGGGACATGTAGGCTGTAAGGATGAACATAAGACTTATTTTTCCATCCATGTAGCTGTATTGTTTTTTGCTAGAGGAGTAATAGTTTTTAATGGCATCATTTTGGGGGACACATAACATAATGATTAACTTTTGTTAAAGGGGTTATCCAATACTATGAAAATGTCCCCCATATGCTGGGCCCCTCATAGTGAATATACTTACCCCGCTCGCCACTCCTGGTCCCCGCACCGTCGCTGCTGCTTCTCCTAGCGAGCGGATGAAAACATCCTGTGTCCGGGGGGGGGGGAGGGGTTGGGGCAGCCAATGGCAGGCCCTCCACCGATCACTGATCTGATATTGATGACCTATCCTGAGAATCGGTCATCAATATCAGAATCTTGGAAAACTCTTGCAATTTGTAAAATATCAAAGAAAAAAATACAGTAGACGTCACAGGAGATAAATTAATGTTTCCACACATGTTCTGCTCTATGGAAGCCGTACACTTATTTTACTCCTGTTTGTACTTAAAATAAGCAAAGGTGGTGACCCAAGGGGCAGGTACTTAGCATATGACTGGCTCCAGGCTTTAAAGGATCATTAACATCAGATACATATAAAGGTTTAGATTGGTGGGGGTCTGAGTGCTGAGACCCCCACCAATTCCTAGGATGAGGGGAGAGAAGCATGCGCATGGTGCACTCGCTTTCCTCATTGCACGAGAAGGGCCGTGGAAGTTTCAATTCTGTCCTCAGCAGCGAGGAGAGGGAGCGCGATATGCGCAAGCTTCTCTCTCCTTGTCCTAGTGATCAGTGGGGGTCTCAGCCCTCAGACCACCACTGATCAAAACTTTTGATATGTCTCTATACCATATCAAAAAAATGTAGATGATTTAGAGACGCTTTAAAGCCAGTTGAAAGCATCTCGCTTTATCCATTGATGTGTGTTAGTTAACACAGAACAAGGCATCAGCTATGAAGGGTTATGGAGATGCAATTACTTATCTAAAACCAAATTCACAAAAGACTGCATTGAAGTCACTGTAACATGTAGAAATGAATGTAGAAGATACATACCTTGAGCTGTCCTCCTCTGTAGTCTACTCAGTGGAAATTGTGCCGTGTGCTGACTTTATACATGTGGAGTCAAACAACGAGTTCTACTACTGTGAGATAAGTAGTTGTACTTTGTGCCCCAGGGAAACAAACACATTTCAGCATGGATCTAGTAGGCTTGTCCCACAAGAGGTGTGGCACCAGAGAAAGTGACTGCCAGATATCTGTGTGTGATAATTCACGCTGTGATACAAAATGTAGCGCATACCCACTCACATCTAACAACGGGCAATATGGTTGTACTGAATCCTATTAGTATATGGCTAATAGGGATCACAATATGCAACTAGAAGCAGCAAAAGGGATTAAGATATGACCACCTCTTCCAAAAAGGACTTGGGCCCTTTTAACTTCTGCGTTTTTGCTTTCCGTCCTAGAGGCTCTAGGACGGAAAGACACTGATCAGGATAATCCCAATGCATTCTGAATGGAGAGAAATCCGTTCAGGATGCATCAGGATGTCTTCCGTTCAGTATGTGAACGTTTTTTGGACGTTGACAAAACCGCAGCATGCTTCGGATTTGTCTCCGTCCAAAAATCCGGAAGACATGCCGTAACGCCGGATCCGGAATTAATGCCCATTGAAGTGCATTAATCCGGATCTGCCATTAAGCTAAACGTCGTTTCGGCGCATCGCCGAATCCGACGTTTAGCTTTTGTGAATGGTTACCATGGCAGCCAGGACGCTAAAGTCCCGGCTGCCATGGTAAAGTGTAGTGGGGAGGCAGGGGAGAAGTATACTTACCGTCCGTGCGGCTCCCGAGTCCCGGGGCACTCCACAATGACGTCAGAGCGCCCCATGAGCATGGATCACATGATCGCATGGATCACATGATCCATGCACGTGGGGCGCTCTGAGGTCATTGTGGAGCGCCCCGGGAGCCGCACGGACTGTAAGTATCTGCTCCCCTGGCTCCCCACTACTTACTATGGCAACCAGGACTTTAGTAGTGTCCTGGCTGCCATAGTAAGACTGATCAGTCTTCAAAATGCTTTCAGTTGTCTTGCGTTGTGACGGATCCGACGGGGGTTTCCGGCAACGCAAGTGCACACCGGATCCACACAACGCAAGTGTGAAAGAGGCCTTACTAGGGGTGGAAACTTGGTCAGGACTCTACCTTCTAGAGGAACAACTTTTAGCAAATGAAGCAGTGGAAAAAATGACCCAAGGGTCATTGAAAAGGGGTTTAGGCGGAAACCCTTCTGTCCTGTGTGTGTGTGTGTGTGGGGAGGGGGGGGCTGATTTTATCCCTGCTATGGGGCCCTTACTTCTCTATGTACACCACTGGGGAAAACTATTAGATTGGAGGGGGTCCGACTGCCGAGTCCTCCACTAAAAATGGGAACACCGTACCCTGCAGGGCCCCTTGAAATGAGCGGATGGTTGAGCATGCGCACTTCCATGCCATTCATCTCTATTGGAATGCTGGAGATATCCAGATGTTTCCTGCAGTCCCATGCAAATGAATGGAGCAGCAGTGTGTATGCCCGTATTGCCACACATAGAGTTGCATGTGTGAGGCCTTCCTATAGTTATTCTAGCCTCTCTAGCCTAAAATGTCCTCCTCTAGAGAACAACATGAACTGTATATCTCCAAATAACAGCAACAGGTAAAGCAAAAAAGTGTCCTAGTTTTCATGACCCCGTCTGTGTGAAGTCACTGTCCCTGGGTAAATAACATCCTGCTATGTAAACTGGTTATGCAACTCTAATTGCCTACCGCCTGAAACCATCAGTGATGGACCTGCTGGCTCTACTAGCAGGACTAGAGGGACCTCGGGTCATAGGCCACCAGCCTGGACATGCCTCTGCTCTTGGATTTTTTTGCAACGTGCCATTTTGACCATAACAACAAGCAGTGTTTTTCTCTCCAGTGTTACCTTTCCTCCACCAGAGAAGACAGAAAAATAGTATTTTACCAGTGACACAGACGCAGGAGCTGTACACAACACGTTCACAGATAACTACCACCCCCAACCTCTAACATTTTTCCTGCTGTTCTGGGAGAAATGGCACCAGAGCAGAATGTAAAACATGACCTTCTGGTATCTGTGATGTAAAACGTGAAGATGTTACTGTTCATTTCTTTATTAAAGGGGTTGTCTGAGATAATTAGAAATCTCGGACATGACCTTTATTAAAGGGGTTTTGTCAAAAAAACATATTCTACATTTTCTACCAAAAGAATCTGTCTAGACAACCAGAGCAGATGAGTTTTTTTTTTATGTTTATTCACTCCCCATGGGTGCCCATCTCCTATTTTGTGGGTGTTTTTTTTAAGGGGTTCTCCGTGTAAATAAAGTTTTCGAAAAATCTTGTTCCAGAGAGCAGGGACACTGCCTGCCGGATCCAGCAATCTGTATGTAAACTGAATGCATTTGTAGACTGAACGGGATGCGGATCCATCTCACAAATGCATTGCAAGAACGGATCCGTCTTTCCGCTTGTCATGCAGATAGACGGATCCGTCTTGTATTATTATTTTTTTTCAGTTTTAAGGGTCTGCGCATGCGCATACCGGAAGGATGGATCTCTTAATGCTGGATTCAGCACTAATACATTCCTATGGAAATTAATGCCGGCATTCCGACAACTGATGCGGCATTTTGGACAGAGATAATACCGGTATTTCCTCCATCCAAAATGCCGTTCAGTGACTGAACTGAAAACATCCTGATGCATCCGGGTTTCTCTCCATTCAGAATGAATTAGAATATAACTGATCAGTTCTTGTCCGGCATTGAGCCCCTTTGACGGAACTCAATGCCAGAAAAGAAAAACGCAAGTGTGAAAGTACCCTTACTGAGGCATTTTTGTTATTTTATGTACTTTTACACAGAACTGGCGGCGCCATCTGGGTCGCACCTAAGACTATAGGTAATACGATTTAATACTGTTAATATAATGATATGGTGACTTTTTCCACAATAGTTATTTTACTTGCTCTTTTACGTTTTCTCTATTGACTATTAGCACTTGTATGTTAAGGGTATATCAGCAAGTTTGCATATACAAATAGAATCAAGTCTGACCAGAGGACGCCATTGTTTTGAGATTATTTGTGTAACTAATCATGCTGTCCAGTGATGTCGCCTTATTCCTGTGAACCCAGTGGGGGAGATTTATTATTACTCCCACGTTACTGTCCCCTCCATGTGCTTCTCTGATGTGTTCTATCAGTCTCGGTGAACCAATTCCTTACTCTATAGATTTCTTATGTTCCCTATATATATAAACATCTTATGGGATTTCCTATATAGAACCTTCCACATGACAAAAATAGAACATAAACGTCATGTTTTACATGAGATAAACCGTCTTACTGGATGTCTCACTCCTCCTATATTGAATTATAGTGGGTTTTCCACCGATTTATGTACTTTAGGTACAAAATACCACTTAGGTTTTGTGGGGTATTTGGGATACAGTCTGTCCTCTGTGTATATCCAAAAAGAAGCCTCTTGGATTATAAAAACAAATGCAATGGGACCTTTGGGCCTACATACTAAGTATGATTTAGCTGTTTTCATTTAATAGGGCATGTAATAGTGTTTTGTGTATATCGTTGTCATGGTGATGACGTCAGGCGCAGTATATAGAGAGGAGCGTCCTGACGCCATCATGTGGGAGGCCAGACGAAGCGCGGATTGCGCGAAACGGCCGTTGCCTGTGGCTGAGTGCCCGCACCAGCAACCATGTTTTAACTTTGAATAAACAAGCTGCAAAGAAAATTAGTGCTGCAAGTTTTTTGTCTTCTACATATTACATTTGAGTTGGGCCTACATTGTTAAGCACCGCCTACACGCAAATGCGCACGGACTCCAGGTACACCCCAAAAAGTGGCAGCAGTGCCGACACCGGGATTGCTCTCTATATATACATTGCTCTTTCTGATTGGTTACTATGGGCAACAAAGCCAGTTTTCCTTTGTAACAGTTTTGATAAATCTCCCCCCTCGTGTTTTTAATTGTGCTGTGATTTACCTAATAGTCTAATAAACTTTAGATTTTGTGATATGAAAAGGCTCTAGTTTTGTATAGGTATAAGTTTAGTTTGGAACTGGGGCATAGCTATAGGGGATGCAGAGGTAGCAGTCGCTACCGGGCCCAGGAGCCTGAGGGGGCCCAAAGACCCTCGTGCCGCATAAGAAGACACACAAAGCACTGAGGGAAGGGGGGCCCAACCTGAACTCTTGCACCAGGTCCCATGAGTCGTTAGCTATGCGCCTGGTTTGGAACATATATCGGTTACTATTGCATTCAATAGGGTACAAGGCTATGTAATACTATACAATTACTGTGATATAAATATGCTTGTACTATACACTGCATGGAATATTGATTGTTTAAGTTATTTAATGGCCTGGATTTTAATGGAATGGCATGTAGGTTAGTAGGGGGGTGTGCCATTCCCTCTCTTCTAGTACAGAACCTTTCCCCTAGCCTGAGGCAGACCCAGGTGTAGCTGCTGGGCTTCACACACGGCAGATTTTGTAGCAGAAAATTCAGTGACTGAAAATCAGTTCCATTTACCCTAATGGGGCTTGCAGAAATCCATGTCCTTGCTGCTCCATGCAAATGAATGGAACTGATTTTCAGTCAGAGAATTTTCTGCCACAAAATCTGCCGTGTCCTTTATTGAGGAGTCAGAAGAACAGAAAAAAAAAACGTTATCCTTTAAAAAAAAAAAAAAGGGATCCTGTTGCACATTTGGCATCCGCTTGAGCCATTTCCTTCTGAGATCCGTTTTTTTCAACGGAAACAAAAATACATATTGCATGCAGGACACTTTTTCCATCTAAAAAATGGATTGCAGAGGGAAGTGGCTCAAATAGATGGCCAAATGTGCAACAGGATCCGTTTTTTACAGGATCCAGTTTTTTGTTTTTCAGAGGGACTGAAAATGAAAAGGAGATATGAACTCTCCCTAAGGCTACTTTTACACTAGCGTTTTTTGCGGATCTGTCATGGATCTGCAAAAACGCTTCCGTTACAATACTACAACCGCATGCATCTGTCATGAACAGGTCCAGTTGTATTTGTATTATGTCTTCTATAGCCATGATGGATCTGTCTTCAACTCCATTGAAAGTCAATGGGGGACGGATCCGTTTTCTTTTGTGCCATATCGTGTCAGTGAAAACGGATCCGTCCCCATTGACTTATATTGTGTGCCAGGATGGATCCATTTGGCTCCTCTTCGTCAGGCGGACAGCAAAATGCTGCGTGTGAACACAGTCAAAAAAAATATATATATAACCTGTGTTAAAAAAAACTTTTTTTTGTCACATTACATCACTAAAAGTGCGACACCAAGCGATCAAAAAGGCTATGCCCCCCAAAATAGTACCAATCTAACAGTCATCTCATCCTGCAAAATGTATACCCTCGCCCAAAAAAAATAAAAAAATTTGTCTCTCAGACTATGGAGACACTAAAACATGATTTTTTTTTGTTTCAAAAATGATATTGTGTAAAACTTAAATAAATAAAAAAGTATACATATTAGGTATTGCCACGTCTGTAACGACCTGAATATCACATAATAACTAACCCCTCAGGTGAACGCCGTAAAAAAATAAAAACTGTGCCAAAAAAGCCATTTTTTGTCACCTTACATCACAAAAAGTGTCATACCAAGCAATCAAAAAACTATATGTACTCTAAAATAGTACCAATCAAACCGTCATCTCATACCGAAAAAAATGAGCCCCTACATATGACAGTCGCCCAAAAAAAAAAAACTATATGGCTTTCAGAATATGGAGACACTAAAAATGTTTTATTATGTAAAACTGAAACAAACAACCATATTTGGTATTGTCATGTCCGTAACAACCTGCTCTATAAAAATATCCCATGATCTAACCTGTCAGACCAACATTGTAAATAACAAAAAATAAAAGCAGTGCCAAAACAGCTATTTTTTTGTTACCTTGCCTCGCAAAAAGTGTAACATAGAGCAACCAAAAATCATATGTACCAACAAAACTGCCACCTTATCCCATAGTTTCCAAAATGGGGTCATTGTTTTGAGTTTCTACTCTAGGGTTGCATCAGGGGGGTCTTCAAATGTGACATTGCAACTTAAAATGATCCCAGTGAAATCTTCCCTCCAAAAACCACATGGCGCTCCTTTCCTTCTGTGCCCTGCCGTGTGCCTGTACAGCAGTTTACGACCACATATGGGGTGTTTCTGTAAACTACAAAATCAGGGCTATAAATGTTGAGGATTTTTGTTTTGCTGTTAACACTTGCATTGTTACTGGAAAAAATGAATTAAAATGGAAAATCTGCCAAAAAGTGAAATTGAGAAATGTCATCTACATTTTGAATACCTTGAGGGGTAGTTTCTAAAATGGGGCCATTTATGGGTGGTTTCTATTATGTAAGCCTCACAAAGTGACTTCAGACATGAACTGGTCCCTAAAAAGTGTGTTTTGGAAATTTTCTGAAAAATTTCAAGATTTGCTTCTTAACTTCTAAGCCTTCTAACGTCCCAGAAAAAGAAAATATCATTTACAAAATGATCCAAACATGAAGTAGACATATGGGAAATGTAAAGTAATAACTATTTTATGAGGTATCACTATCTGTTTTAAAAGAAGAGAAACAGAAATTTTGAAAATTGCGAATTTTTCAGAATTTTTTATTTATTTTTTAATAAATGAAAATGAAATATTTGGACCCAAGTTTACCACTGTCATGAAGTACAATATGTGATGAGAAAACATTATCAGAATGGCTTGGATAAGTAAAAGCGTTTTAAAGTTATCACCACATAAATTGACACATGTCAGATTTGCAAAAAATGGCCTGGTCCTTAAGTGAAAAATGGCCCAGTCCTGAAGGGGTTAATTGAGATTCCAGCTACATTAAAACTTTGAAAACTTCCTGTGATCACATCAGCAAACATTGACATTCTACCTGAAAGCCTTTTTAACCCCTTCCTGACAGAGCCTATTTTTGCAATTCTGACATGTGTCACTTTATGTGGTAATAACTTTCGAGTGCTTTTACATATCCAACCAATTTTAAGATGTGTCATGAGATGTTTTCTCATGACACATCGTACATCATGTTAATTGTAAATTTGAGTCAATTGGGGACATTTATCAAACTGGTGTAAAATAGAACTGGCTTACTTGCCCATAGCAACCAATCAGATTCCTCCTTTCATTTTCCAACGGAGCTGTCAAAAATGAAAGGTGGAATCTGATTGGTTGCTATGGACAACTAAGCCTTTTCTACTTTACACCAGTTTAATAAATGACCCCAAATGTGTTTTACCTTTTATTTAAAAACAAAAGCCAAAATTTGGAACAATTCACATTTTGAACTTCACTGCTTTTATGACAGATAGTGGCACTTCATAAAATAGTTATTACTTATGCGGTTGT
Organism: Bufotes viridis; assembly: GCA_033119425.1. Classification (NCBI taxonomy): domain Eukaryota; kingdom Metazoa; phylum Chordata; class Amphibia; order Anura; family Bufonidae; genus Bufotes; species Bufotes viridis. The sequence continues at coordinate 66,772,848 of CM065598.1, forward strand.
CTAGCCGTTAATATTGATAACCTATCACCTGATCAGCGGGGGTTCGACACCCAGCACCCCTGCCATTTAGCTGTTTGAAGAGGAGGTGGTGCTCCATGCGAGCGCAGCTACCTCATCATTACACTATGTCTCGTCTCCTCTGAAGTATTGGCAAGATAAGGGTTCATGCACACAAACGTATTTTCTTTCCATGTCCGTTCCGTTTTTTTGCAGACCGTATACGGAACCATTCATTTCAAGGGCTCCCCTAAAAAAACAAAAGTTAACTCTGTGTGCATTACGTTTCCGTATGTCCAAATTTAATGTCCTATTATTGTCCACATTACGGACAAGGATAGGTACTGTTCTATCAGAGGCCAGCTGTTCTGTTCCGCAAAATACGGAATGCACACGAACATCATCCGTATTTTTTGCAGATCTGTTTTTTGCTGTCCGCAAAATACATATGGTCGTGTGCATGAGCCCTTAAATAGAGAGAGTACTTGGATTACACTGCACTTCCGGGACGATGGGCAGTGTAATGAAGAGGAAGAGGCACTTGCATGGAGCACCACCTCCTCTTCAAACAGCTGATTGTGGAGGTGTCGGGTGTCGGACCCTGTTGATCTGATATTTATGCCCTATCCTGAAAACAGGTCATCAATTTTAAATTTTAAAGGGCTTCTGTCACCCCCCCAAAAGTCATTTTTCTTTTTTGGGCATATTAAAATCCTTATTGTGCGACTATTCAATATATAGTGCTCTTACCTTGTTCTGTTCTTGTTTCTTTAAAAATAGTACTTTTATAATATGTTAATTACTTCGCTACCAGCAAGTAGGGCCGCCACATCCTCCTTTAAAAAAAACGCCCTCTCTTCCAGTTGATTGCCAGGGCCAGCGAGCTCTCTCCTCCTCCGGCTGACCCTGTCTGCGTTCCAAATCCCGCGCCTGCGCCGTACCGGTCTTCAGTCGGCGCAGGCGCACTGAGAGGAGGCCGCTCGCTCAGCCGCTCTTTCCTCAGTGCGCCTGCGCCGATGACGTCACATATACACCCGGAAGAGAAGACGTCGGTGGTATAGTGTTTATAATTATCCTTTTTTTCAAATTATTTTACCCCATTTCGTTGGTGGTTTTTGTGGCAGCATGCATATTAGGAAAATACTTACCTGATTCGAGCATCCAGCGACATCACCGGACCCTCCACCTCCTTACCAGCGATGCCGGTGTCCTCTCTTCCAGGTGTAGATGTGACGTCATCGGCGCAGGTGTGGGATTTGGAACGCAGACCAGGGCCAGCCGGAGGAGGAGAGCGCTCGCTGGCCCTGTCAATCAACTGGAGGAGGGGGCGTTTTTTGGAAAGGAGGATGCGGTGGCTACCAGCAAGTAAACGCCCTACTTGCTGGTAGCGAAGTAATTAACATATTATAAAAGTACGATTTTTAAAGAAACTATGCCACAGAACAAGGTAAGGGCACTATATATTGAATAGTCGCACAATAAGGATTTTAATATGCCCAAAAATGAAAAATGACTTTTGGGGGGGTGACAGAAGCCCTTTAAGGGCTGGACAATCGCTTTAACATTCACCTTATGTCTACTTGATGTTGGCATCATTTTGTAAAAGTCACTTTATTTTTTTAGGATGTTAGAAGGCCCAGGGTACCTTCACACTGGAGTTTTGGTTTTCCTGGCATAGAGTTCCGTCGTCGGGGCTCTATGCCAGAAAAAAAAACCCTTCAGTTAAGATAATACAACCGCATGCATCCGTTTTAACGGATCCGCTTGTATTAACTTTACCAATTTTTTAACATTGCCAAAACGGATCCGTTTTGAACTCCATTGAAAATCAATGGAGGACGGCTCTGTTTTCTATTGTGGCAGAATGTGTCAGATAAAACGGATCCGTCCCCATTGACTTACATTGGGGATCATGACGGATCCGTTTTGCGCCGTATCCCAGGACGGAGATAATACCGCAGCATGCTGCGGTTTTGTCAACGTCCAAAAAACGTTCACATACTGAACAGAAGACATTCTGATGCATCCTGAACGGATTTCTCTCCATTCAGAATGCATGGGGATAATATTGATCAGTTTTTTTCCGACACAGAGCCCCGATGACGGAACTCTATGCCGGAATAGAAAAACGCCAGTGTGAAGGTACCCTTAGACTTTTGGAATCAATTTATTTTAGATTTTCAAGACTTGCTATGGTTTTTTGGAGGGCAGATTTTACTGGAATGGTTTTTGGATGCCAATAATCTGGTTAAACAAATCAGGAATCTAAGGAAGAGGGTAAGAATCATGGACAAAAAATGAAAAAAGGGGGGGGAAGGCACTCTAAAACTTAACCTTTAATATACAAAAGGATAAAATAATAACCCCAAAATGACTATTGGCAGACGACTGGGTTACAGGTCAAGAGAAGCCATCATGGCAGATGGACAGATCTTGCCTGCAGAATATGTCGACTGGAAACCCAAAAATGGGCAAAAATGACCAAGTACAAGGGGATGGAGGTCACCTAATGTTCCTTGAACGGGTGTCGGGCTGGTACAGTCTCCTATGATAAAAGGAGGAAGGACTGGCCCTAGATACCCCTACTTGGCCTATATATCCCTATGCCTAAAACAGCGTCCAAACCCCGCAAGGGGCGGCGCTGTTACCGGAACCTTGTCCTGTTAAATACACCCTGGATAGCCCTCAATAGTAAGGGGTCGGGAGACAAATTAAGGAACAAGGTGTGTTAAACAATGTGTGGTCTCCACATGCTCCTCACAATACTGTGTCCAATACGTAGTCCCTACGCGTTTCATCAAACGTAACTGGACAGGCCTCAGACTCATCAGGGGACGGGGCCCAAAGCATGGAAACCAAAGTTCCTAGGAGAACCTAGGAGAAAACACATAACCCAATGTCCGGATTTAGCATAATCACAAGTCACTTACTTTGAGTGTACATAAGCGGCGTATGGCCGGATCGGACGGGCTGGTTTTCACCCGTCAGGGATTGTTCTCCCCACGCTGCGCCGGTAGTCAGACATACTATGTATTGGTCTGCGTCTTTTAAAGCATGTGGACGCGGGCCCCCGTCGCAGCCGGGATGACGTCATTCAGCGTGATGACGCCATCTCAGAGCCGCGCGCCTGCGCACTGTACTGCGTCGCTATCATACGGGGCCGGGCACTGTGTATGCCGGTAACCAAGCAAAAAGGGCGTACGCAATTGCGTGCCACTCGATAGTGTTGGCCCACCAGAGACCACAGTGCTATGATAGCATACTGCTATTGATACACCAGCGGTGAATAAATAATATGTGGGGAGGCAGGTGGGTGGTATACCCATACTCTGCTATTCTCCCAGGACAGGGGCTTATGGCAGTAAACACACCACAGGCTAGACAAGTATGATAAACAACTAAGGGTCGATAAACAACTAAGTGAACAAATAGAGGTCACCAAAAGATTTAGCTCTGAAATAGAGTTTATCAACAGGGAGAAACAGTTGCAGAACACTGTGGAAAGGTACCAGTATCATCTTAAGGACAGAAAGCATCGTCAGTTCACCCGAGATCTACAGGATTTCAAAGACAATAAAGCATATCTATTCCTGACCAACCCAGATAGCACTCAGAAAACCGACATCTCCACAACCGATACGGAGATATCGGATAGTGAAAAGGAGAGACAGCCCAGACTCAGGGGCCGAGGGAGGGGTGGTTCCAGACCGAGACGGAGAGGTGGTCGAACATATAATAGCAACCAGGCCCCTTACCCTCCCCAGGGTGGACATTTTTTAGATCAGGAACCACCATACCCTCTGCGGAATCGGAACACAGGGATACAACCGTCAATGCCCCAGTAGATGATAGATTGGTGATTAATCTTTCATCACATAATCTGACCATAGGGGAAGAAAAACTATTGAGACGGGGACTCTCCTTTGTCCCGACTGCTAAATTTGATATGTTCCGGTGGGTTAAAGATCTCCATTTGTTTGCACGTAAACTGCGTTGGCATAAGCATTTTAAACTAGTTGAGAAACGTGAGAGTCGAGAACTGGGCATCCCAGTGGACATCCTGGGGGATGTTCGACTCCTGTTTAGTCTCGACAAAACAGTACCGACGCAAGATGGTGAAGGCCCTTTCACCAACTTGAAAAATAAAAGTGTTAAAATGCCTCCGCAGAGTGAGGTGTCTTGTATAGACGTGTTCCTTAAACAAACTATCCAGGATCTTGGACTTCTGGCATCTACCCCGCAACGATACAACTGCGGGAGAGACGAGAGGGAGGCCATAAGAACCCTGGAGAGGAACAAGTCTATTACTGTAAAACCATCTGACAAAGGTGGTAACGTGGTTCAATTGGATACACCTGCTTATAAAGATATGTGTCTTACTATTCTGAGCGATCGGTCAGGTTATGAGATCCTGAAAAACGACCCCACAACAATATACCAGGCCGAACTACGTGAGATCTTGGGGAGGGCAAAGGGATTGCGATTAATCAATGGTGAGGAGCTTGATTTTTTATTTCCTCGTAATCCGGTTACGGCTACCTTTTACTGCCTCCCCAAGGTGCACAAAGAAACGGTACCAATCAGAGGGAGACCCATAGTTTCAGGTGTGGGGTGTCTGTCACAAAATTGCGGTGTATATGTGGATCATATCCTGCTCCCCTTTGTTGGGAGCCTTCCCTCCTACATACGGGACACCAGTGACCTTCTTCTCCGCCTGGAGGGTATCTACATGGAATCAGATTGGCTTCTGGCATCTATTGACGTCGAGGCTCTCTACTCCTCTATCCCCCATGATAGGGGAGTCGAGGCCTCAGCACATTTTCTTAAGACTAGGGGTGTACAATTCAGTGAACATAACAAATTTGTTCTGGAACTTCTACGCTTCGTCCTGACCAGGAATTTCTTCCTCTTCGATGGTCGACTCTACCACCAGCTCAGGGGCACTGCCATGGGCAGTTCATGCGCACCATCCTATGCAAATCTGCTCCTGGGCTGGTGGGAGGAGAATGTGGTCTTCGGTGAAGGGATGGAAAAGTTCGCCCACTTTGTCACACTTTGGACCCGCTTCATTGACGACGTGTTCGTCATCTGGAGCGGGTCCGAAGAACAATTCAATGAGTTTGTGAGTACTCTTAATACCAATGATCTTAACCTGCGCTTCACGTCTGTGATAACGAGGGATCACTTACCTTTTACTAGACATCGTACTGAAGAGGGGAGAGGATGGCAGTCTCCAGAGTACAATTTACCGTAAACCCACGGCGACTAATTCACTGTTGAGGTGGGAGAGCTGCCACCCGACCCCCCTGAAACGCGGCATACCCGTAGGTCAATACCTACGTCTTAGACGCAACTGCTTGAACGATGGGGAGTTTAAGAAACAGGCGGACCTTTTACGCAGGAGATTTCAAGAGAGGGGTTACCCAGATAGGACCCTACGTAGAGCGTATCAACGTGCCAAGGACACCACCCGTGTGGCTCTTCTACATCCGGTCAATAAGCCAACGAGACCGGACGAGAAGATCACACGGGTCATTGGGACCTTTGACACTGCAGCCCGAGAGGTCCGCTCTGTGATCCAAAAACACTGGGAAATCCTTCTAATGGACCCAGATCTTAAGGACACCCTCAGTCCTACTCCACCCATAACGTTCAGAAGGGGCACTAACATCCGTGATCACCTAGTTCACAGTCACTTTGCGCCCATACCAACCATAACGTGGCTGACAAACTCGATAAAGGGTTGTTTCGATGCGGCAACTGTAGCTTTTGCGGCTTCATATCCCAGGGTAGATCTTTTAGGGGGGCTCCCAATGGGTTTACACATCACATACGCGACTTTATGAACTGTCGCACAGTTGGTTTGATTTACTTACTCACATGTGAGTGTGGCGTCAGGTATGTGGGTAAGACCCGCAGAGAATTCCGTAAACGCATGGGGAACACCTCAGCGACATACGGAACAACAAGGATACTCCGGTAGCCAGACATGTTCACACGACCCATGGGGCCGCGTGATCTGCGGTCAACTTCATGGGCATAGAAAGAGTAGAGAGACCCAAACGGGGAGGCGATTGGGAGAAATTGATTCTCCAGAGGGAGTGCTGGTGGATCTTCAAATTAGACACCTGCACTCCCAAAGGACTCAACGAGCAACTACATTTTGGTTGCTTTGTATGACAGACACCTGCGGATGTTCTCCCTCCCAGTACTGATCAACATCTGTATATATATTATATTTACTTTCTATGTTCTTCTCATTACACACGCTGGTTGTCTTGCCACCCTGTGTAATGAGAAACCACAAATTGGCTTCCTTGAGTGATTGACACCCGTGGATGCTTTCTTTCCCAGAACCTTCAGAACCCGCCTCTATTACCCTATACATTTTGTGTATCCTGTGTTTTCATACTTGTCTAGCCTGTGGTGTGTTTACTGCCATAAGCCCCTGTCCTGGGAGAATAGCAGAGTATGGGTATACCACCCACCTGCCTCCCCACATATTATCTATTCACCGCTGGTGTATCAATTGCAGTATGCTATCATAGCACTGTGGTCTCTGGTGGGCCAACACTATCGAGTGGCACGCAATCGCGCACGCCCTCGTTGCTTGGTTACCGGCATACACAGTGCCCGGCCCCGTATGATAGCGACGCAGTACAGTGCGCAGGCGCGCGGCTCTGAGATGGCGTCATCACGCTGAATGACGTCATCCCGGCCGCGACGGAGCCCGCGTCCACATGTTTTAAAAGACGCAGACCAATACATAGTATGTCTGACTACCGGCGCAGCGTGGGGAGAACAATCCCTGACGGGTGAAAACCAGCCCGTCCGATTCGGCCATACGCCGCTCATGTACACTCAAAGTAAGTGACTGACTTTCCTCCACTTGTTGCGATCCGGATTACACTTTTGATTATGCTAAATCCGGACATTGGGTTATGTGTTTTCTCCTAGGTTCTCCTAGGAACTTTGGTTTCCATGCTTTGGGCCCCGTCCCTGATGAGTCTGAGGCCTGTCCAGTTACGTTTGATGAAACGCGTAGGGACTACGTATTGGACACAGTATTGTGAGGAGCATGTGGAGACCACACATTGTTTAACACACCTTGTTCCTTAATTTGTCTCCCGACCCCTTACTATTGAGGGCTATCCAGGGTGTATTTAACAGGACAAGAGTTCTGTAACAGCGCCGCCTCATGCGGGTTTGGACGCTGTTTTAGGCATAGGGATATATAGGCCAAGTAGGGGTATCTAGGGCCAGTCCTTCCTCCTTCTATCACAGGAGACCGTACTCAGCCCGACACCCGCTCAAGGAACATTGGGTGACCTTCATCCCCTTGTACTTGGTCATTTTTGCCCATTTTTGGGTTTCCAGTCGACATATTCTGCAGGCAAGATCTGTCCATCTGCCATGATGGCTTCTCTTGACCTGTAACCCAGTCGTCTGCCAATAGTCATTTTGGGGTTATTATTTTATCCTTTTGTATATTAAAGGTTAAGTTTTAGAGTGCCTTCCCCCCCCTTTTTTCATTTTTTGCTTACATTTTCAGGGAGCATCAGACTGGGCCCTTACTTAGGTTCCAGTTGCCTATACTAGCTTTCATTCGTAAGAATCATGGACAGTAATCCAATTGAAAAGAGAAAAAGATCACTAGTATACGTAGCTGTATATACGCGCTGCAGGTTTCCGGTGTGATGTGGGAATGATCACATAAGTAAAGCCAATCTTCCTATATGTAAAACCGCACTGCTGATTTCACCTCCTCCCTTTTCAACACAGATAACTCCGTGGCATGGGGAAAGGCCTTCTGAGTTGTTCACCGGAGGGTCCCTCCTCTCACCAAACCTCCAGTAGGCAATTAAGGGTCTCAACAATAGTGAAAGCACAGACCACCACCTTCTCCTTCAAAGGTTTATTCTACACATGGGTGTCACCCAGACCCATAGGTATCGCCCGACCCGGGTTTCGCCGTTAAGCTTTGTCAGGAGCGAATCTCTTAGTGTCAGACCTCCATTAACAAAAAAACACTTCCATTAATAAAACCATATGCATACCCATAAAAACTATAAGATAGACATCATACCCTAAAATATACAAATTACAGAATAGCATAATCTTTTAAATGTCCTCAAATATATAACATATTCTAAATAAAATTATATCATCCACCTTTTATTGTCAAACCTGACACACATCTAACTCGGTTTATATCCAGTCACCTATAATGGCGCCTCCCCTCATTGACACACATCCAGCTCAACTCACAACCAATCACAGATGCTGGAACCTCTCTTCATTCACAAAAACTTGTCACATGACTCATCACAGGGTTCGGTCATACCTCCACATTTACTATTAGGAACTCCTCCCTCCAAAAGTTCTATCCGCAACACAGATTAAACATAACAGTGAGTATAATGGAAACAAAGCTAAATGAGGCATGGCTTCAAATCACACTCACACACTTCAAATGTTAAGACCATTCGGTTGCAGAGTTCCCAACGTAAACATCCATTCAACTTCTTTTTGTTAATTTTAGCATAATAATCCCCCCCCCCCCCCGCCAATGTGCATTAACCCGTTCCACACCTACAAAGCGCAAGCTTTTTGGTGACATTTTTTAAAATTAAGGGATACACTGTGGGTCTCCAATCCTTTTCTTATGTTACGAATATGCTCTTGTATTCAAACCTTCAGTTTACTAGTGGTTCTTCCTATGTACTGGAGGCCACATGGGCTTTCCAGCACGTAGATTACCCCAACAGTGTCACAAGTGATATTCCCCTTCAGTTTAAAGGACTGCGGTTTCTTTGTTGAATAATATCGCTTGCGTGTTCTGGATCTTGTCCTTTCTCCCCCTATTCTTACAGGGAAGACAAAAACCGCACCAGGAGAATTTAGCTCCCTTATCTTTTCCATTCTCATTACGCCCTGCACCGTGAACTAAGTGTTGCCGTAAGTTTGGAGCTTTTCAGAAGATCACCAAGGGATGTTCAGGCAGCACTCCCCCCAAAACCGGATCATTTTTAAGAACACTCCAATATTTTCTAACTGCATTTTTTAGTTTTCCCACATTGGAGTTAAACAGGGTGATAAAACTAAATTTAAAATCCTTAGTACTAAAATTCTTACCTTCGCAGATAACATTGATGCACTTCTCTAGATCTTCTTCTTTATAACCCTTCTCTATAAATCTTTCTTTAATAATCTCACTCTGTTCCAAAAAAGTCTCCTTGTCCGTTTAGTTCCGATGTATTCTTTTAAATTGCCCTCTAGGGATGTTCCTGAGCCAGAGATTATAATGACAGCTAGATATATCTATGTACGCATTAACATCGGTGGCTTTGAAAAAGGTTTTTGTCTTCAACCTACCCTCCTCTACATAGATAATGAGGTCAAGTAAGTCTATAGTGGTTGCACTAATGCTGCTAGTAAAATGCAGATGCCAGTTGTTCGTATTAAGATTATTAATAAAGTCTTCCAAATCATGCCTTTCCCCTTTCCAGACCAGTAGGCAATCATCGATATACCTGTGCCATACAACAAATTCTCTTTTTCCCGATTTTTGATTTAGTATCAGGTTGATGTATTCCTCCTCCCAGGCCCCCATAAAAGGATTTGCGAAATTGGGGACGAATTTCGCCCCCATCGCAGTCCCGGTTTCCTGGAGGTAAAAAACATCATCAAATACAAAATAATTATAACTCAAACAAAAATTGATACATTTCAGTATAAAATCCTTTTGAATCGGACTAACATCAGAATCGGAACTAAACGCTTTCTCTACACTTTTTAGACCCTGATCTTTCAGAATGACTGTGTAGAGTGACAGGCCTTCAACAGTAGCTAGCCCAAAATCATTACCAATAAGCCCTATATCATCTACTAACTGGAAAACACTTCCAGAGTCCTTCAAATAAGAAGGAATCTGAACCACTGACGCCTGCAGAAAAGAGTCAACGTACTCTGACAGCCTAATAGTCAAGGGATTAATTCCAGAGACTGTTGGTCTGCCAGGCGGGTTATTAAGATTTTTATGGATCTTCAGGAAGGTGGTATATGACCAGGTGTCACTGGATTTTTGATCTGTAAATAATCAAATTCTTTTTTATTCATTTTAAAAAATGTCACCAAAAAGAACCAAAAGGCTAACGCTTTGTAGGTGTGGAACGGGTTAATGCACATTGGCGGGGGGAGGGCGGGGTAGATTATTATGCTAGAATTAACAAAAGAAAGGAAGTTTAATGGATGTTTACGTTGGGAACTCTGAAACCGAATGGTCTTAACATTGAGTGTGATTTGAAGCCGTGCCTCATTTAGCTTCGTTTCTATTACTCACTGTTATGTTTAATCTGTGTTGTGGATAGGACCTTTAGAGGGAGGAGTTCCTAATAGTAAAAGTGGAGGTATGACCGAACCATGTGATGAGTCATGTGACAAGTTTTTGTGAATGAAGGGAGGTTCCAGCATTTGCGATTGTTTGTAAGTTGAGCTAGATGTGTGCCAGTGTGGGGAGGTGCCATTATAGATGACTGGATATAAGCCGAGTTAGATGTGTGTCAGGTTTGACAATAAAAGGTAGATGATATAATTTTATTTAGAATATGTTATATATTTGTGAACATTCAAAAGATTATGCTATGCTGTAATTTTTATATTTTAGGGTATTGTGACAAACTGCCATGTATCCCTGGGCATTGGAGAGGCATGCTTGCTAGCCTCTTACCCTGCGACTATGCCCCCAATGACAGTTGGCATTCACAATGGACATTACCTGTGACCTAATAAACATTCACAATGGACATTGCTGTGACCTAATCAACATTCACAATGGACATTACCTGTGACCTAATCAGCATCCACAATGGACATTGCTGTGACCTAATCACCATTCACAATGGACGTCGCCTGTAACCTAATCAATATTCACAATGGACATTGCTGTGACCTAATCAGCATCCACAATGGACCAGCCATGTGGGATTGTGATATATCTGGCTGTATGTTGATTGGTCGCTGTATTTTGTGTGGGAGTGTCTGTGTTTATTGTACGGATTGATTGGTTGTATTTCAAACCCCTGTGGGTCCGTACTATGTTTGTGGAGTGTAAATAAAAGAGGCTGTATGCCCCAGGAAGAGAGTTCCTGCTTGACCCTCAAAACGAAGTGTCGTCTCGTTATTGGGGGATTTGACTGTATGCTGATTGCCAGGAGTGTAAGCTGTTCATATTGCTTTTCCTGTTCGGCTGCTTCCAGGGTTCGTGTGTCTCTTGTTCGGAAGTTGGTGAATTCGTGTGGTTTGCAGTTCGGGAAGTTGGTGATTGCAGTAGCTGCTGGTCTATCCGGAAAGGGAATATCGCCTAAACGGAGTTGTGTGCGTAACGGTCCGTTACATTTGGTGGCAAACAGCGGGATCATTTCCACAGCCCAGAAGGACATCTACAGGGCAACACAATTCCTTGGATTACAAAGTGAGGGCAACGCCAGTACCCGTACAGTGCCCCTATCTACAAAAGAAAGAACTTCAGGAGAACAAGCATGGCACCCAGCTACACGCAGGAGGAATTTGACAGAGAGCTGAGATCACGGCTGATTTTCTTCGGACCCAACCCCCCGGAGAAATCTGTGCAGTTCGTGAGGAGGATAACAATAGAGTACCTGCAGTTCATGGCAGAAGGTGCCGTCCCTTCTCCCCAGCGGCAGTGTGTACCCCAGGGAGCTGAAGGTGTCGTCCTTCCTCCCCAGCGGCAGTGTGTACCCCAGGGAGCTGAAGGTGCCGTTCTTCCCCCCAGCGGCAGTGTGTACCCCAGGGAGCTGAAGGTGCCGTCCCTTCTCCCCAGCGGCAGTGTGTACCCCAGGAGCTGAAGGTGTCGTCCTTCCTCCCCAGCGGCAGTGTGTACCCCAGGGAGCTGAAGGTGTCGTCCTTCCTCCCCAGCGGCAGTGTGTATCCCAGGGAGCTGAAGGTGTCGTCCTTCCCCAGCGGCAGTGTGAGTTACAGAGGGCCGAAGGTGTCGTCCTTTCCCCCAGCGGCAGTGTGAGTTACAGAGGGCCGAAGGTGTCGTCCTTCCTCCCCAGCAGCCGTGTGAGTTACAGAGGGCCGAAGGTGTCGTCCCCCCAGCGGCAGTGTGAAGTCCAGGGGGCCGAAGGTGTCGTCCTTTCCCCAGCAGCAGTGTGTCCTACAGGGAGCAGAGACAGTTGGTCTCTCTCTCCAGCAGCAGGACAATGTTACAGGAGTGGAGACAGGCGGTCTCCCACTCCAGCAGCAGCCTGTGTTTCAGGGAGAGGAACACAGCACCCCCTCTCCCCAGCGGCAGCTTACTCCTAACAAGGGGAGACACCAATCTCCCAGACGGCGCAGATGGGACCGTGGTCTCTGTGCCTGACCTACAGGGATGCTGGACAGCCTGTCCAGATCCCCAACTACCCGCACCGGGACAACAGGAGGAGGGGGTAAGTACAAACTCTCCTCCCCAGCTAACACCTAACTTGGCCCCAGGGTTAACAGAGGCGATGTTAACCCCCACTGGTGCCCATGTTCCCTGGCTACTGAGCCGGACTATGTTCCCAGCCCCCAGCAGAAGAGCTGGCAGCTGGGCAGAGTGCAGTCGGCCTCTGCCCTCCCTCAACTCCCCACAGCATGTTGCCTCAGCACCCCAGAGGAATATCCGGGTGCAGTAACTGCTTCTTGTGGGTGGGTCACTCTTGTACTTGTTTGTTGTGGGTGGGCTACTCTGGCATTTGTCTATTGTGGGTTGGTGGATCGACTAACGTAGGCACTGACCGACAGGAGGTCAGGTGCCTGGTTAGTCTTCCCCCCAAAGGGGAGATATGTGACAAACTGCCATGTATCCCTGGGCATTGGAGAGGCATGCTTGCTAGCCTCTTACCCTGCGACTATGCCCCCAATGACAGTTGGCATTCACAATGGACATTACCTGTGACCTAATCAACATTCACAATGGACATTGCTGTGACCTAATCAACATTCACAATGGACATTACCTGTGACCTAATCAGCATCCACAATGGACATTGCTGTGACCTAATCACCATTCACAATGGACATCGCCTGTAACCTAATCAATATTCACAATGGACATTGCTGTGACCTAATCAGCATCCACAATGGACCAGCCATGTGGGATTGTGATATATCTGGCTGTATGTTGATTGGTCGCTGTATTTTGTGTGGGAGTGTCTGTGTTTATTGTACGGATTGATTGGTTGTATTTCAAACCCCTGTGGGCCGTACTATGTTTGTGGAGTGTAAATAAAAGAGGCTGTATGCCCCAGGAAGAGAGTTCCTGCTTGACCCTCAAAACGAAGTGTCGTCTCGTTATTGGGGGAAGATTTGACTGTATGCTGATTTCCAGGAGTGTAAGCTGTTCATATTGCTTTTCCTGTTCGGCTGCTTCCAGGGTTCGTGTGTCTCTTGTTCGGAAGTTGGTGAATTCGTGTGGTTTGCAGTTCGGGAAGTTGGTGATTGCAGTAGCTGCTGGTCTATCCGGAAAAGGGAATATCGCCTTAACGGAGTTGTGTGCGTAACGGTCCGTTACAGGTATGATGTCTATATTTTAGTTTTCACGGGTATGCATACGGTTTTAATAATGGAGGTGTGTCCCGAACCTGAAAGGGAGGGATGAGGAGGTGCTACCAGGTATTTAAACTGGTTTCTGCCACTAAGAGATTCTCTCCTGACAAAGCTTAATGGCGAAACCCAGGGTGGGGCGATACCTACGTGTTTGGGTGACACCCATGTATTTGATTCATTGTTGTACATTTTTATACAAGAGAATACTCTGTAAGTAGAATAAACCTTTGAAGGAGAAGGTGGCGGTCTGTGCTTTCACTATTGTTGCGACCCTTATTTGCCCACTGGAGGTTTCGTGAGAGGAGGGACCCTCGGGTGAATAACTCAGAATGCCACAGAGTAATCCAATTGAGTTCACGGAGTTCACGGAAATCCAGACATGGCCGAAGACTAGTGTTGGCCGAAGACTAGTCATGACTCATGAACAGCGCCCTCTATTAGATGATTAGTGTTATGACAAGACTATTCCCTGTTGTGAGATCGTGAAATCTCACATACGACAGTACATTCTAACCTCTGGAGGCGTTCCCATGGTGATGGGGACGCTCAATGCGCATGGACGGGCCCTGACTGGAGCGGCTACGGAGCCCAGACATGCAGGAACAGTTTTTTAGGGAACCAAACACCCTCTTCTCTTCCGAGCAGGGGGTGTGTGGTTTAATGCTTAGGACTTCCATTGTTCTCAATGGTACTCAAGCACACAAAGTGTTCGCCAAATACTTGGCTGAACCGAGCATGGCAATGCTCGAGTCGAGCACCAGTTCGGCCGAGCATGCTTGCTCAACACTACCGAAGACCTCTGTCCTTTTTAAAAAAAAAAAAGAACCCTGCTGCCACTGGAGACTTGGAAGGTCTTATGTGTCCTTTAGCCAAACTCTTGTAATATACTCTCTCATGGCCATTCTTTCAGGTTCAGAAAGGTTATACAACCTAGATTTTGGCAATTTAGCTCTGGGAATAAGATTGATAGGACAATCATATTCCCGATGCGGAGGTAAATCCTTGCATCCATTCTCAGAAAACATGTCGGCAAAATCAGATATAAAATAGGGTAATGTCTTAGTAGTTAAAACAGAAAAAGATGCATTCAGACAATTGTCAATGCAATAATCACCCCACTCCAGAATATGTCTAGCTTGCCAATCGAGATAAATTCTTGATGAAAGTCACCCACTCTTAATCTGATATCATGCACCACTTAAGATAAATACTTCTGAGCTAGAGGTGCAGAATCAATAGCAAAAATAGAAATGTTTTTTTCTAATGCACTCGGTGAAAATCCATGCATACGGACAAACTGAGCATTAATCAGGTTCACCCCGGCCCCGCTGTCGATAAACACCTCAATCCCCACAGTTCTTTACTCTAGCGCCACCTCAGCAGCCAGGAGAAATCAGGTACTACCAGTAAAGACAATGCACATTTTAAGACTCTCCTCTCACCACTCCAAGAGTCAGATGGGAATTAAATGTCCCTTTTCTTTTCTTTTTACACTGAATGCATGGACATACTCTGATAAAATGTCCCTTGTGTCCGCAGAAAAAACACACTCCCTTCCTATTACCAGTATGCTTAAAAGTGGATCCAGGAGTAGCTCCCCCTAATTGCATGGGTTCGTCCCCAGAAATACACCCAGGAGTATCTTCACCCAAACTGTCAGAGGAAGTTATGCGATAGTATGTCCTTAATGTGGGGCCCCTAGATCTCTCTCTCCGGTGTCTATCAATGCGTACAGCAAGAGACATAGTGGCTTCCAGAGACTCAGGATTCTCATGAAAGGCCAAAGCGTCCTTCAGCCTCTCTTATACTCCCTGACAAAACTGACTACAGAGGACCGGATCGTTCTACTCAGTATCCTTAGCCCACTTCCTAAACTCAGAGCAATAGATCTCAGCAGAACGCTCTCCCTGACGAAGGCCACACAGCTTGGTCTAGGCCAGGGAGCTCTGATCCGGGTCATCATAGATGAGACTCAGAGCTTTGAAAAATTCATCCACCGACCGGAGAGACTGCGATCTGGTCGGCAGAGAAAAAGCCCATGACTGAGTGTCCCCTTTAAGCAACGAAATAACCACACCAACTCTCTGAATCTCATCCCCAGATGAGTGTGGACGTAGCCTAAAATACAATTTGCACACCTCCCTAAACAAAATGAAATTATCACTTCCCCCAGAGAATCTGTCCGGGAGGGCAACTCTAGGCTCGACACAGGCCTGGTAACCACCACTAAGACCACTAGCCTGTGGTCTCTGGATCTGCGAGACGGTCGTGCGGAGGTCAGCTACCTCCAAAGACAGCTCCTGCTTTTGACCGGCCAGTGCAGCAATAGGATCCATGGCTGTACTGAAACAAGCAAAAAATTACGGTTTTGGCGGTTTATATTGTCACGTTCGGGTGTTGGAGGGAAACACCACACCAAACATAGGAGGAAAAGGGGTGAGGGAATAAGGCCTGGAAACTAGGGAAAAGAGATGGACACCTCCTAGTAAAACCGTAATCAAATTCCTGACTAACTACCAGTATGAACAGACCCCAGAGGTAGGTGAGTTCATACACAGGAATTCCTATATGTGCAGTGTTTGCGCTCCTGAACATAAATGCATAACGGCATAGGTAGGTTTAGCGTAGGACCTGCCTGAACTGAGACCACCTTGGCGCTGGTTAGGTGGGCACAGATGTGTTTTGATCAAAATGTATTAGCTAAGAGTCTCAGATTTTATCATTAGAGTGAGTGCTTAGTCCATATGTTATGCTTGCATCTATTACTATAGTGCACTATTTTCTGTGACGTTATAGATGTCTAATACAACTAGAAGTAAGAAGGTTTCTACATAAACATAGAAGAGGATTCTTTACAGTAAGGGGTCATGCACACGAACTTATTTTCTTTCCGTGTCTGTTCCGTTTTTTTTGCAGACCATATGCTGAACTATTCATTTAACTGGGTCCGCAAAAACTGAAGGTACTCCATGTGCATTCCGTTTCCATATTTCTGTTCCGCAAAAAATAGAACATGTCCTATTATTGTCCGCATTACGGACAAGGATAGTACTGTTCTTTTAGGGGCCAGCTGTTCAATTCCGCAAAGTATGGAATGCACACGGACGTCATACATATTTTCTGCGGATCCATTTTTTGCGGACCACAAAATACATACGGTCGTGTGCATGAGGCCTAAGAGCAGTGAGACTATGGAACTCTCTGCCTAAAGAGGTGGTGATGGTGAGTTCACTAAAAGAGTTCAAGAGGGGACTGGATTTATTTCTGGAGTGTAATAATATTACAGGCTATAGCTGCTAGAGATGGGTCGTTGATCCAGGTAGTTATTCTGATAGTCTGATTGGAGTCGGGAAGGAATTTTTTTCCCAAAATGAGGAAAATTAGCTTGTACTTAATAAGGGTTTTTTGCCTTCCTCTGGATCAACTTGCAGGATAACAGGCTGAACTGGATGGACGGATGTCTTTTTTCAGCCTATGTTTCTAAGTGAGGGACTACAGTCTCTGTGCATGCAAGTGGATAAGGTGGGTAATTAGTTTTTTATTTTTCTTTCAACCCCTGAAAGGCCATTTGCACCTGTTTTTAATGACTGTTAGACAGGTGCACTCCTGTCTAAGCGACTGTTAAAAACGGTCCCATTGATTTCAGTGGGGTCTATTTGGCCATGAAAACTGGCTGTGAATAGACTGCAATGGTTACGAAAACATTCGTCACACAGCTTTTTTTCATGTGTCATGACGTTTTCCTAACTAATGACACATATAGAGTGTAGGTGGGCTCAATTTGAAGGGTTTTATACACCATAGGAATGTACTATCGTCACTTCATACTCATCGCCTTGCTCTTCTCTACAGAAAAGACAATGCCACATAGAGAACCATTTCTCACTAGTTTACATGTATATACATTTTAATAGCCACTTTTTTTCACAAATCTAACTTTTATTAGTTCATTAAAATACACCAATTAAACAGTGAGACACCAATACGTGAAGGTGCAACAGTGGCGGCCTTGTCTCTATATTGGCTATATACTATATATGTAATGGCGAGTATATAGCCAATATAGAGACAAGGCCGCCACTGTTGCACCTTCACATATTGGTGTCTCACTGTTTAATTGGTGTATTTTAATGAACTAATTAAAGTTAGATTTTAATGCCTAGTCCACCACTGGAATAGATTTATGATATATTGGAGGTGTTGACATTATTCACCCATCTCTGTACCGCTTAGGGTGATTTTTGTTTTTTCGCCACTCTTTTTCACAGAATTTTTTTCATTCTGGACACATTTACTATCGTGGCTGCACCTGTATTCTGTCGTAATTGGTGGCACAATTTGGCACATTTTTGGTGCAGTTTGGTACATCTCATCTTATATATTTATGCAGCCAAAAAACATAATCCACAGTACTTCCATTTGGCAGGAAAGAGGCCTGTCATAGTGGCCTAAAAATTGCCCAAAATTCTGTAACAAAAGAAGCCAATTAATAGTATCAGCCCTACTGACTATACAAATGTTAACAATTAACATTTTGTGACTTTTTATGTTTTATGCCATCTCACCATTTCATTTTTAATAAAGATCAGCTACCACAAAAAAGGAGATTTTGGTTGTAATGCCATTCTGCTTTGTGTGTGTAGAGAAGACACGTGGTGCTATATAATTTTCTGTTTTACACTATTTGCGCATTATTCAGCCCTTTTTCCCAGCCTGATATAAAACTACATATAGCAAGTACCACTTGCTAACGGAGGAGACCACTGCTATTACATGCAGTTATCTCCTCCACAGTATGGAGAGGAGCGATCGTTATACCATCACTAGTTCCCATGCTGTCCAGTTATTTGCCAGCAGTAGATTGTGATTAGACACCACAACCTTCCGCTGGCAAACAATGATTTTTAAACCTGTTAAAAGATTTGGATTGCCCGATGAACAAGCTTTGCTCGAGTTTGCCTGTTCGTTGGTTAATTGGCAGCAGTAGTACACTGCCAGATCATCGCTAATGAGCGTTCATATGATTGGCCCGACAATCTCCTGATGTAATACAGGCTAAAGTAAGTACTAAAGAAATTCCTCCCAATTGATAGGAATATTTACACAAGATAATGTTCACATGGAAGTCACAAGGTAGATTCAAAGCCGGCAATGATAAGAACAGTTTGATAGCGGAACTGCAATAATACGATAAAAATAATATGATAATTACGATATTCTTACAGTTGTATGTTGCTTAAGGTGTATTTCATAATGAAAAAGGCTCCGACAAGACCTTGACATCACATGTTGAGTGCAATATTTCACCTGTACCCTACCTGCAAATTACTAACTGCACGGTGAATAGAGGATAAGAATGTGCAGCTCACAGCCTACAACACCCATCAGGGCCTAAATGTGATTTCAGCAGTGCTTTTATGGGTGAACTTTTCTGTCCTTTTCTCATGCGATCTTGCATGTTTTTCATAAAGTTTTTCCTAACATTATGTCAATGGACTCCAACCTATGGCTCTTGAGCTGCCACAAAACCGCAACTTATGTTGCAACATCAGGGGGTACAGGTTGGGCATCTGAGATTCTTTTGTCTACATCTTACCTTTCTTTCTCCAGTATATTAAACTGTTCTTGTCTTTCCTCTTCCAAGCTCTTTTTAAGACATTGCCATAGGAACTGCTCAGTGCTCCACACCTTTGAGTCTCTTATTTATTTTACTGACTTATATAGGGTTGGCATATTCCACAGTGCTTTACAGACATTACCATCACTTGCTGTCTTTGGAGTGTGGAAGGAAACCACAGTACCCAGAGGAAACCCAATCAACACATAGAGAACACATAAGCTCCATAAATATCTTGTCCTTGGTAATATTTTAATCCAGGACTCCACTGATAACCACTGAGCCACCGAGCTTCCCAGTCCTTTGCCCTCTAACTGTTAGGCCCCATTACAGTTAGTGTGTCTGAATGGTTTCTTACTTAACAGAATTTTTTAAGTGAACAGTATTAATAGATGACCCTAGACCAGGGGGGCACAACCTTTTCTGGTTCAGGGCCTCATTGTTAGACTGAACCAATCCCAAGGGATGAAAATAAAACTTAAAGGGATAGTACCAAGTTAAATTCTGTATTTATGGCATAATAAACATACAATATATACCATAAATGTCTGGTTACACTTCCAGGACTCCCATCTAATGATTAAAAACAGGAAAAGTACATGTGAGCAGGCACAAGACATAGACATATATTTCTGTTACCATATGGTTGGGGATGTAGCCCCCGGGCTGCAAGCTGTGCACCTTCCCTAGCCCTAGACCTTTGCTCTCTATCTGTAAAGCATCTCTAAGGTTCCTTTTCCATGAGCAGAGAACAAGTGGCAATTGATTATATAGAATAGGGATGGACAACCTGCAGCTCTCCAGGTGTTATAAAACTACAATTCCCACCATGCCCTGTTGTAAGCTGATAGCTGTAGGCAGTCTAGGCATACTGGGAGTTGTAGTTTTGCAACAACTGGAGAGCCGCAGGTTGACCATCCCTGATATAGAATGTCACCAGGTGCTAGCTTAGCTCCATTTACACGGAGCCGCCATCATACCGGAGTAGCGAATGTGCATGCACCACTACACTTCCGGTTAGAGGTGAATGAACAGTCGCTGCTCCGGAAGCAGAAGTAGAGTCTCTGTGCTTGCGCTGCTACTCAGAGGCGCAGGTGCAAGATTGTCAGGGCCCGGTGAGACCCTGTCAATCAAGCAGTGGTGTAGAGCTTCTTCAGCAGTAAGGACAGCCCCTCGCAGGTAAAGAACTCTAGTTGATGAGACAAATAGATTTGTAAGAATTGATTTGCTCATTCTTAGTCAGGAATGGACATTTAGATGAATGTTCGTCCACCCCATTCATCGGTATGTGTAAAAGTGCCCTAAAGATGGGTTCACAAACTACCTCTGCTCTACTGAAGGGGAAAAATGCATCACATTTGCATGTGTTTTTGATGATATAGTGGGGTTTAGTAGACCTTGTTCTCAAACAGTAGGGCCTTGAAGGTTGTTGTGTATGTTAGCAGACATTAATCAAATGCAAGTAAAAAAAATGCATAGGGTAAGGGAGAGTAAAGTTTTGGGACTTGGTAGATGATTAACACTGTTTATGACCCCCATCTCTGGTTTGAACTCAGACCAAAGAGATTTCCACAATGTATATCTTATCTCAGGCAAATATGGGCATAATGTTTGAACCACAGAATAGGCTAATGAAACTTAGGAGCGGACATATCCTATGTGAAACCTATGTAGCTACACTGTGTCCGAATAGGTAGCTACAAGCAGCTTCCTAATGTTTATCAAGCTGAGTGGAAGGGAATGAGCAAATTAATTTAATGTCCCATAATTACTGGTTTAAGAAATAAAGGGGTGCTTTATGCTGAGCTTTTCAAAATGAGGGCACCCATATATTGTTCTTGTATGGGGACCCTCTGCTCTTTGTGTCCAGCACTGAAAATGCATCAGAAAAATGATAACATAAAATACATTCTGCTTGAGCTAAAGTTATGTGTAAGTTATGCCCACTGTATGGAATATAAACCAAAGGGAAAAGACTCAATAACGAATGTAAAATGCGAAACATTGGATTATTTTAGACTTTTATTAAAGAAGGGCAAGAAAATAAATTTGAGTGACTTACCGTAATAGATTGCTTGATTTAATGAATTTCAATTTTTTTAGCCTATAAAAGATAATAAAATAAAAAACAAACCTTAATGTTAACTAACAGTGACCGTCTTTTACCATAGTACCAAGTTCTTCTAAAGTTATGGCATCCCTGGTGGATCTAGTGCAGAAGTGTTTATATGTTTGTCATCAGCTGGAGAACCACATGATGGCCCCTGAGTTACTGGTTGGGTTACATTATGTTGGAAGAACCAAAGCCCAAGAGGTTTAGTTCATTTTCTTCCCACCATCATATATTTGCTAGCTCTCACGGAAATTAGATGGTTGTACTTTCTGCTAAAATTAGCTAGATTTGCTGTGAAATGAAAAGGTCGTCATTAGTAAGACTTCAATGAACTTTTGGTAAATTAGAAGCATTTTTTTGTATGAGCTTAAAAAAGGTGGTGCTCAGCCTGCACATTCAGTGAGCAATACGTCTTTCCTCAATTAATCTAATACATATAAAATGTAAGTGCCTAAAGACATTGTAACATTGCCTCAAATATAATGTAACGTCCAATTTTAATGTTATTACTTGGCACAGCTACAAGTCTTAATTAGGTGATTTCAATTGCATTACTGGGGATTTTCAATTACAGACGGAAAAATGTTCTCTTTCCTAAGCAAGATTACCTCACATTTATCATTCTGGGAATGTCGTCTTTTTTGCACGGTATCCAGACAAACCACGACCATGACAATTTATATATGAGATAGCCAAGATGATTGTCTAAAAAAATGATGGTAGTCTCACGTTCGAAGCTATAGTGGATGGTGAGATATGGAGCCTGAAAGTCAGAAGTTCAAAACATTGTTACCCTTTTGCTGTGTACATAAGTGTACATGGAGCGGTCCAGAAGAATAATTGTCAGCTGAAGGATCATTCTCCTGACAACTATTCAAAGTGTATGGGCACCTTAAAACATTGTTAAAGAAGAAGAAAGACAGTAGAAGATCTAGGGGATCTACTACTCTTTATAAAGTTACAGAGTGAATAAGACCTGGTTACATAGACTGGACTATTTTAGGGCCAATTATTAGAAACAAGTGTTCATAGGAAAAGTCGTTCCCAATAGTTGTCTGGTATAATTGTGCTGCTGATCAGTCGATAAACAAGCTGGCTGATTTTTATCTTTCATCGGGATGAAAGATGTACGATTATCTGTGCTACTAATAATCATTAGAACTAAATGAGGGAATAGCGACTGCGGTAGTAATTGTTCCTCTCCCATTCTCTTTGTATCTGCCTGTGTGATAGAACAATGCAGAAGAGCACCATCAACATGTTTATTCATGATTATTGCTCGTCCTGCTCAAACATTGGGAATTGTGGTAGACCCTTTGATCTCAAAAAGATCAATAAGGTCTCAACAACTGTGAACTTTGGTAATGATAAGAGCTCCATGTAGATGACCCTTCATGGAACTGCTCATTGATACATAAAAATTGTATTGTTCTACTACTTGGTATAAATAGAGCACTTCTGCTCCTCCTTATCACCAATTACTTGAGTAAATTCTGCCTAAAGCTCTGAATGTTTTATTAAACGGGTTTTCCAGAACTAAACATTGCTGGTTGATCACTAAAGTAGGACATCGATGTGTGATCAAGATGGTCACATCTCTGGGAACCTACTGGTAAGTGAAAGAGCAGTGTATAGAGTTGAAATTAAGTATCTCAGTCAGACCCAGGACACAAAAACTAGGCAAAAGATCTGGAAGACTTTGCCCTGGTGCCCAAGCCTTGCAACACCATTGTATTTCACAGATTACAAAATTACCTGTCAAACTTTGTCATCTGATAATTCTGAGAGGGAAATTTTGTATGTAAGGCAGCTTTAGCTCTGGTGCATTCACAAACTTAGCTCAATAGCATGAGTATCTCCTTTCTTTCTTGGCCAGCCTTAGCTCTGGTGCATTCACAAACTTAGATTGACAGCATGGGTATCTCCTTTTCTTCTTGGCTTTTACAGATGAAAACCACTCATACAAACAAAACCAACTATATGCAAAGCTTAAGATCTATTTTAACATTCAGAGCTGTGCGCTGCAAAGTGCAAATTCTCCTTTCAGAGCCTCACTGAACATCTATTGGAGCAAGCATCTTTAAAACCAGTAACATTTCATATAAAGGTGGAAATGAGAAAAATGTATGCCTTCCCCATCACATAAACTAAAATCATTTACACACTTTTTGCCTTGTAACAACATTATAGTTCTGCCTTTTCATTGGCTTTGCATAGTTATTTCACACATCAGCACAGTTGTAGGCAAACAAGGAAAAGACATTTCAATATGATAAGAAAGTTATAGAGGTATAAAACAAAATTGTACAATATAAAAGCAGAAGAATGAATGTAAAAAAAATAAATAAAATGGAAATGTGACCGAGTTATGATGCCAGATAGAAAAGCCAGCGAACAAACATAAAGATGAAGCTTATGTCATTTGCATACAAAAATGTTTGTTCTGTCGGCATTAAACTATAAAAGCCCCTACTTAGGGGAATAAAAGGAAGCAGATTCCCAGTGGCTACAAAGGAGCATTTCCGTTGATTAGAAAGCTTCTGGCAATATTGGTTCTAAAAGATATACCAGAAAATAAGGTGAAGGAAACACATGTATGCGAAATTTAATTAACACGCCTGTACATTAAAGGAAGAGGGACGCTCAAGAGCAGCTCACATAAACTCTCCCAGTGTGAAAAATTACAATTCTAAACTGCCGTTCCAAGTACATTAGCTGAAAGAGTCCAATCTTAAAGTCTCAGTCTCCAGGCTTTTTTTCTGTATTTCCCGATTAAAACTATTACCATTCCAGAAAGTGGTGATGTTTTATTGCCAGAAACCCATCGGAGATAAATTGGCAATATCTTTCCAGCACAATTAATATTCAACAGTACACCTTTGTTCTAGCTGGAGGCAAGTGTAAATTTCTACTGAGGAAATGAGTTTTTAACGCACATTATTTAAAATAAAAAATCAGGTCATTTTACAAGTAATATGTAAACCCTCGTCTCAGTATGTAATAATGGTGGCAATTGCCAACTGCTGCATTTGGGGTAATTAAATAAACACATTTAATGGGCTTACAGTCAGGACTGTCTGACCTTTAGCTATTCTGTTCTTATTAGTGTCATATGCTTGTTACTCCATCAAAATTATTCAAACAGGTCAATGCCCCTCGTGGATTTCTTCATAATCAACACTGACCCATTGACCCA
Source organism: Bufotes viridis (assembly GCA_033119425.1). Classification (NCBI taxonomy): domain Eukaryota; kingdom Metazoa; phylum Chordata; class Amphibia; order Anura; family Bufonidae; genus Bufotes; species Bufotes viridis. The sequence continues at coordinate 66,797,364 of CM065598.1, forward strand.
GAGTTTACTAGGTAGGTGCTTAAAGAAATCGTTAAATGCACAGGCATCATTTATTATCCACATCCCTATTGTATTGGAAATCTACTTCAAAACCTTACTGTCAAACCAATAAACTTAATAGAAGACATCTATACCATCTACAGTGGTGCTTGAAAGTTTGTGAGGGAACCCTTTAGGATTTTCTATATGTCTGCTTACATTTGATCTAAAACTACATGACATTTTCACACAAGTCCTAAAAATAGACCAAGATCAAACAAAAGAGTCAAGAATATTAGACTTGGTTATTTATTTATTGTGGAAAATTATCCAATATCACACGTCTGTGAGTGGCAAAGGTATGTCGACCTTTAGGATAAGCAGATAATTTAGAGGAGGAATTAGAGTCAGGTGTTTTCAGTCAATGGGATGACAATCAGGTGGGAGTGGGTGACCCATATTAACAGGGATCTAGCAAGGTCTGATTTTCACAACACATGTTTGTTGGAGTATATCACAACACAAACAAATGATATTTCTAAGGACCTTAGAAGAAGAGTTGTGGATGCTCATCAGGCTGACAGATTGTGTATAAATGGAGGAATTTGAAGACCATTATTACCCTCCCCAAGAGTGGTTGACCAAAAAAGATTATGCCAAGAGCAAGGAATGTAATAGTCCTCAAGGTCACAAAGGAACCCAAGGTAACCTCTAATCAACTAAAATTCATTCTGACATTAGCTAATGTTAATGTTCATGACTCTAACATCAGGAGGACACTGAACAACAATGGTGTGCATGGCAGGATTGCTATCAGAAAGCCACTGTTCTCGAAAAAGAAACATTGCTGCCCATCTGCCGTTTGCTAATGATCATTTGGACAAGCCAGAAGGCTACTTGAAAAATGTTTGTGGACAGATGAGACCAAAGTAGAAATATCTTCATCCCATATGTGGTAGTATCATGATGGTAGTATCATGGTTTGGGCCTGTTTTGCTGCATGAGGGCCAGGACAGCTTGCCATCATTGATTGAACAATGTATTCTGAATTATATCAGTACATTCTAAAGGAAAATGTGAGCTGAATCTGAAGAGAACATGGGTCATGCAGCAGGACAACAACCCTAAGCACACAAGTCATTCTTCCAAAGAGTGATTAAAGAGGAATAAAGTTAAAGTTTTGGAATAGCTAAGTCGAAGTCCTGACCTTCATCCATTAGAAAAGTTATGGGAGGACCTGAAGAGCATTTTATGGGAGGAAACCCACCAACATGGCTTGCAGAGTTGAAGCTGTTTTGTACTGTATGGACAAGGGGACGTCCTCTATGTCTAGAGTAAGGATAGTTTTCACACAACATAGAAGAGGATTCTTTACTGTAAGAGCAGTGAGACTATGGAACTCTCTGCTGGAAGAGGTGGCAATGCTAAACTCACTAAAAGAGGGGTCTGGAAGTATTTCTGGAGATAAATAATATTACAAGTTATATAATTATTAGATTTCTGGAGAAAGCTTGTTGATCCAGGGAGTTATTCTGATTGCCTGATTGTAGTCGGGAAGTTATTTTTTACCATATAATTAGGAAAATTGGCTTTTACCTCACTGGGTTTTTGCCTTCCTCTGGATCAACTTCCAGGATAACAGGCTGAACTGGATGGATAGATTTCAGCCTTTTTTCAGCCTTACAAACTATGGGGGAGATTCATCAAACTGGTGTAAAGTAGAACTGCCTTAGTTGCCCACAGCAACCAATCAGATTCCACCTTTCACTTTCCAAAGGAGCTCTGAAAAATTAAAGGTGGAATCTTATTGGTTTTTATGGGCAAGTAAGCCAGTTCTACTTTACACCAGTTTGATAAATCTCCCTCTATGGACTAAAACGCCTCCAAGTCATTGTGCAGGACTAATCAACAATCACCAGAAATCTATAGTTTCAATTACTGTTGCACAAGGTGGGAGAGGGGTGCCAGATACTGAGAGGACAGGTTCACATACTTTTGCCTTTCACAGACATGTGATACTGGGTCATTTATCTCAATAAATATTTAAGCCAGTCTAATGTTTTTGACTTATTAGTTTGATTTAGCTATCTACCTACTTTTAGGTAATTTTAGATCAAATTCATGCAGAAATAAGGAGAATTCGGAAGGGTTCACAAAATTGCAAGCACCACTGTATATATAAATGATACCTACATGTCTCCCCGTAATAGTCAAGGCAAAGTATGTTTTGAAGGTACTACAGGCTAATATCTAAAAGATCCCAATATACTGTACAGTCATAGCTACAAGAGTGTGGCCTGAGCAATGATTTACTACACCGGTGTAATATCTGGAGCTGTTAATAAGTCCAGGGGCGTAGCTATAGGGGGTGCAGAGGTAGCAGTCGCTACCGGGCCCAGGAGCCTGAGGGGCCCAAAGACCCTTGTGCCACATAAGAAGACACACAAAGCACTGAGGGAAGGGGGCCCAAGCTGAACTCTTGCACCAGGGCCCATGAGCCGTTAGCTACGCCCCTGAATAAGTCCCATCTTGTGACGGTCCGTTCCAGTTGATTAGGAGCAGCGCGGAGAGTGTGATGACTTTGATTTCTGCTTGGTATGAATAGCTTCCACTTCACAAGAAATCTGCAGCGCTCAAAGTAGGATACGCAATTTGGATATTTTTCAGTGTTTTGTCCAGGAATGGGTCAGGATTCAGTCCGGATTGTATCTATTTGCAACACTCATCTGGGCGGAAAAGTCACTCATGTGAAAGAGGTCTATGTGATCTTTTTCCATTTGCAGTGCATTTTTGAGGTCCATGGCAGTTTTTTTTTAAAATGCAGCATGCAATTTAGTCAGTTGCTTGCTTTTTGTGCCATAGAATTCCATTCCATTTTCAAAATGCAGGGCTTGCAAAAATGCCACCAAAAACATGCATTAAAACATACTATTTGTAAAAAAAATTACAAAAAAAGGCACAAAAGAGTATCAAGAGGCCTTAGAATAATACATATTACACCGAAGTCCTAATTTGCATAAAGAGTAATAGCCCTTTCTTCCTCGGAACCCTGCAACTGATTTTCAAAAGACTGATAGCTGATTGGGTAGGAGCCTGCATAAGGGTTAATTCCTACTTGGTTTATTAGTTTCTGAGACCACATGGAGAAATGAGTTTTTGAGATCTGTTCACATGGGGCAGTGCTGCAAAGTAGCCTCTTTTGCCATGGCCCAGTACCAACGTATGTTAAGCCTGACAGCAGTGATGTTGGGCTACGCTGCCTGCAGGTGCTGTGTTGCGGTGGTGGTGGTCACTGCTCCAGATTAGGGACCCACTCAAAAGTGGTCACCTTAACGTGGTGAGTGGGCTTATGCATTTTGATCATAATGTATAGAAAGTGCCTCATGTTCAGTTGATAAATTGTGCTGAGAAGCAATAGGTCAATGTATGTGAATGTGCAATCCATGCTTTTTTCTTTATGTCTTTTATGTTGCTGTAGTCACCATCTTTGTGTGCTCAGGGGGTATACCTAATTACAATGTCTTTCTTTGAACACATAGACATAATAATGCATAAAAATCTGCACGTATCCATACCAAACTAGAAGGGGTGGGATGCTTCAGTTTAGGATTTCCCTAATTTCTTTTTGATGAATTAAAGATGACAAACAACACATTTTAATGTAGCTGTGGTCCCACGAAAGCATATAAAGACAACCCCCCCACTAAATATCTACAATTAAAACCCACATGGCTAACAGCTACAGTAACCCTTTCATGCTCTGTGATGTACTATCACGTCATGGAACACAGGTAGTTAACATTACAGCTGTATTACACGCTGCCAGCTGGCTCTCACTGCCGGGATCAGAGATAACGCAGATCCCAGCAGTTTAACCAGATGCAGGTATACTGTGCTAGTAATGTGCTAACAATATATAATGCGCTAGTCTAAATTTTCTTGTAGTATATATTGAGGGTAGCTGCCTCTTATTGAGCAGTCCCCGACCATCTTCCCAGGGCTTCTGAGCAGAGTATAAATGTAGCTGGTTCCTACACTGCCCTGAACATTGTAGACTTAGGTTAGACCCTGGAGAGGCAGTTCTATTAGTGTTAGGGAGAGGGACCCATCTGCAGAAGCCACCTTGACACCTGGTAGATGGGTCCAACACACGTTTGAATAAAAATGTGCGCAAAGAGCTTCTATTTTTTTCATTTATAGTAGGTATAATACCACTTTAATTTAGAATAATCCTTATTTCCCAGTTTTATTGTTTGTATGTGAGATGTTGTGCTGCCATACCTTTTTTTGTTTGCTTCCTGCATGCTAGCTTTATGGATGTGTACCTGCGACTATAAACGTGCTAGTCTAAATTAATTCTAGTATAAACTACAAGATGACTTGGACACCCTGAGTATTTGGACACCTACCTGGCAAAAGAGGTGCAGTGATAGAAATGTATGGATTTTCGTAAAAAGGGAATTATAGTCCTCTTTCATCTCTATGCAGAATGTATGGCTGGCAATATTACTCTTTCATTGGTGGCTGTAATTTACAACTGAAGGAAACAAGGTTAAAGATACAGTTGGCCAAACTGTGGCCAAACGTGAAGGGTGTATCAGCAATGTCCCTTTCACAGCAGTAAAGTCTATCAGCTTTGATCAGTAAAATACCTTACTGACTGACTCCACTGCTCGACCATGCAGATTTTGGGCCTTCTTTCCCTTATCTCTCTCCCTTTTTGGAGTACTATGGAAATTATCCCCTCAGTAGATAATCCTCAGAGAATGTGATTCTCTGGAAATCTGGTCAAGTCCTGTGAGGAGTGAGCACATTTAGCAGCTCTCACTACCTCCTCTAGCTGATAAATAACTATTCTCTCCATTGACTAACCTAGGGGCAGATCCAGCATCCACACCCAACTTCCTGCACGGGCTGCTCCAGGGTAATTATCCCCGTCTCATCCATACAAAAGCTATTCTAGGCACATTACAAAGCATGAACATATAAAATAGCATTAAATACTGGCAGGTCGGGAGGGGAGTGCAGTTGAGACAATTTTTTGGGACTATTCAAAATGTCCCAATGATAAATAAAAGACAAAAAAGAACATACTTCAAAAAAACGCTTACAAAACAGCTGCGTTGCTGAGGTAGAATAGTCTACCTCAGAACTTGGTCACAGCAGGACTATTTCATGGCTGTACTATGCAACCTCTAGAAATATGACTTAGGGCGCAGCCATACTAAGGGGGTCATTTAGTCAGCTTAAATACGCCTATATACGCTATCTGCAACTCCGCACCGCTCACGACAGGTCTAAAATTGTGGGCGGAAAAGGCTGGCAGGCCTGTTTCATTCATCATTTTCTACGCCTGTTTTAGGCATAGAAAATGGTCTAAATGTAAGAAGCTGTCCTACATTTAGAACTGGCGCTGGAGGAGCCGAAGTTATGGAGAGGCTTGCTCTCTTCATAACTTCGGCGGATCCACTGCCAGCTATGGGCCTTTATTAAGACTAGGGTTGAGTGGACCCGTGAATGTTCGGGTTCGCTGGGTTCGGCCGAACTTATGGTCAAAGTTCGTGTTCGGGACCATGGGACAGTGTGCAGATGTTTAGTGACGGTGGTGTTGTCGCTGTCACATTCTCTGTTTGCGGGGTGGCAGGTGTCACTGTCACTCCAGAGGGGGAGGAAGAGGCTGGGACCACAGCAGAAGAGGGAGCAGGAGGAGCCTGAGATCTTCTATGGTTTTTCAGGTATGTACTCCCAGGCAGCTCAGGCTCTGATTGCACAGCGTGCAAACCACTCGCACCTTGTCGTCGGCACATTGTCTGAAGAACTGCCATGCCAGGGAACTCCTTGGAGCTGGCTTTGGTGTGCTCAGTCCCTGGGTGTAGTGGGCAGTAGCAGGTATACTGGGACGGCCACTCCGCTTTTGCACCCTGCTCCCTCTTTTGCTGTGCGGCTGGCGCTGTGTGACCATCACCTCTTCCTCCAAACTGCACACGTCTATCGCATGACCTTGATTACATGTGGGGTCTAGGACTATCCTTCACATCATCTTCCACCCACTCTTCACCCCTGCCCTACTTGTCGGTCTGCACACTGCAGAAAGCCGGAGCAGTTGGCACCTGTGTTTCATCATCATCAACATCAACAGAGATGTGCTGTGGTGGTCCTCCCATGTCCACATCCTGAAACATAAGTGGTTGGGCATCAGTGCACTCAATCTCTTCTACTTCTGGAGCAGGGCTTGGTGGATGGCCCACGGAAACCCCGCCAGCAGAGTCATCAAAAAGCATAAGATACTGCTGCATTACTTGGGGCTCAGACTGCTTGGCTGATTGGCAAGGGGGTGAGGTGAAAGATGGATGCCCATGAGCTGCAGGTGCCAACTCTGCGCTTTCAGCAGGGGACAAGGTGGGAGACAGTGTGTAGGAACTGGAGGCACTGTCAGCCATCCAATCTACTACCGCCTCTACTTGTTCTGGCCTCACCATTTGTACACTGGTATTCGGGCCTACAAAATAACGCTAAACGTCCTGTCGCCTACGTGCACCTGAGGAAGTCGTTTTATTTGGGCATGTAGCTTGCACAGATCGACCACGCCCTCTCCCTGCAACAGGAGCTCCAGCAGCACCACGACCAGGGCCATTTGATGCTCTCCTCATTCTTTGAAGTCACCCACCGAATTTACAGACAGATAAACTATATTAATTTCCCTGTCACATATGCAGTGCAGATGTACCTCACACCAAAAATGGGTATATGTCACCCACCGAACTAACATACAGATTAACTATATAAATTTCCCTGTCAACTGTGTAGTGCAGGTGTACCGCATACCAAAAATGGGTATATGTCACGCACCAAACTAACAGACAGAATAAGTATTGTATTTTTGTGTCAGGGGTACAAAGATGGTGCATTGCACCCACAAAAAATCGCTATAGGTCACCCACAGAATAAATAGCCACATGAAATTCCTAACATTTTCCCTCACTTCAGCTGCCTGATTCCTGTCCCTGCACTACTCAGAGCTGATGGGTGGTGCTACACGTGATCCAGCTTGTATAGAGGCTGGGTCACATGATGCATTGGCCAATCACAGCAATGCCATTACTAGGCATGGCTTTGATGGCTTCTAAGTGCCCTGCAGCCTTTCAACAAGCGTTATTAAATGCCCGAACACCGAACTCGAACCCAAACTTTCGGGTTCGGGTCCAGGTACCGGAAGTCTGCAGTTCAGGTTCGCTCAACACTAATTAAGACCAGCTTCTAAAATGCCAGTCTTAATAAATGTGCCCCTAATTTTTTATTTTATTAGCTTTTTTTTTTTGTTAAAAAGACATATACTCATCATACCATATTGTGCTAAAACCTGTGACTAGCCGCAGTGGTCTCATGCATTATACAGGCAAATCATCGCTGCAGATGAAAGCACGACATCCTGGGAGTTTGGGACAGTGAATATACTTTTTTCATTATTATGATAGCTTTCCTACTTTTTTCAGAAATAAACTTTAACTCAGACAACCTCAAAGATAACATCTTTCTTCAGCCACCATTACAAGATGCTTATGAGCTATCAGCATACAAATGGGGCTTGTGCACATGACTGAGCTCTGTTCACAAATCCGGAAAGGCAGCGTATGTAAGCTACATGGCTGCTTAGTACAGAGAGAGGCCTAAGTAGGCCTCTGCTTTACTTCCCTATCCCCAGAAAAGGAGGAAAAACAAGCAATCCCTATAAATTCCTTTCTCTCCATTCTCTTATTTTCAAACCATTTCCACCAAGCTGCTTATATCATTTGAACCTATGTAATTCAAGCATGGATTCCAAGTTTTGAAGGGGTTTTCCGTTTTCTAGATGTTGATGACCTACCTCAGGATAGGTCAGATTGGTGAAGGTCTGATACCCGTCACCCCCACCGATCAACTGTTTTCGGCAGCTGCTGAAGGAGGAAACAACACAGTGGACAAAACCGGAACCAGAAAGCTCTATCTACTTTGATGTGTTTGTGCAGGCTTACTGCAGCTCAGCTGTCATTCGCTTTTGTTGACTTTGCGTGCCCAAAAAAATTTGTTAAATTTATGGCACCCTAAAAAAAAAAAAAAGATTGCACCAAATGGTATGTAAAATGCATGGCTGCCGAAGACCTAACGTCATTACTGTAAAGAGCATATGCATTCAAATAATGAGCACAAATAGATGTTCAATTTACACATTTACTTAAAAGGGAACAGTTCCCATTATAAAGGGATATTAGGGAATTAAACAGAAGTAATCTGTACACAACAAAACAGGAATGTGAGGAGGAAAACAAAGGGACAAAAACTTAATTCTACAGTATACTATTCACTTACACATTAGAATCTAATATTATAGGGGTAGTCCGTGTGTTAGAAAATAAAAAAGCACTCCGTTCCAGCACTGCCACTCCCAGCAGTCCCCACCAGACCCAAAATGATGGGGATCTATTCTTGGTCACAAGACCGCTGCAGCCAAACAATGGCCTCTGTGGTCATATGTGCAAGAACAGCAAATCACTGCAATTGATATTATACTGGATCATCAACAGCACACAAAGTGAAATTTCTTCCCTCCTAGAGTTTCCATGATCAACTGTGAGTAGTAATATTGCAAAGTAGAAGAGTTTAGGAACCACAGCAACTCAGTGGCAGACCACGTAAAGTTACTGAACTGGTTCGCCGAGTACTGAGGTGCAGTACTAGGAGAACCTTACCTGCCTGACTGCATTGTGCCAACTGTGAAACCTGATAGAGAAGAGATAAGGCTATGGGGTTGTGTTCAGAGGTTTGCCTAGGCCCCTTAGTTCCACTGAAGGAAAATCTCAATGCTTCAGCAAACCAAGTCATTTCGGTCAATTGTACAGTACAGCAGAGATTGTGATTCAAGATGCAGAATACATGAAAAAAGAATCCAGGGTTCATATTCATTTTAATTAATATAATTTGGACAGTTCCAAAGAGCCTTTCGACATTTACAGCATGTCCTACGGGTATGCCATAAATGCTCATAATGTGTGCTATGTACATCAGGGACCCTCAACTATGGGGAGACAGCTCGTCGATTCAAAGCAACTGCCAGTCTGTGGAATTACAGAAAGTGCCTCGTTCATTTCTTACAAGTTATTACAATTTATTATAAAATGTTTTGCTTATGAACCCAGACTGATGAACATATGAGAATATTGGTGCAGATTAATAATTCATACTTGAGGTCCTGGGAACTGGATTATAAGGCCCATGGAACATAAACTGCCATATTATCTGTTCCTTCAAAGTTCAGAGTTCTTCTGAACCTTTGCACTGCCTCGGCCCTAAAGGGACATTTTTGCTGAAGTTTGTGCACCTTTTCTTAAGATTTTAAAGTATGAATTCCGTCACTAGTTGACGAAACACTAGTATGGTAAGCTGGTAGTTACAGTACAGTACCGTTTGATAAGCCATTCATTAAAACCTAGGCCCAGAGGCATAACTACAAACTCCTGGGCCCCAAATCCAAAATCCATAGCAGGGCCTCCTACTTACCATGTGGTAATATTGATGTCTACTATGGAGGTGCTTGTGGACACCCAACTCAGGTCCAGATGCAGATGCTACCTCTGCATCCGATAGCTACACCCACTGGCCCATATTTCCCAGTGCACCCATGTTTGCACACAGAAACCAGCTTCTGCACTACACAGAATGCCAAAAAAGCTGCCTACAAAAATCGCCAATAAAGTGGTGTTTTATCGATGGGGAGAAAATAGCGAATTGTAAAAACTGATAATAATTCACAAATGTCTCACTCTTCACAAAGAGCTACAAGGAAAAAAAAACTCGAAAGGAAAACATATTGAGGATATTTCATGGAGATTCTGTATCAAAAATCCACAGCGAGTGTATGAAACAGCGCAAATGAATAGGGTTCTAGAAAACATTTATCCAATGCAAAATTAGGTGCACCAGGCCCTGAAAACTGATTTAATGGAGGTAACGTGAGACTGAACTGCCATACCCAATATAGTCCATGGACAAGAGTGGCATACTTTCTGGAAAAAAGTAGACCCATGCTTCCTTTACTAAACTTCTATCTGACTGCAGCTGTAATTTACCAGAAAGATTAACTCTAGGTGTGAACTTCTACTTTCCTGTCCTGACTTCAACCCCAAGTGACTAACTGGGTGTGAATGTATATGCTGTACTGGGATATACAGTATTTCATAGAATATTTCTCCCCTAGGGCTAATATAGGGCATTTTTTTTAACCCTTACTTTTGATTTAAATAAAAGGACTCTGTTCACTGGTAAAGAGCTGAACACACTGCGCTGCCGTACCATGGGGGCAGATGTAAGACTGGTACGTCTTAGTCAAATATCTGTTGGCCTCTCTGTCAGACCCAAACAGAAATGTACGTCAGCTATAAGCCGGCATAGATGTCAGGGATAATTTACTCCATTTCCCTGGTATAAACAATGATAAATGTATTGGGCCGAGGGTAATCTCTCCTCTTTCTGTTAAGCCCCATCCACCTTTTTGAAAAGTGCCATGAGCGGCGGACATTCTCAAAAACTCAAAAATTGTATTAAAAAATAGTGTGTGATCAAATTTGCAACTTTGTTTGCACCAGAAAATTGGCCCAAAGATGTGCCATGTGATTAAGAGGCCTGCACCTCTCTGGCAGATCCATTCCACCTGCAAGTTGACTAAGACTGGCCTATGAACAGGGGCAGATTGGCCATAGACCTTACAGGGAAATTTCCCAGGGTGCCGCCTGAGCCCCCCTCACAGCCGGCCAGTGGAAGTTTTGTAGATGTATTTTGTGCTGCTGCTGGCAGTATTTTGTGATGACTGTGGTATTTGGTTCTGTTGGGGTGGTATAATCTGCCACAATATGGTATTGCTGGCACTGCCTTCCATCAATTTGGACCCAACTACAAAACAGGGCCACTTTTAGTATAGGCTAAATTTCTTTGGCTTAATTTGGTTCATTTTGATAGCAGAGAATGTTTCTTTAGAAAAGTTGATCTCTATTTTAAATTCGGAGGCTAATAATCACAATGCCGATAACTAAAAAACACTCCTGTACAAAGTGGCCACAATGGGAGCTGTCAAGACACCAAATTGTTAACAAGATATGCAAAATAATAATGAGCTGTCAGACATTTGTGCAAAATGTTTCCTAGTTAATATGAACTTTTGTGGCTTATATGGAATTCTCTCTTGGAAAGTATATTGTAAAAGTAACAAACATGCGTATAGCACAGGTGCCCAGATATAGGCACTGATATTCATATGAAGGAGGCACATCTACCATACAGAACGGTGCTATGTTATACTGTAAGTGTGCAGCAGACACACTTCTTCTCACACAGGGCTGACACCTGTTCTCCCAGCCCCACTCTTAGCCCATCCCTCACATATGTAGGTTGCGGGACTTGTTCTAGCAGGCACATCCACACAGCGTGGATCTCTTATCACATTCCATTCAGAATATGAAAAGCAGAACATTTCAATATGCAATGGTGGGAAACATCCACGTAAGGATAGTAGAAAAACCAGTTATGAGGTTTCTCCTCCCGAAGAAGGCCTCAGTAACAGACAAGTGTCGCCCTCCGTTGCAGATTCTGTGACAAGGGAGTCCCGTTGGCAGACTCCATTGTATCTCGCCCTCCCCCACCTCCCTATCGGCCCTCCACTCTCCATAGCAAAGAATGTGCAGAACTCTGAATGAGTCCTCTTGATCTAGAAAGAGATCGCTATTATTTTAGATGTAGTATGATACACAGACATTAAAAACTTCTTAAATGAATCAATAACTTGGATTAACTACATTGATGAATAAACAGAAGCAGGCAGCATTCAGCTTCGAGCTTCAGTCAGATGCACAACTTTTCTTTTGTCTATTTCCTGCCATATGAATCCTGAATTCAAAGAAGCCACACAGTATAAAAGAATGCATGCATAATGAAATCTACCAACTCCCCCTGCACCCAGCCTGCTAGATCCAAGATACGTGAGGGGCCTACAGATGACCCCTGCACTATCACACTTACCTTAACCCTGCACAATTGGCACACGTCATATGCACCGTGTCTCTAAATCATGGGATTTGCAGCAAGAAACTCTAAGATTCAGCCACTCCCCTGATTACCTAACAATATAATCTGGAGCCAAATAAACTCAATCACATGCTCCGAGCCGTGAAACTTCATGATCTGCTCTGGGCACTTCTACAATGGGGCTAAACTCCATGAAAACTTCATATCATAGGAGCCCCACACTGCAGGGGACCGCACCTTATAGTGTAGATTTCTCTCTGCCCCCAGTTTTTGCACTGCTCTGCAGGAACGTATAAATGTAGAGAGGTCACAGTTCTCCTATTAAATGAGTGCAATACCCCAGATAGGGTATCTACAATTGTTTATTATGTATTGTTATATTATATTGTTTTCTGTATGCGTTGTATGCTTCAGAATGTATGGTTCGCATAAGGAATGGAATTAACCATTCCATTCCTCCACTTTTGGTGGGAGTGGGCTGGTCCTACGCCAGGAAGGAGAGCACTAGAGTTCCAGAGTTAGCTTAGCGAGCCTGGAGTGAGGGAGCTTGTCCATCTGCTCCAAGGGCCTTGAGACTGAAGATACATCTCGTCTGAGAGGTCCACTACTGCAAGGAGACTATAGGATTCCAGGGTTCCAGAAGAAGATCTACAAGCTACAGCACACAAAGACAACAGAGTGATCAGCACTACAGCTATACAGACACTGCTGCATGTGAGGGGATAACAAGTTAAGACACCCATCACCACAGTTCAGAAAAAGCACACTGAGAAGCCTGCATCACACTAGTGGATACCTATAGCAACAAGTGTCAGTAAAGGGAAATCAGGAGAGACAGACAGAATACTCTAGAGGGCTATTTTCTGACATCTTACCTGCCCCACCATACCTTATTATTCATGGCTATAGACATTGTACCTTGTACAGACGACAGCTGGATGTACTGTAATTCATCCTTTGCACTCAGTAAAGAAAAAAGTTTCTTGTTCTTCTACGTCTGTCTGATCCTTTCACATCTCTTTTTCACTGTACCAAACCCCAGGGATCAGGACCACTACCACCCCCATCCTCTGCACTGGCTCCTCAGGGGCTCGCTGCACGAGCACCTTTGTGTGTTTCTGTTATCATCTACAGATACACTAACAGGCTGTATGTGAGATGGGACTAAGCAACGACCCCAGGTGGTCAGGCTTATGGAAACAGCTGAGCAGACAGGCACTACACTGTTTCCTTAAAGGGGTTGTCTCATCTTGCTGTTAGTAAGGCAAGATGAGACACAGTTCCGACCACCTCCCAGTCAGGAAACAGCAGAGCGTTCCGGCCATGCATGAGAGCTACTAAAACAGCGTAGCACAGCAAGCTTTGATATTTCCCTAACTCAGAAACAGCATAGCATGTTGTGCCACGCTGTTTCAGTAGCTCTCATACACGGCAATGAGAGTTACTAAAACAGCACCGTGCTGGAATACTCACCTTGGAAACGGCAAGATGGGAGGTGATAGGAACTGTGTCTCATCTCACTTTACTAACAGCAAGATGAGACAACCCCTTTAAGGAAACAGCGTAGTGCCTGTCTGCTCTGCTGTTTCCATACAACATCTTTAAACCTCTGCTCATTGTTTGCTTAAGAGTCGTTTTGGTGGTCCTACACTGATTGGCAGCTATCTCTCTGTACTTAGTCATGCAGAGTTATACTGTATGTCACAAAGACCACTCCCACATGACTCCTGAGCAAAGAAAGGACAGAGGTTTAACAGAATAAATGAGACGTTTCGCTGAATATCAGTCTGCTCAGCTCCTCCTGCTCTATAACATGGTGCCTACAGATTGCACGGCATTTTGTGGTGAAAGATTCTCTTTAAATGAGATGCAAAGTAGCCGAACATGACAGCACCTCCAGATTATGGTGTTGCTTCTCCAAGAGCACCAACTAATAAAAAAAAGTGTAATATATAAAATGCAGGTTATTTTCTGGAAGCATTAACAGCTTGATCTGTTTCTTTTAGATAACTTCTAAAGAAAACCTGGCACATTGAACATATTGTCTGTGCTGTTATATTATAGAGCAGGAGGAGCTGAGCAGATTGATAGACCGTATTTTTCGCCCTATAAGACGCACCAGCCCATAAGATGTACTACTAGGTTTTAGAGGGGGACAATAAGAAAAAAAATATTTTTCATTACACCTCAGGTCAGACCACCAATCAGACCCCCAATGTTAATAAGACCCCAATAAGACCTCAAATCAGACCCCCAATTAGACCTCAGCTCAGATCCCAATGTAATTAACCCCCAATCAGACCTCAGATAAGAGCCCCATGCCACTCATCACCCACATGCCTCTCATTAGCCCCCATTATCAGCCCTTATGCCTCATTAGCCCCCTTTATGCCTGTCATTAGCACCCATTATGCCTTCATTAGCCCCCAGCAGCCATTATGCCCCCATTATGACTCCCATTATGCCCCCCTGCAGCCTCATGTTTTATGAAATTAAAAAAAACACTTACCTCTCCTGCTCCTGGACGCTGCCGCTCCTCACCACTCTGACTTCCTCCTCCTCCGTCTGCTGCGTTGTGAACTGGTGCACACAGTGTGAGGTCACAGTGCGCCTTCACGCTGTGCGCAGCCCTGCACAGCCGTCAGACGAGGACCAGGAAGCAGTGAGTACAAATCCTTCACCGCTTCCCGGTCCTCCGGTACTAATAAGGGAGGGGGGGGGGGGGAAGCTGCGTCTTATGGGGCCAAAATTACGGTATATTGTTTTTGGAAAAGATTTAGCAAAACTTGTCTTTCGTTAATTTAAATTCCTGCTCATTCTGGGCTTTGGAGTCCAGGAGGCGGTCCTATCAGTGATTGACAGCCTTCCCTCTATGACTGTGTATACAGATATAGATGTCAGGCACTGATAGGACCGCCTACGGGACTTCACAGCCAAGAATGAGCAGGAATTTAAGGAATTACAAATTATACTGAGTATTTTTTCTATAAAACTATATGTCAATCTGCTCAGCTCCTCCTGCTCTATAACAGTTCATGGTTAGAGGTTCCTTGTGAATCATACATGCAATGTATGCTGTGTATTTTTATTCTTTGCAGTAGCAATGGATGTCCCCCTTTCATTGTAACACAAGCTGGAGCTTAGTGTAAGATGGTGGTTGGTTGGTTGGGTCATATTAGGCTACTTTCACGCCCTTGTTTTTGGGGGCTGGGATGAGGGACTGGAGCCGACGGTAATTAAGGTAGCATCCAGCAATGCCAGCTCCAGAGAGCTCTGCAGGATCTCTTTACTGCTCGTGTGAAACTGATCTAACATATTTCATTCAAATTCCTGCTCATTCTGAATAAGTCAAAGAGGTGGTCCTTTCAGTGACTGACAACTTTTCCTGCGTGGCAGTATATATACAGAGAGAGTTGTCGGTCACTGATAGGACCGCCTCCCTGACTTTAAAGCTCAGAATGAACAGGAATTGAAATGAATGAAATACAAGTTATACTGGATGTTCTCACACAAAACTCTGTCGGTCTGCTCAGCTCCTCCTGCTCCAGAACATGCTGCCTGTAGCTCATGCACCATGTTCAATGTGACAGGTTCCCTTTAAAGCGAACCACTCTCTAGAGAGTTAAAGAGTGTAGACTAATACAGGCTGACGAGGGGACCAACTGAGAAACTGAATTTACTGAGGCGAAATAAGGGTAGAGAAGATCATTTTGTATTTTAACCCATAAAGAAGCACTAGGGAGAACATTGACCAAAGTGAACTGGGCTGTTCTGTATAGTATATGACAAATCTGAGATGGATGGAAAGACTGCCGAATCTCTTATGAAAATACATAATGTTATGAGATATAGGGAGCCTGCATGACCTTCAAATAAAATTTTAAAGACGTTGAATTGTAAAGCAAATGATTCCTTTGATTTAATCAAAATTGGCAGAGTCCAAAATAGATATAATAATCATGGTTTCGCCTCCAGTTTAACAACACTGGCTGAGCCAGAATATACAGATTTATATGGCTTACATTGCAAACATTGATGGCATATTGCTAGGATATGCCACCAATGTCAGATTGGTGCAGGACCCACCTCTGGGAATCTTTTCCTATCTCCAGAACTGAGATTTATAAGGAAAGGAGAGCACACCGCACACACGTTTCAATTTACTTCTATGTGAGTTCCGAAAATAGCCAGGCGAGTGGTCTCTGGTATTTTCTGAGGTCCCATAGAAGTGAATGGGGAGAGCACTGAGTATGCACGACCACCTCTCAATACACTGCCATGGGACTGCCGGAAATAGCTGAGGCAGCAGGCAGTTATTTTTCAGAACTCTCATAACAGTGAATGGAGGGTGGTCCCTCTTGTGCAACATGCTTTCCTTCACTTTAGGGGGCCCATTCCGGAGATAGAAGCAGGTCCCACCTTTGCAACCCGCTTCCATCTAACACTGGTGACATAGCCTAGCAATATGCCACTAATGTCTAAGATGGGAATACCCCTTTATCAACAGGAACTTATAAAGAGCATTATGCAAAAATTTCCTAAATAGGGGACAGATACTTTATAAAAAGGGATACTATTGGTGTCATTGGTTTAATCTCTCTTATATACCTTAAATCAGGGATCGGCAACCTCTGGCACTCCAGCTGTTCTGAAACTAAAACTCCCAGAATCCTCCTTTTACTTCTATGGGAATTATAAGAACAGACAAGTACACGTGCATGCTGGGAGTTGTAGTTTCACAGCAGTTGGAGTGCCGGAGGTTGCTGATCCCTGCCTTAAATGTTACTTGATGTTGAATCTACTGCTTGACCAGAAAATTCAAATCCTATTGTCCTGTTGTTTTTGGTTTTATTCTGTTTGGTGTACTGTATTTGCAGTAATATGATTACTGGGGCCTAGGTGCATTACTTTATATTCATCAACCATTAAATGTATGTGCTGCATTCCTGCCCATTCTGACAGCTTATCTAGTCTAGGTTTGTTTGCAATATTTTAGTCAAGCTCAATTTAACACATTTGGCAGTTTAGTATCATTATCAAAAACGTACACTTTACTTTCATTCGTATCAACAATGTTATTAGTATAAATGAGCAAGTCAATTCTAAATTCAATAGATTACCATTTACAATGTCCCCAAAAAGTTTTTGAGATTTGATTTGTACGAATATTCAAAATCTAACAGTGGTGACATATCCTAGCGATATGCTGCCAATGTCTGAGATGAAAATACCCCTTTATCTACAAATACCATATCAAAAGCATTGTGCATTTTTTTTCAAATAGGGCCAATAGAAGACAGATACTTTAAAACCAAAATTTAGTTCAATAACTTTTTGGGTTGGATAGGAATATGGATTTGGCAACACATGGCTTCAGACTTCTATTAACCTTAAGTCTAGACTCACATGTATTGGATCAAGAAGCATTGTTGCAATGACTCTGTGCTCTCCTGCTGTCAACTGGATTCCAGGCCGGGATACCACGGTCCACGGCCGTGTGCATGAGGCCTTAATCTGCAGGAACTTGGGCAGTTGAGATTCTGCTCATTGTAGATATTGGAGTTCATCCAATAGTTAATAAGGAAGAGAATCCAGATGTTTAGGAAACATCATGAAAACGCACCTGTATATTTTTAAGTGTAGCAGATCTATGACTTACACTAGAGAATGGGAAAAAATGAAAATATTCATGAAGTTAAAGAGTTAGGGAAAAATAAGGGTTAAGAGAAAAGTGTATCGATCCCTTTAAAAGTGGGTCCCTTTAAGCAGGGCTTTTATTGTTCATATAGGAAAGACGCCACCCTCTCTCAGATTCTGCACTTGATATGAGTTGGTACGAGTACACATATATTTTGCTGTTGAGTCTGGACAGTCACATCTCTTTGTTCAGAGAACACAGGGAAAACTAAAGTACGCTGATATAAAAGAAATGTAGTGATGAGTTAAGTAAGTGATTAAGACTTGAAATGTTGCATTGTTAATTTGTATTTGGTCTAATACAGGTTATATACAAGAAGAAACAGAGTGAAAATTAAGGCTACTTTCACACTCGAGCTTTGTGCAGATCCGTCATGGACGGATCCGTACACATAATAGAACTGTCTGCATTCGTTCAGAACAGATCCGTTTTTATTATCTTTAACATAGCCAAGACGGATCCGTCTTGAACACCATTGAAAGTCAGTAGAGGACGGATCCATTTTCTATTGTGCCAGATTGTGTTTGGCTTAGTTTCATCTGCAAGCAGCGTTTTGGTGTCCGTCTAAAGCGTAAAGGAGACTGAACTGATGCAAACCGATGCATTCTGATGGATCCTTTTCCATTCAGAATACATTAGAATGCAAATTGATCAGTTTTGGACCGCTGGTGAGAGCCCTGAACGGATCTCGCAAATGGAAAGCCAAAACGCGAGTGTGAAAGTAGACCAATTATTTAGTTCTTATCTTTTAGGGACAATGCGCAGCATGTGTAGAGGGAAAAAAGAAGCAAAAGTGTGTGTGTATATATATATATATATATATATATACAAAAAGTGATTTTTGTTTGTATATACCATGAGATTTCCCTTATATAATGATCATGATGTGGCATTGTATTGATTTTGTTATTTTGTTATATGCACTTTTTAGGCCTCTTTCATACGGGCGTCACGTTTGACGCCTGGATAAGAGGCGGGTGCGTTGCGGGAAAATGTGTGATTTTTCCGTGCGAGTGCAAAGCGTTTTAATGCGTTTTGCACGCGCGTTGGAAAAATCGCCATGTTTGGTACCCAGACCCGAAGCCGGACTTCATCACTGAAGGGTTGAGTATAACATGGTTATAAGGGAAAATAATAGCATTCTTAATAAAGAATGTTTTGTAAAATGAGGATTAAGGGGTTAAAAATAAAAAACTTAACTTACCTTAGCCACTTGATCGCGCAGTTGGCGATCTCTCTTCTCTGTTCAAGCTTTAGCTGTATTCTAAAGGACCTGTGATGACGTCACATCACATGGTCCAATCACATGGTCAGTGATGGACCATGTGATTGGACCATGTGATGTGACGTCATCACAGGTCCTTTAGAATACAGCTAAAGCTTGAACAGAGAAGAGAGATCGCCAACTACGCGATCAAGTGGCTAAGGTAAGTTAAGTTTTTTATTTTTAACCCCTTAATCCTTTTTTATTATAACCCCTTCGCGGTCCTTATGAAGTGGCGTTCGTAGATATTCAGTACCCTCATACTTGGAAAACCTTTGGGACCGGCGATGGTGTATTCTACGTTGCCCGGCGCGATGACCCTGTCAGAGAGTTTTTTGTTAAATCGGGTTATTACCCTAATATGAACGAGCTGATCAAAGCCATTAATAACAAACTTGATTCTATAAAAAATACCACCTGATCAATTGCGTCTAAGATATGACGAGATTGACAGAACCGTTTATGTAACGAAATCGAGCTTATACAAGTTTATCCCTGGTGAAAAGTTCGGCAATATATTGGGGCTTCGGGGGTACTCGCATGATCGCTCGAACAAGAATGTAGACACGAAGCACATCGTTTTGTGCTACAACGAATCTGGATTGCCTGTTTTAGAACATTTAATGGATGTTTTAGCTGATGATGATGATGATTTAGTTTTAGCAAAAGAGAACAATTCTTTATCTATAATGAGAAAAATTCACCCCGATATTAAAGCCGGATTTGATACAACGTTTGTTTATACCAATATCATTCAGCATTGGTATATGGCCAATCAACTTGTTGGTGATAGTTACGTACAGTTTTCAAGAACTGTGGAGCTAAGCATCAAAAATGGCGAAATAGTCACGCAAAAGTATAACAGGCCGGACTATATACCTCTCTGCAAACAACACTTTGATACCATTACAATATTGATACTCACGGATCAAGCTAAACCTGTTAAATTTTATTACGGGAAAACTATTGTGCGATTACACTTTAGACCTCGCGCTATGACGACGCATAAAAATGTTGTCCCAGAGAGTGTACGGCGATCCGGATGCGTATACACATTATTACATAGCGCAAGCCGGTCATGGTTTGGATGGCTTTCAAGGCGCAGAATTCATGTACGGTTCTGGGCTCGCTGGGTTATTTCGGGATCTGTTTCGTCGAGTCATTTCCCTATTCAAGAAAGGTGTGGAACTTGTAAAACCGCAGAGCTGCCAGTAATACCGCTAAAGATGTTGTCGCTAGGACATCGACCGCCGTTATGGCTCGAATAAATAGACCTAAGCAAGGGCAGGAGGGCTTTGGCGTCATTCAAATTCGGAGAAAAATGCTGAAAAGAAAACGCGGCCATGACGGCGTCGTCCTACCTCCTTTTATGAATAAAATAGCGCCAAATAAGAGACGTCACCACCAGAAAACAAGAACCCGTTTATCGAGCGACCTGGCCTTTGTACATGACGCTTCCGCCGAGTACGCAAAATGAGAGTTGGATATCTTTCAAATACCGCCTATGCAAAAAAGTATTGAAAAATCGCTTTATGTAGAGGTACAACAAATAGTGGCCATTGCTGAAAATGCACCTTTGAAGTTTTTCATCTCGGGCAGCGGTAAATATTATTATGACCTAAATAACACTTTGTTACACGTCGTTGGCAGAATCGTTAGCCCGGATAACACACCCATACTCGACGGATCCCGCATCACCCTTATTAACTACCCTAGTGCTGGTGTTTTTAATCAATTGGACATAACGTTCGGGGATACATTGATTTCAAGAAGCGACAACCTTTATACGTATAGAGCGTATATAGAGTCCCTAATAAATTTTAATTCACAAACTTTAGTGGCCCAATTTACAGCCGGCTTATTCTATAAAGATACTGCGGGTCATCATGATGACCGGGCTCTCGACAGTCGTAATGTTGGCTTCGTCAAGAGAGCTCAGTATACGACTCGCTCTAGAAGTGTTGAATTAATGGGACCCATTTAGTGTCCTTTCACACTGGCGTTTTTCTTTTCCGGCATAGAGTTCCGTCCTCGGGGCTCTATGCCGGAAAAATCCTGATCAGGATCATCCCCATGCATTCTGAATGGAGAGAAATCCGTTCAGGATGCATCAGGATGTCTTCAGTTCAGGACTGGAACGTTTTTTGGACGCAGCAAATAACGCAGCATGCTGCGCTTTTTGCTCCGTCCAAAAATCCGGAACACTTGCCGCAAGGCCGGATCCGGAATTAATGCCCATTGAAAGGCATTAATCCGGATCCGGCCTTAAGCTAAACGTCGTTTCGCTGCATCGCCGGATCCGACGTTTAGCTTTTTCTCAATGGTTACCATGGCAGCCAGGACGCTAAAGTCCTGGTTGCCATGGTAAAGCGTAGTGGGGAGCGGGGGAGCAGTATACTTACCATCCGTGTGGCTCCCGGGGCGCTCCAGAGTGACGTCAGGGCGCCCTACTCGCATAGATCACGTGATCGCATGGATCACGTGATCCATGCGCATGGGGCGCTCTGACGTCATTCTGGAGCGCCCTGGGAGCCGCATGGACTGTAAGTATACTGCTCCCCCGCTCCCCACTACTACTATGGCAACCAGGACTTTAATAGCGTCCTGGCTGCCATAGTAACCTGAAAGCATTTCGAAGACTGATCAGGATCCTGATCAGTCTTCTAATGGTTTCAGGCAACTTGCGTTCTGACGGATCCGGCGGGACGGAAGTGCCTGCCGGATCCTCGGAACGCAAGTGTGAAAGAGGCCTTAGCCCGATATATTTCATCAGCCTAAGTTAATACTGAACAGATAGATCTAAAGATAAAGTTGACCAGAAACAAAGATTCTTTCTGTCTTATGTCTGCCGAGGCGACCCATTTTAAAGTCCAAATACAGCACATGTCGTTGTTTGTCAAAAGAGTTCAAGCATCGCCTGCTGTGAGAATCGGGCACAGACGCGCTCTGTTATGTGCTAACGCAAAGTACTCTGTTGATCGCTCGTCAGTGTCGTCACTTAAAGTGTATAGCATTCCCACAGGCACTCGCATATCTAACCATAAGAATCTTTTTCTGGGAAACATCCCAAAAACAGTAATACTAGCGTTTGTGGACAACAAATCATTTTCCGGGAATTACCAAAGAAATCCTTTGTGTTTCAATCACTATAATGTGAATTATGCAGCCTTATATTTGGACGGACAACTGATACCCACAAAACCGTTTCAGCCTAATTTCCAAAATGAATCAGCTGTTCGTGAATATATGTCGCTCGTACGCTTTATCCGTGGAATTTTTGAACGGGTACACTTTGTTCGCTTTTGATTTATCGCCCGGTCAAGAACCTGGCAGCCATTTCTGGAAAACTGGAAATCTAAGTGCTAAAATTAGATTTGCTGAGGCGGTGCTAAACACTATTAGGCTACATGCACACGGCAGTTTTTTTTTGCGGTCCGCAAAACATGGTTCCGTTGTTCCGTGATCCGTGTCCGTTTTTGCTTCCGTTGTGTTTCCGTGTGTCTTCCGTTTTTTTTAGCGGACATGACCCAAAAGATTTTACAAAAAGACAGGCTGACAATTTTTTCCCAAGTGCCTGCCAAGGGATCCGCAAAAAAAACGGACACGGAATACGGATGACACACGGATGGCCATCCGCATTTTTCACGGACCCATTGACTTGAATGGGTCCGTGAACCGTTTTTCACGGACAAGAATAGGACAGGTTATATTTTTTTGACGGACTGGAATCACGGACCACGGACGCGGAGTACAAACGGTGCATTTGCCGAGGTTTCCACGGACCCATTGAAAACCAATGGGTCCGCAGAAAATCACGAAAAACGGACACGGAGTCAAACAACGGTCGTGTGCATGAGGCCTTAACATGATTCTGTATTCCATTCATGAAAATATTATTGAAATAAACAATAGCAGGAAGGTTTTATATGATTTTCAATAAAATGAATAATTATGAAATTACCTGCGTTATCAAAGCCAACTTTCACGGCCGACGCATATTAAAAGGTGTATTTCCGTGCGATTTATTACCGGGAAATAAAATCATTGACTGACCGGCGGCTTATATTGTAAATACGGACAATTCGTATCAGTCAGTAAAGCACTGGATTTTAATTATATTATACGCGAATGACGTATCTATTTTTTTTATACTTATGGATTATCGCCCCGCAAATTAAATATTTACTGGTGAATTTATGAAATTTTTATCTAAAAACTCTAAGAGGAAATCTAAGAGCTGAAATTAGATTTGCTGATCCGTACAAAAAACTATTAACATGATTGTGTATTCCGTTCATGAAAATACTATTGAAATAAACAATATAAGGGAGGTTTTATATTATTTTCAATAAAATGAATAATTATGAAATTACCTGCGTTATAAAAGCCGACTTTCACGCCCAACGCATATTTAAAGGTGTATTTCCGTACGATTTATTACTGGGAAATATAATCATCGGCCGGCCGGCGGCATATATTGTAAAGACGGACAATTCGTATCAGCGGGGAAAGCACTGGATTTTAATTATATTATACCCGAATGACGTATCTATTTCTTTTGATAGTTACGGATGATAAGTGATTTTAGAAAAAATTTCTGTGTTGTACGTACCTTTGTAACAAAGCGCATGAAACAATTATGTATACGTTGCTGTAATTACGCACAAACATGCCTCTCTACTGCGGTATAGATTCATACAGCTTTTAATAGACTCGTGAAGCTTTTAATAGATTCATAAAGCTTTTAATAGCATTTTATTTTTAAAGATATTAAGACTTAATTAAATTACTGACACAATATCAGATCTAACAGTATTAGGGGCGCTGAATGGGCGGTGTTTAGGCGTGGTTTGAGATGTGCGAAGGGTGGCGCTTTGGGATGGACTGGTAGGGGTTGTGGGTAGAGTGGGCGGGGTTATGGCAGGTCCTGCAGGATCTAACAAAGGGACTGCATCAGTTCCCCTTCCAAGACCTGTGGTGACATCATCAAAGCTACTTTAGCTTTAGGAAGATAGAGGGATAAATTAGCCATTGTCAATATTTATAATGGCTTAGTAAGAGATTAATACAAGCTTAATTTTATTTTTAAACATATTAAAACTTAATTGAATTACTGACATGATATCAGATCTAACAGAATAAGGGACGTTGAATAGGCAGTGTTTAGGCGTTGTCTGGGGCTTGCGACGGGCGACACTTTGGTCTGGACTGGGAGGGGTTGTGGGCAGAGTGGGAGGGGTTGTGGGTGGGAAAAGGGGTGTGTCTACCTGTCCCTCTTTGTTTGACGAAATGTACTGAGGCTATATTGCTCATCTTGAAAGAAAGGAAACACTGAAGGTGTTACTTTGGTTTTCACCTGGGACCTGCTGTATAGAAATCAGATCTGTTAACATATGTATTTAGCTATTTCTTCTGTAACAACACGGGGTCATTTAGCTCTTCCAGATCGCCGTCTTAACGCCTTAGACGGTTGGCACACATCAAGAAGCCACTCCACCACTGTAGATTCAGGTGCAAACTGGCCACGACCAGCTTTATTGTCACAACAGCAGTACAACTAAATCATAAAAATAAATCCTCGGCCGTCTGGCCACTGACTAAACAGTCTTTCCCTCTCTATCAGGATCTGGGTCTACCACCCAGCTCCCCAAGACACATCACCAGTGCTTACCCCACACACAGGGTTAGAGGGTCCCGGCTCCCACAGGCCTTGACACAGCCTGCTCCTTTCCCAGACTGGGAGCCCTGATTGAGAAGCTCAGCCACGATTTATCCAAGCTCCTCAGCTGGCTGATAATTATCCCCATTACCAGCCTGACTGCTGCAGACAGTGGGAAAAAACTATTTTCCCAACCTTTCTTGTTCTCACCCAGCTTTCTCTGGGTGAGATACGCCACTTAAATGGCCTTCCTATGGCCTTCTGGCAGCTCCACTGCCACATATCCCCCCCCTTTGTTCAACCCCGTAAGGGTTAACACTAGCATCCAACCAAGATGCTCGTGAGAGGGCATCGACCTGGCCTACAGTCTTCCCCTTATTCTTATTCTGCCAGACCCAGGCCAATAGCGCCTGGTTTGTGACCCGCATGAGTTTAGTACGGAGCAGATAAGACCTACGGGATTTTCTTGCCCATCTCATGACCCGGTACTCTCTTTCACGAGTGAGGATGATGCGCTTTCGCACCCGTGGCCTCTCTCTTTTCGTTTTTCTTTTTCTCTCCACATTTGGCATCAGCACATGCTCCTCATGTCCTTTCTTGGACTGCTGCAACTCTCGACTGAACTGTTCACCAGACTCGTTGTCTTCTGGCAATCCCTCCAGAGGTTCACTCCGGAAACTGTTCTCCTCTTGTGCAGGCTCTACGATAGCCACCTCACAGCAGTAGACAACATCTTTATGGTGGGCGTCAGTCCCCTCGTATTTCTTCCCCAGCAGACCGCTGGCTGAAGTAATGTCTTGCATGACCAAGTCTTGGCTACACCCCGCCACGAGTCTCTTGGCTTCTGCATCCACATCAGCCCCATCAACGGGTTCAGCAGAAAGATCATCCATCTTCTCTGCCTCGGTTGATACTGCAGCGCCACCATCTCCAGACCCATTCTTAACAGGCTCTGCCTTCTTGGCCTCTTTCAGAGAATCCTCCTCTTCAGGTTTCTCCTTTTCTTTCACCTGCCGCACAAGAGCACGCTGAGACTTCCCCAACTCATAGACGTTCTTCTCGACGTCCTCCTTTGAGCTCATGAGCTCCTCCATCTCTGCTCTGAGTTGCCTGTTCAGCCTCTCAAATGAGTCACGCTCCTCAATTGCTTTATCAAGGGCTCTAGCCAAGGAGTGGGCCTTGGTATTTTTTTTAGTTTTTCGTACCAGCTTGTTAGCAGCGCCCCACTCTTGAGCCTTCTGTTCTAGCTGCTCTTCACTCTGTACTGGTGTAACAGCAGTTGTAGGAGTACCACCATTCTTCCTCAGACACTCTGTGGGATTTCCACCCAGGGACTCTTCAAGCCCATTGTTGAGGTCTACTATAGACGTTTGTGTCTTTCTGGAGTATTTTCCCTTCCCCAGGATACCAGGCGGTAGACCCTCCAGTTCACTCATCTTTTCCGGGGTCTCCTCTTTTGACCCTTCTGCAGCCTTCTTTAGTGACTCCGTGACGACAGCTAGTCCCTTCTCTATCGTATCTAGGGACCATGTGGCGAGAGTGAGATCAGCCTCCTGTTTGCAGCTGTAGTGTCCTGTCAGGTCATCCAAGACTGACTGGATAGGAGCTTCAGACACTAGGCTGACCTCACCCAACTGAACTCTCGTCTCGTCAGATATAACAGTCATCTGGTCGCTACTAGTAACCACTTTAGTTTGGCAAGACCTTGACACGGAAGCCTCTCTCTCCGAGTTACTATCGGTCACAGAACCTGCGTTATCTATACCGCTCGTGTCATTCTCAATCCTGTCCTCTAGGGGCACCGATGAGCTAATCCCCACCTGGGTCATTTTATTAATCATAGAAACCTGTGGAGACTGCATATCCACTTCTAGTACGTGTGGTACACCCTCTAGGACTGCCCCATGTACTTGCACATTTTTCACAGTGGTTGCCCTCAGTTGTGAGCTCTTAACATCAATTAGCATTTTTATACCATCCACATTTTTACCAACAGGGGGAGCTTCTCCCCTGATCACACCCTTTGAAGAAGCAGGTATATCATCGTCACACATATCATTAGGCACTTCAAGTAACTTGTTTTCTATGTGCAGCACCTTCACATTATCCACAATAACATTATGCTTTTCGGCAAATATGGTACCATCGCTTTGTAAGAGAAAAGGCATGTCGTCATCATCATCATCATCATCATCATGTCTTGCACATGACATCACATTTTCATCTTCAACTACTTTACTGTTTTCAATGGTCCTTTCCCTTACACCTTTACTTAAAGGGACAGGTACAGGTTCTGCAGGAGCGTCACCACTTTCTACAGAAGTGTCCCTATTGCCCCACATCATGTCATGCATAATTTTATTTGCCATATCAAGTTCATCAGTCCCAGTTCCCACTAGAGCCTCACGCTCAGTGAAAACCATCAGATAGTCCTTCTTATCCACACAATTGTCCAGCACATAGTCCCCAGCAACCATGCTGGCACGTACCAGGCTCCCCTGACTTCCTGAGTCCAAGAACGTTTGGACTAGACTGCTATTTTTCATAGCGCCACCCATTGTTTTTGCTTTGATCATGGGCAGCTTACTTGACACAAAAACCTTCTCCCCTCCAGATCCCTGTGGGGGAATAATCACAACAGGCTTACCCGCCTGTTCAGACACTGCGTTTTTCCCAATGTCACATATTTCCGAGATAGTTCCTCGCCTCGGCAATTTATCACTCACCAGTCCAGCAGGTATCAACTGCCGCCGCCTCACCATCACTGGGTCTGCCACATAATTAATAACAGGAACAGTCTTACCGTTTGTTGTCACCGATTCGGCAGTCTCGGGAGACGAGAGCATCGCACGGACATCTCTACCGAGATCATCCTCCAAAATCCAGCTTTTGGAGACCTGCCCTTGATTCCTGGTACCATGATCACCTGCAGATTCCTTACTCCAACAGTTGCTACCGGATACAACTTGGCCTGTGGTTAAGACTTTTCCTGGACGGACATTCCAGCCGCACCCTTTAGAATCATGTGCACAGTCGCAGGGAATATAGGAACTCCTGAGAATCACACCGCTCGCCATCTCTTTATCTTCCTGATGGTTGCCCTTGGCAACGGCACACCTTAGTCTTTCCTCCAGAACTCCCGACACACCACCGACCTCTGGTACTTTTGCACAGTGACCATACAGCGTTGAGAACCCTTTCCTCAGGGCCAGCTGCAACTGCGCCTCCAGAGCCTCTCGCTCTGCATCAAATTTCGCCAATTCATTTTTAGTATAGCCAATTGCTATGGCCATTTCTTCTCCCTGCTGTATGCGCCAGCGCCGCCGGACGTACTCTTCCACAAGACCCATAGTAGCAGGAAAAATTGTCAGCAACTAGTCCCATCTGCTGGGCTACTGGCCCTTTAATTTACTGCAGTTTTACTTGCACCACAGCAAAATAGTCCACACTCTTATGAGCAGCACCTGCTCCACTGGACAAAAAAGGCTTCCGGCCCTTTAACTTCACACACAGCAAAAAACAACTTTCAGCAGCACCTGCTGTCTCGTCGTTGCCCCTAGCAACCAACAGTTTTTTTTACTTTTCAGCACAGACACTTTCTGTCCAGCAATCCTGCAGCATTCAGCACGGACAACGCCTCCTGGTGCCCTTAGCAACCTGTTGTCTTTCCCTTTTAGCTCTGCAGCACCCAGCTTCGTGTGCCATTTTCATGCCATAGCATACCTCCACCATATGTAACAACACGGGGTCATTTAGCTCTTCCAGATCGCCGTCTTAACGCCTTAGACGGTTGGCACACATCAAGAAGTCACTCCACCACTGTAGATTCGGGTGCAAACTGGCCACGACCAGCTTTATTGTCACAACAGCAGAACAACAAAATCATAAAAATAAATCCTCGGCCGTCTGGCCACTGACTAAACAGTCTTTCCCTCTCTATCAGGATCTGGGTCTACCACCCAGCTCCCCAAGACACATCACCAGTGCTTACCCCACACACAGGGTTAGAGGGTCCCGGCTCCCACAGGCCTTGACACACCCCGCTCCTTTCCCAGACTGGGAGCCCTGATTGAGGAGCACAGCCCAGATTTATCCAAGCTCCTCAGCTGGCTGATAATTATCCACATTACCAGCCTGACTGCTGCAGACAGTGGGAAAAAAACTATTTTCCCAACCTTTCTTGTTCTCACCCAGCTTTCTCTGAGTGAGATACGCCACTTGAATGTCCTTCCTATGGCCTTCTGGCAGCTCCACTGCCACACTTCCCTGTAACTCATCTTTATTATCTTGAGAAGTATATTCTTGGACTGTTTTTTCAACAAGGTCATAATAAAAATAGGGATTTCTTTTTTCTTAAAGTATATTTCAAAAGGATAAAGCCATATGATTTCACTGGGGATTGAACCCAGGACCTTCTGCGTGTAAAACACCACTACACCATGAAACCCAACAGCGCACAAGGTGCCCTACTTCATCGGTGAGATAAGATATCGTCTACCAAGAACACTTTTTCTACCTTGAGAAATTTGAGTTAGATCAGATTGAATTAAACTATTTCTCTTCATTTTATGAACTACAGCTCCATAGTCTTCATAGTTTACTATTGGACGCTTAAATTATTGCATTTAAAAGAGCTAAACATGATGGATGGATTCCAATTGGTTATACTTAATTTTAATAAGATAATATAAGACTGAGAGTTGGATTCCTGATAACTATACATTTCAAAAGTGTATTTATGAAACATATAACTGAATTGAGATCACTTTGAAGCAAAAAATCCTCATGACTTGGAAGCTCATGGTTTTATTGTCGAATTAGTACAGGTCCGTCTATGTGTAAAGCAGACATGACCTTTACTACAATATAGAAACTAAAAAGGGAAATTTGTCCTTTAGACTTGGGTACCAAATTAGGCCATCTACAAAAGGACAAATGTATAGTGAAAATAGGGTAAGTTTATCCAGTGACAAATTGAACTCAGGCCCTTCCTTATATGAATAGGGCTTTATATTTTAAAAGTGGAACCCAAATAAGTGTTTTCACTTGAAAAGACATGACCTTTAAGTGTCACTTGGGTTTTTGTACCTAGGTCCTCCTTCATGTGAATTAGATCCAACAATATTTTATTTTTGTTTTTAGTCATAAATATGATCTTTACTACCATCATAAGAAATATTTGGAATATACATTCAATGAGTTGATGATAATACAAAAGTTTATCTTACTTGTATTATAGCTCTTGAAAAGGTGGAGATTAATTCTTTCAAAGGGGTCTAAACCCAGGGTGGTCTGCATGTAAAGCAAAGATAATAAACAGCTACTGCGTGAAATGTAAATTGGGTCTTTGTGATTTAACTGTCAATATGATAGGTTGTCTGCCAAGGAAAAATTTATGGTAATATAACCTCCTCTGGACCACCGCACGCAGATACGTGGCGGCCCAGTTATTCCTCGTTGACGCGTCAGCGCGTCATCTCGCGAGAGGCGATATTTCCTGTGAGCGTGTGCACGCTCACAGGATCGCGTCGGGAGGAAGTTTAACTACAGCCTGCCAGCGCTGATCATGCGCTGGCAGGCTGTAGTAGTTAAAAAAAATCGCATATCAGATGCTGTTTTGTTAACAGCATCTGATATGCCTGCTGCCTGCTCTTCTGGTGGTCCCTTTTGCTTGGGACCACCAGAGGAAACATATGTAAGTGCACCAATCACCACACAAGTTGTATGACCGAGCAATAAACCGTGAAAGTAGTGTAGTGCAGAATTGTAAAAAGTGGTCTGGTCATTAAGGGTGTTTAAGCTAGGGGGGCTGATGTGGATAAGATAATGATCGGCACTCAATATCTGGATCTCATACAGCCACAAATTAATGTTAAAAATAGCTATTTATTAATACACAAAATGTTAAAAATAATAAATAACCAGTAAATGAACAACTATTCTGAGCTGCAATAAAATAGGGATCAGTCCATCAATGAATAGTTTATAATGATTACCAGTTCATAAATAATTAATAAATATCAATGTCTGTCTCTATAAATTCATTAGTGGCAGGATCTTGGTATGGCCATGAACTTATTCATATAATAATAATATATTAGCTGGTATTTAGTTCCATTTATAAAAAATTAGCTGGTTATTTCCTAATGATTATAAAGGGACAGTCTTCAGATGGCAGTATTATATTTCAAATCACAGTCCTATACATCAGTAAGTATTGGCAGCAAACTTATGCCCATTTGACATCAGGTCAGCAGAGTGTCAAGTTTGGCTTCCCTTATCATGCACATAGAGCGGGGGTACAGCATTTACCTGAACTTGGTGTTTAGCAGACGATCCTCCTTCGGTCCTGACCACGGCGTCCCACGTGTCAGGCCGCTGCACGGAGGAGTCTTACCTCAGGTCACGTCTTCACTCTTGATCACGCACTGGGATGCCCGTGATCTTCTTTTTCGGCGTTCTCCACCGTGCTGCCCAATATATTCCGCTGCTCTGTTGTTTTGATGCTGATGCATCGGAGCGCTCCGTGCTTAAATGAATTAATTAGCTTAATCCAGGATGCATAATCCAAAAGTAGGGTCGGGGGTCCTCCAAACCAAACGCGTTTCGGTGCTCTAGACTGTCCCCTTCCTCAGCGGTAGAACCCCCAACTTGTCAGTTCATGCTTTTTAAGCTCTCTGTCCATATAACTAGTGGATCATAAAAATCCAGACCGGATCCATGTTAAAATCAGTCTATAGGTATATCCTTAATATAATGTATAAGCAATAAATAAATTAATAATAACTGTAAAAACTTACATTTTACCTCTTACTTCAGTAAGACATCCGTTGAGTTTTTGGATCTTCAGATAATGATGGAAGACAATAAACTTATCTGTAAGACATTTCAAAAATCGGTAAATAAGAACAGTTATATATCCTTTTCTAGCTGTCATCTACCGAACTGGCTTCTTAATATACCATTCGGCCAGTTCCGACGAATCAAAAGAAATTGTACAAAAGAGAAAGATTTTGAAACTGAGGCCACTAAAATGAAACAACAGTTCCTTGATAAGCAATATTCAATAACAACCAAAGATAATGCTCTAGATCAGGCATCCTCAACCTGCAGCCCTCCAGCTGTTGTAAAACTACAACTCCCACAATGCCCTGCTGTAGGTTGATACCTGTAGGCTGTTCAGGCATGCTGGGAGTTGTAGTTTTGCAACAGCTGGAGGGCCGCAGTTTGAGGATGCCTGCTCTAGATAGAGTCCGCAAACTAAACAGACAAGACTTTTTTAAAAATACAAAAATAGATAAACAGCAAGATAATGGTATACTTCTCATTTTGCCATACAATGCGAAACATAAAGAGATACGTAAAATCATTAATAAGCATTGGCACCACATAAGGAATGACAAAATCATAGGTCCTTCACTACCAACATCGCCATGTATTACATTCACAAGAGCTCCATACCTTGGCCTACAAATAGCTCCAACTGTCAAACATATAGGCCCCTTTCACAGGGGCGAGTTTTCCGCGCGGGTGTAATGCGTGATGTGAACGCATTGCACCCGCACTGAATCCTGACCCATTCATTTCAATGGGTCTGTGTACATGAGCGTTTTTTTCCCCACATCACTTGTGCGTTGCGTGAAAATCACAGCATGTTCTATATTCTGCGTTTTTCACGCAGCCCTAGCCCCATAGAAGTGAATGGGGCTGCGTGAAAAACGCATTGCATCCGCAAGCAAGTGCGAGTGCGTAGCGTTTTTCACTGATGGTTGCTAGGAGATGTTGTTTGTAAATGTTCTGTTTTTTATCACGTGCGTGAAAAACGCATCAAAACGCATTGCACCCGCACGGAAAAAACTGAACGCAATCGCAGCCAAAACTGAATGGCTTTGCCTGTGAATTCGTACAGTTTTCACTGAACGCATCCGCAACGCATCCGGACCTAATCCGGACACACTCGTGTGAAAGAGGCCATACAGAGGAAGACTAACTTACTTCACAAATGGACGAAACTTACAGTTTTTTTCAGATGTGGAAGATGCTCCAACTGTCGCACCACGACCTTCCAAAAAAAGACAATCAAAATAAATCAACAACCAGCTCATACGTACATACCATTAAAGATTGCTTAACCTGCAACTTAACTAATGTTATATATATGGCCCAATGTCCCTGTAATAAACAGTACGTAGGCAGGACTAAAAGAACATTAAAAAAGCTAATTTCGGAACATATCGCGAACAATAAAAATGGGTATGACAAACACACATTGTCTCATCACTTTAAGGAAGTTCACAACAAAGATCCTACAGGTTTATTTTTTGCAGTTTTAGAAAGAGTTGATATACCTTGGAGGGGGGTGGGGGGGAATCACGTGAGTCGAGTGTCTAGACGAGTTAAGACGTATTTTTGACTTTAACTCACTAGTACCAAGTGGACTGAACGCTGATTTGAAAATGTTTGGCTTTTTATGAGGGGGGAAGTGGGGGGGGGGGCAGGCCGACCCGCTGACCGGTGGCCAGGTCTATTATATGCTTCTCTGGCCCCCTGTCGGTGGTGGACCTGTCCCTCCATTATTTTTACTTATCCTTTTGAGAAATTTAAAGAATTAGGGGAGATTTTTACATTTATTCCTCCATTACTTCTTTGGAATATCCTCCTTGAATCTTGGCAGATTTCTAGACCTCTGGAGAATCCGCTATTAATCCCATATAAAAATCTAGAGGTGTTGTTTTCTATCTAATTATTCTCACTCTAATGCTGTTATATAAAATAAAAGGCTTAATTTTAATAACAGATCATACTATTGCTGAACTTGACAACATTT
Organism: Bufotes viridis; assembly: GCA_033119425.1. NCBI lineage: Eukaryota > Metazoa > Chordata > Amphibia > Anura > Bufonidae > Bufotes > Bufotes viridis. The sequence goes on from CM065598.1 coordinate 66,830,842, forward strand.
CTGGGATTTGGAATGCATTGACTGCAAATAATTCACTTTATTAAATCCTGCTTTTTATTATATATATATATATTTTTTATATTTTTATATTTTTATATAATGCATGCAGGACTTTCGTGTCCGCTCAAAAATCATGTTCTGAGCGGACACCAAACGGACACCATTAAAGTCTATGGGGTCTTTAGGCTCCGTTGGTGTCAGTTAGATGTCAGTTATATACAGCATCGGTCCTTTCCGTTCTCCTGCTCCTGAACGGAGCCGGAGAACAGAAAAGACAAACGGTGATGTGAACGAGCCCTTATTCATTCAAGCACGGAGCGCTCCTATACAAGCTTTGCCTGCATCAGCATCAAAACAACAGAGCAGCAGAATATATTGGGCCAGACGGTGGAGAACGCCCTCAGTGCTGACTGCGGCACGTGCGGGCTGCAGAAAAGAAGATCACGGGCATCCCAGTGCGTGATACAAAGTGAAGATGTGACCTGAGGTAAGACTCCTCCGTGCAGCAGCCTGACACGTGGGACGCCGTGGTCAGGACCGAAGGAGGATCGTCTGCTAAACACCAAGTTCAGGTAAATACTGTACCCCCGCTCTGTGTGCATGATAAGGGAAGCCGAACTTGACACTCTGCTGATACCTGCTGTCATTCAAATGGGCATAAGTTTGCTGCCAATACTTACTGATGTATAGGACTGTGATTTGAAATATAATACTGCGATCTAAGGACTGTCCCTTTATAATCATTAGGAAATAACCAGCTTATTTTTTATAAATTCACGGAACTAAATGCCAGCTGATATATTATTATTATATGAATAAATTCATGGACATACCAAGATCCTGCCACCAATGAATTTATAGAGACAGACATCGATATTTATTAATTATTTATGAACTGGTAATCATTATGAACTATTGATTGATGGACTGATCCCTATTTTATGGAGCTCAGAATATTTGGTCATTTATTGGTTATTTATTATTTTTAACATTTTGTGTATTAATAAATAGCTATTTGTAACATTTATTTGTGGCTGTATGAGATCCAGATATTGAGTGCCGACAATTATCTTATATTACCATACTTTATTTTCATGTCTGGGTGAGATATATTATGATCTGAGCACCTACCACGCAATCATCTAGTGATCCGTCCATTTCCATATATAAGGAAAAATTTATGTAGGAAAAGAAACGTGCTTGACCTGTGACAAATGAAACAAATTCTCTTCATTCTATGACTATCTGTTTGATAGTTTACCAGTGGATCCTCAACAAAGTGATTGAGCATTAAAGGAAGTAAATATAAAAATTGTCAATTTGGTTTGAAATTAGCTTATTCTTTCTTTATCCCCTTAAGAACTCAGCCCTAGTTCACCTTAAGGACTTGGCCATTTTTTGCAAATCTGACCAGTGTCACTTTATGTGGTGATTGATAACTTTTAAACGCTTTCACTTATGCAGGCCATTCTGAGAATGTTTTTTCGTCACATATTGCACTTCATGATAGTGGTAAAATGGAGTCGAAAAATTTCATTTTTATTTACAAAAAAATACCACATTTACCCAAAATTTGGAAAAATTAGCAATTTTCCAAGTTTCAATTTCTCTACTTTTATAATACATAATAATAAAAAGTTATTGATTTACATTTCCCATATGGTTACTTCATGTATCTATCATTTTGGAAATGCCATTTCATTTTTTGGGGACGTTACAAGGCTTAGAAGTTTAAAAGCAAATCTTAAATTTTTTCAGAAAATTTTCAAAAACCCACTTTCTTAGGGACCAGTTCAGGTCTGAATTCACTTTGTGAGGCTTACGTAATAGAAACCACCCAAAACCACCCTATTCTAGAAACTACACCCCTCAAGGTTTTCAAAACTGATTTTACAAATGTCGTTAACCCTTTAGGTGTTCCACAAGAGTTAATGGCAAATGGAGATAACATTTCTGAATTTAGATTTTTTGGAAAAATTTCCAATTTGACAATTTTTTCAAGTAACCAGGCAAGGGTTAACAGCCAAACAAAACTTAATATTTATTACCCTGATTCTGTAGTTTGCAGAAACACCCCATATGTGGTCTAAAACTACTGTATGGCCAAACAGCAGGGCGCAGAAGGAAAGGAATGCCATATGGTTTTTGGAAGGCAGATTTTATTGGACTGGTTTTTAGACACTATGTCCCATTTGAAGGCCCCCTGATGCACCTCTACAGTAAAAACTCCAAAAAAGTGACCCCATTTTGGAAACTACGGGATAAGTTGGCAGTTTTGTTGGTACTATATTAGGGTAAATATGATTTTTGGTTGCTCTATATTACACTTTTTTTTTTTTGGGACAAAGTAACAAACAATAGAAATTCTGAAATTTTATCTCAATTTGCCAATAAATCTTGTGGAACACCAAAAGGGTTAAAAAAGTTTGTAAAATCAGTTTTGAATACCTTGAGGGGTGTAGTTTCTTAGATGGAGTCACTTTTTAGCAGTTTCTACTCTAGGAGTGCATCGGGGGGGCTACAAATGGGACATAGTGTCAAAAAACCAGTCCAGCAAAATCTGCCTTCCAAAGACCATATGGCGTTCCTTTACTTCTGAGCCCTGCCGTTTGGCCATACAGCAGTTTACGACCACATATGGGGTGTTTCTCCAAACTACAGAATCAGGGTAATAAATATTGTGTTTTGTTTGGCTGTTAACCCTTGCTTTGTTACTGGAAAAAATAGATTAAAATGGAAAATTTGCAAAAAAACAGCTGTTTTGGAACCGTTTTTATTTTTTTTATTTACATAGTTGATCTGACAGGTTAGATCAAGTGCTATTTCTATAGAGCAGGTTGTTATGGACGCGACAATATCAAATATGACTACTTTGGGGGGTTTTTTGTTTCAGTTTTTCATAACAAAGCATTTTTGAAAAAGTGATTATTTTTTAGTGTAGTGTCTCCACATTGTAAAAGCCATATTTTTTTTTTTTTTTTTGGGCAACTGTCTATGTAGGGGCTTATTTTTTGAGGGATGAGATGACGGTTTGATTGGCACTATCTTGGGGTGCATATGACATTTTGGTCGCTTGCTATTACACTTTTGGTGATGTAAGGTGACAAAAATGGCTTTTGATACGGTATTTATATATATATTCTTCTGTGTTCACCTGAAGGGTTAGATCATGTGATATGTTTATAGAGCAGGTTGTTACGGACGTGGCGATACATAATATGTATACTTTTTATTTATTTATTTAAGTTTTACACAATAATATCATTTTTGAAACCAAAAAAAAATCATGTTTTAATGTCTCCATAGTCTGTGAGCCATATTTTTAATTTTTTTTGGGCGATTTTCCTTTGTGGGGTATCATTTTTTTGCGGGATGAGATGACGGTTTGATTGGCACTATTTTGGGGTGCATATGACTTTTTGATTGCTTGCTATTACAGTTTTTGTAATGTGAGGTGACAAAAATGTTTTTTTTTTTTACATAATTTTAATTTAATTTTATTACGGTATTTACCTGAGGGGTTGGATCATGTGATATTTTTATAGAGCAGGTTTTTACGGACGCGGCGATACCTAATATGTATACAGTTTTTTTCTATTTATTTTACTTTAACACAATAAAAGCATTTTAGAAAAAAAAAATCATGTTTTAGTGTCTCCATAGTCTGAGAGCCATATTTTTTTTATTTTTTTGGGCAATTGTCCTATGTAGGGGCTAATTTTTTGCAGGATGAGATGGCGGTATGAGTGGTACTATTTTGGGAGGCATATGCCTTTTTGATCGCATGATATTACACTTTTTGTGATGTAAGGTGACAAAAAATGGCTTTTTTACACCATTTTTTATTTTATTTTTTTACGGTATTTTCTTGAGGGGTTAGGTCATGTGATATTTTTATAGAGCAGGTTTTCCGGACGTGGTGTTACCTAATATGTGGAGTGTATTTTTTATTTTTTTTATTCAGTGATATGTGTTGAAGATCAAATGGTTCTTGAAGATCGAGTGGGTCTGATGTCAGTATAATACAGTACAGTACACTATATAGTGTACTGTACGGTATTTTTTTACTTTACATAGTCTGATCAGACTTCTGCCTTTAGCAGAAGTCAGATCAGACTTACATTACCATGGCAAGCAGGACGCCTCTGAAAGCGTCCTGCTGCCATGGTAACCATCACCCGCTGCCAGAACAGAGCAGCGGCTGATGGGGAGGGAGGGTAGCTCCCTCCCTCTGCAATCCCATCAAGAATCGGGGGCTGCAAAGGCACGGCAGCTCCTGATGGGAGATGGAGCTCCCTCCCTGTTAACCCCTTCCATACAGCAGTCCGTACGGACCGCAGCATGGAAGGGGTTAAACGGCTGACATCACAGTACAGATGTCAGCCGTTTATAGCAGAGTGTCAGCAATGTGCTGACACTTTGCTATATACCCACTAGACACCAGGGAAACATTAGAGGAGGCGGACGGGGGATCGCGATTGCAATCCCGGCTGCCCCACCACCCGCAACCCCTCCCCCCCACCTGCACCTCGCCGGCACAATATGATTGGGGGCTGCAGGGGGGGGGGTATAATATAACACCTTGAGGACATTTTAAGTCTCAGAGATCGCAGAAAGTGCCGCAAACTGCAGGTCTGATCGCCGATATGGGGGATCACAGGACCCCCCTGGGCATTGTAACAAGGTACCTGCTGAATGATTTCAGCAGGCACCTTGTTCCGATCACTGCCGGCTGAGCAGCATTGATCGGAAATACTCATGACGTACCGGTACGTCATGCGTTCTTAAGGGGTTAACCCTTGATGTCATCTCTGGATGTGACTTAAGGACCAGAGAAGTACATGTACGTCATGGTGATCGGGTGGGTGCAGGAGCTGCGCCCGATCAGCGGCAGGGGTTCGTCAGTCACTGATAGCCAGATCCCTGCTGTATGCGACGGCATCAGTGAAATCACCAATGCCGGCGCATCAAGACTTTGCCTGCACGGCTGCGGTCAGCGCTGACATTGGCACATGCGGGCTGCAGACATGTGCGGGGTGGCCATCGGGTCCCCGCGTTGCTTTGACGGGGACCCGATGGCAGGGAAGGCAGTCTGATGTTTTCCTTAGGCATCGTGGCTGCCTTCCAGGAGAGCCTGTTAGATCAAGCTCCCGGGATCTCATAGGCAGGAAGCTGTAAGTGTATTATATTCAGTAATACACTTACAGCCAATGCTTTACAATACAGAAGTATTGTAAAGCAGTGTAAAAGGGATCAGACCCCCAAAAGTTGAAGTCCCAGAGTGGGACAAAAAATAAAGTGAAAAAAAAGTTAAAAAAAAAATTAAATTTTTTTTTTTTAAGTTTCAAGTATAAAAAAAAAAAAGAAATTGTAAAAAAGTAGACATTTTAGGTATCGCCGTGTCCGTATCGACCGTCTCTATAAAAATATCACATGATCTAACCGCCCATGTAAACACCGTCAAAATATTTTTATAAAAACTGAGCTAAATAAACCATTTTTTGTCACCTTACATCACTAAAAGTGCAACAGCAAGCGATCAAAAAGGAGTATACCCCCGAAAATAGTACCAATCTAACCGTCAACTCATCCCACAACAAATCAACCCCTACCTAAGACAATCACCCAAAATATAAAAAAACTATGGCTGTCAGACTGTGGACACACTAAAACATGATTTTTTTTGTTTTAAAAATGCTGTTATTGTGTAAAACTTAAATAAATAAAAAAGTATACATATTAGTATTGCCTCGTCCGTTACAACCTGCTCTATTAAAATACCACATGAACTAACCCCTCAAGTGAACACCGTAAAAAAAATAAAAATAAAAACACTGTCAAAAAAGCCATTTTTTGTCACCTTTCATCACAAAAGGTGTAATAGCAAGTGATCAAAAAGTCATGTGCACCCCAAAATAATGCCAATCAAACCATCATCTCATCCCGCAAGAATGATACCCTACCTAAGACAATTGCCCAAAAAATATAAAAAACTATGGCTCTCAGACTATGGATACACTAAAACATTATTTTTTTTATTGTTTTTTTCGAAAATGATATCATTGTGTAAAATAAAAAAAATAAAAAAGTACACATGTAAGGTATTGCCATGTTCATAACTACCTGCTCTATAAAAATATCAAATGCTCTAACCCCTCAGATGAACACCGTAAAAAAATAGAATAAAAACGGTGTCAAAAAAGACATTTTTTGTCACCTTACATCACAAAAAGTGTAATACCAAGTGATCAAAAAGTTATAAGCACCCCAAAATTGTACCAACCAAACCGTCATCTCATCCCGCAAAAAAAGAGACCCTACCTAAGACAATCGCCCCCCAAAAAAATATATATATATGGCTCTCAGAATGTGGAGACACTAAATCATGTTATTTTTGCTGTAGAAAAATATCACATGAGCTAACTGCTCAGGTGAACACCGTAAAAAAAAAAAAAGTGTGTCCAAAAAGGCATTTTTTGTCACCTTACATCACAAAAAACGTAATACCAAGCAATTGAAAAGTCATATGCACCCTAAAATAGTACCAATCAAACCGTCGTCTCATACTGAAAACAATAAACCCCTACATAAAGAAGTCACCAGAAAATTAAAAAACTATCGCTTTTAGAATATGGCGACACTAAAAAATATTTTTTTTTCTAAAACGCTTTATTATGTAAAACTGAAACAAAAACTGCTCTATAAAAACATGATCTAACCTGTCAGATGAACATTGTAAATAACCAAAATAAAAAATCGTGCCAACAGCAATTTTTTGTTACCTTGCCTCACAAAAAGTGTACTATAGAGCAACCAAAAATTATATGTACCCTAAAATATACCAACAAAACTGCCACCTTATCCTGTAGTTTCCAAAATGGGGTCACTTTTTGGGAGTTTCTACTTTAGGGGTGCATCAGGGAGTCTTCAAATGTGATATGGCAACTTAAAACTATCCCAATGAAATCTGCCCTCCAAAAACCCATAGGGCGTTCCTTTCCTTATGCGCCCTGCCGTGTGCCCATACAGCAGTTTACGACCACATATGGGGTGTTTCTGTAACTGAGAATCAGGGCAATAAATATTGAGTTTTGTTTGGCTGTTAACCCTTGCTTTGTTAGAGGAAAAACATTGACTAAAATGGAAAATCTGCCAAAAAAAGTAAAATTCTGAAATTTCCTCTCCATTTTCCATTAATTCTTGTGGAACACTTAACAAAGTTTGTAAAATCAGTTTTGAATACCTAGAGGGATGTAGTTTCTAAAATAGGGTCATTTTTGGGTGGTTTCTATTATGTAAGCCTCACAAAGTGACTTCAGACCTGAACTGGTCCTTAAAAAGTGGGTTTTGGAACTTTTCAGAAAAATTTCAAGATTTGCATTTAAACTTCTAAGCCTTCTGACGTCCCTAAAAAATAAAATGGCATTCACAAAATGATCCAAACATGAAGTAGACATATGGGGAATGTAAAGTAATAACTATTTTTGGCGTTATTACTATCTATTATAAAAGTAGGGAAATTGAAATTTGCTAATTTTTCAAAATTTTTGGTAAATTAGGTATTTTTTTTATAAATAAAACCGATTTTTTTTTTTACTCAATTTTACCACTGTCATGAAGTACAATATGTGATGAGAAATCTCAGAATGGCCTAGATAAGTAAAAGTGTTTTAAAGTTATCACCACATAAAGTGACACGTCAGATTTGCCAAAAATGGCCTGGTCCTTAAGGTGAAAAATGGCAGGGTCCTTAAGAGGTTAAAGAAGATCTGATCACTAAGGCTAGTTTCACACAAGCGGCAGCCTTCTCCGGCAGGCTGTTCTGGCGGGTAAACAGCCTGCCGGATCCATGCTGCTGCTAGTGCACCCATGCTGCCAGAGGTCCGCTCCGGCTCCAATGACGATAATGGAGGCGGGCCAGAGTTCAGGCGGCAGCACGGCAAACATGCCGAGAGGCGGCCGGAATAAAACTACGACATGTTGTAGTTTTTTTTCTGGCTGCCAGTCGGCATGTTTGCCGTGCTGCCTCTGGAACTCCGGCCTGCCCCCTTTATATTCAATGGGGCCGGAGCGGACCTTCGGCAACATGCGTGCACTAGTGGCAGCACGGATCCGGCAGGCTGTTCACCTGCCCAAACAGCCTGCCGGAGAAGGCTGCCGCTAGTGTGAAACTAGCCTTATGTGAGATAAAAGTGCTATGTAGTTTTCTGACACCAACAAATTTTGAAAGGGCATATAGAAAATTTTCAGCTATATTGGGATTTCATGTCAATTTTAAAAAAATATGAGTGGTATAAAATCTATCATGGGAAGCTTGGTTCTCAGATTTCGCTGTCAAAATAGGCAAAGTATTATGGACACATTTATACCGGAAGCAATCTAAGTTTGGCCAGCGACAAATATATAAGTCAAAACGGAATCCTTTAAGAGGCATTCCGTTTTGATCAGTCATAATAGAAGTCTATGGGTAGCATAACTGGTCCGTCTCGTTTCCGTTAGGCAGGATTGGACTACTGCATAATGGAAACCAGGGCGGATCCGTTCTGCTTCCCATAGACTTGTATTATGAAGGATCAAAACAGAATGCCTCATAAAGGATTCCGTTTTAACTTCTGTCATGGATTCCGTTATTTTCTGTTATAACCATGTTCTAACGGAAAGCCATAATGGAATCCAGAACACAGATGTGAACAAGCCCTTACTGGTGTTAATTGCCATTATAAATAATTAAGGGTATATAATTAAACTGAAATTACTGGTTAAAAGGTTTACACTGAAGATATCAAAACTTTTATATTGAAGAAGATATCAACAAAATGAAAATATATTCAAACAATGTATTTTTATTTTACACCACAAAGTGTTATGAGTACCTAAAGGAGGTGATAAATGTTATCAATGTGATAACTGCCATCCAAGATCATTGAAAAATATTGATTGCCATTGTTTATTTAATGTGTTAAGAACAAAGATGAGGACCCCCATGAAGTGCAACCTACTTCATGTACAAGTTTTTATTTTGGAAATGTTATCACATATTGGGTCAAATACTGAACAAATAATTGAAAGCAATTAATGTATATGTAAGTGTACAATGAGACTTAGGTATAGAGTTTAGCAAAGTTTTTGCTTTGACAGGGGACCTCTTGTTTTTGTTGACCATGTTATTTAACCCCTTAAGGACTCAGCCCTATTTCACCCTTAGGACTTTATGTGTGAATAACTTTAAAATGCCTTTACTTACCCAGGCCGTTCTGAGATTGTTTTTTCGTCACATATAGTACTTCATGACACTGCTAAAATTGGGTCAAAAAAGTTAATTTTTTTGCATAAAAAAATACAATTTTTACCAAAAATTTAAAAAAATTAGCAAATTTCAAAGTTTCATTTTCTCTACTTCTCTAATACGTAGTAATACCCCCAAAAATAGTTATAACTTCACATTCCCCATATGTCTACTTCATTTTTGGAGCATATTGGGAATGCCATTTTATTTTTTGGGGATGTTACATAGCTTAGAAGTTTAGAAGCAAATTTTGAAATTTTTCAGAAATTTTCCAAATCCCACTTTTTAGGGACCAGTCCAGGTCTGAAGTCACTTTGTGAGGCTTACATAATAGAAGCCACCCAAAAATGACCCCATTCTTGAAAATACCCCCCTCAAGGTATTCAAAACTGATTTTAAAAACTTTGTTAACCCTTTAGGTGTTCCACTAGAGTTAATGGCAAATGGACATAAAATTTAAGAAATTCAATTTTTGGGAAAATTTTCCAATATAATCCATGTTTTCCAGGAACAAAGCAAGGGTTAACAGCCAAACAAGACTCAATATGGGTTGCCCTGATTCTGTAGTTTGCAGAAACACCCCATATGTGGTCCTAAACTACTGTTTGGCCAAACGGTAGGATATAGAAGGAGGGGAACGCCATATGGGTTTTGCTACGCAGATTTTGCGGGACTGGTTTTGTTTATACCATGTCCCATTTCAAGCCCCCTGTTGCACCCCTAGAATAGAAATTCCAAAAAAGTGACTCCATCTAAGAAAGTACACCCCTCAAGGTATTCAAAACTGGGTTTACAAACTTTGTTAACCCTTTAGGTGTTCCACTAGAGTTAATGGCAGATGGAGAAACTATTTCAGAATTTCAATTTTTGGGAAAAATTTCCATTTTAATCCATTTTTTCAAGTAATAAAGTAAGGGTTAACTGCCAAACAAGACTCAATATGGGTTGCCCTGATTCTGTAGTTTGCAGAAACACCCCATATGTGTCCTAAACTACTGTTTGGCCAAACGGTAGGACATAGAAGCAGGGGAACGCCATATGGGTTTTGCAAGGCAGATTTTGCGGGACTGGTTTTGTTTATACCATGTCCCATTTCAAGCCCCCTGTTGCACCCCTAGAATAGAAATTCCAAAAAAGTGACTCCATCTAAGAAAGTACACCCCTCAAGGTATTCAAAACTGGGTTTACAAACTTTGTTTACCCTTTAGGTGTTCCACTACAGTTAATGGCAGATGGAGAAACAATTTCAGAATTTCAATTTTTGGGAAAAATTTCCATTTTAACCCTTACTTTATTACTGGACAAAATGGGTTAACTGCCAAACAAGACTCAATATGGGTTGCCCTGATTCTGTAGTTTGCAGAAACACCCCATATGTGGTCCTAAACTACTGTTTGGCCAAACGGTAGGACATAGAAGCAGGGGAACGCCATATGGGTTTTGCAAGGCAGATTTTGCGGGACTGGTTTTGTTTATACCATGTCCCATTTCAAGCCCCCTGTTGCACCCCTAGAATAGAAATTCCAAAAAAGTGACTCCATCTAAGAAAGTACACCCCTCAAGGTATTCAAAACTGGGTTTACAAACTTTGTTAACCCTTTAGGTGTTCCACTAGAGTTAATGGCAGATGGAGAAACTATTTCAGAATTTCAATTTTTGGGAAAAATTTCCATTTTAATCCATTTTTTCAAGTAATAAAGTAAGGGTTAACTGCCAAACAAGACTCAATATGGGTTGCCCTGATTCTGTAGTTTGCAGAAACACCCCATATGTGGTCCTAAACTACTGTTTGGCCAAACAGTAGGACATAGAAGCAGGGGAACGCCATATGGGTTTTGCAAGGCAGATTTTGCGGGACTGGTTTTGTTTATACCATGTCCCATTTCAAGCCCCTGTTGCACTCCTAGAATAGAAATTCCAAAAAAGTGACTCCATCTAAGAAAGTACACCCCTCAAGGTATTCAAAACTGGGTTTACAAACTTTGTTAACCCTTTAGGTGTTTAACTAGAGTTAGTGGCAGATGGAGAAACAATTTCAGAATTTCAATTTTTGGGAAAAATTTCCATTTTAACCCTTACTTTATTACTGGACAAAATGGGTTAACTGCCAAACAAGACTCAATATGGGTTGCCCTGATTCTGTAGTTTGCAGAAACACTACCTATGTGGTCCTAAACTACTATTTGGCTAAACGGCAGGACATAGAAGAAGGGGAACGCCATATGGTTTTTGGAAGGCAGATTTTGCGGGACTGGTTTATTTACACCATGTACCCTTTCAAGCCCCCTGCTGCACCCCTTGAGTAGAAACTCAATAAAAGTGACCCCATCTAGGAAACTACAGGATATGGTAGTTGTTGTTTTGGTATTATTTTAGGATAAATATGATTTTTGGTTGCTCTATATTACACTTTTTTGAGGAAAGATAACAAAAAATTTTAATTTTAAAATTGTTTCTACATTCGCCATTAAGTTTTGTGGAACACCTAAAGGGTTAATACAGTTTGTAAAGTATTTTTTGAATACCTTGAGGGGTGTAGTTTCTTATATGGGGTCACTTTTTTGGAGTTTCTAGTCTAGGCTACATCAGGGGGAGCTTCTAATGGGACATGGTGTAAATAAACCAATCCATCAAAATCTGCCGTCAAGAAACATATGGCGTTCCCTTCGTTCTATGCCCTGCCTTGTGGCTATATATCCATTTACGACCACATATGGGGTGTTTCTGCAAACTACAGAATCAGGGCAATACATTTTTAGTTTTGTTTGGCTGTTAACCCTTGCTTTATTACCGGAAAAATGGATTGAAATGGAAATTTTGCCCAAAAATTGTGTTTTTCCATTTTTTTTTTTTTTTTTGTATGCTGTTCATCCGGGAGTTGGGTTAAATGTTATTTTTATAGGGCAGATTGTTACGGACGTGGAGATACCTAATATGTCTACTTTTTATAATTTTTTAGATTTTACACTATATTATCAGTTGAGGAACACAAATTAAATAATTTTAGTATCTCAATATCCTGGGAGCTACATTTTTTTTTGGTTGGGTGACTGTCTAATATAGGGGCTCATTTTTTGCGGGATGAGATGGCGGTTTTATTGGCACTATTTGGGGTGCATATGACTTTTTGATCGCTCGCTATAACACTTTTTGATGTTAGGTGACAAAAATGGCTTTTTTACACAGTTTCTATTTTATTTTTTAACCCTGTTCATCCGGGGGGGTTGGGTTAAATGTTATTTTTATAGGGCAGATTGTTACGGACGCGGCGATACCTAATATGTCTACTTCATGTAAAATCTAAACAAATTATACTATATCATAATTTGAGGAACAAAAAAAATTATTTTAGTATCTCCATAGCCTGGGAGCTAAATTTTAATTTTTTTTGGTTGGGCGGCTATCTAATTTAGGGGCTGATTTTTTGCGGGATGAGATGGCGGTTTGATTGGCACTATTTGGGGGTGCATATGACTTTTTAATGGCTTTTTATTACACTTTTTGGGATCCAAGGTGAAAATAAAAATGGCTTTTTTTACATAGTTTTTATTAGATTTTTTTGGACGGCATTTATCGAAGGGCTAGTTTATGGGGTATATTTATAGACAAGTTTTTTACGTACGCGGCCAATATATTACGTATGCCCAATATATATGGCTCTCATACTTTGGAGACACTAAGCAGGCATCCTCAAACTGCGGCCCTCCAGATGTTGTAAAAATACAATTCCCACTGTAGGTTGTCTGGGCATGCTGGGAGTTGTAGTTTTACAACATCTGAGGGCCGCAGTTTGAGGATGCCTGCACTAAAACTAATATTTTTGTGACAAAAATTTGTTCCAGTGTCTACAAAGTCTGAGAGCCATAGTTTTTATGTTCTCTAGGGGACTGTCGGGAATTATAAAATTTAGTACTCCATGGAAGTGTGATACTCCCAGAAGCAATTGATAACGCAGAGGCCCGGATGATCGGGGCAAGTGTCACATTGAGTGGTGGTGTCCTTCCGTATGCCCCTCTTGTGACACACTGCATCTTTTTTGGGTTTGTCCCGTTTTTTCAGTTTGGGGGACCACACCTGGAAAATGTTGGCCAGGGACGATCCGGGCCCCTCCAATTCCCGAGGTACTCCGACATGCTCTTTCCCGGTGTGAAAAGATCAGGTCCTTGAGGACTGCCTCATAAAACTGGAGGAAAGTCTCTGTGCTGCCATCGCTTCGAGATAGTACAAAAGCGTTGTACATGGCAACCTGTACCATGTAGACCGCAACCTTTTTGTACCATTCCCGGGTTTTCCGCTTGGGTCAGCACCCCTGGGTGGGTTTAGGGTCTCACAGCTAAGTGCTGTGGACCCCAACCACCACAGGCAGCACTGAAGTAAAAAAAAAACTTTTTACTAACACTAACTATCCCTTCTAGCCCTGCCTAAGATACCTCTCCCTCGCTGACCCTAACCTACCTGATGGCGGAGGGTGATGGGAGCCAGCCGGGGGGGTGGGTGACTGGGGGTGACTGGAGCGGTGCTGGAGCGGTGCTGGAGCTGTGCGGGTGCGATCCTCACTCGGCAGCAGCAGGAAGAGGAGGGGCGAGAGGAGCGCCGGGAGTTTGAATCTCCCGCCTCTCTCCCCGGACCAATTAGATCCCCGCACCGCCACAACCGTCCCCAATTCAAGAACGGTGATTGGTGGTGTGATATCACACCACCTATCACCATTCTTTTCCGGTTCATCAGGTCACTGGAGACCCGAATGGACCGGAAACGCAGCAAACCGCAGGTCTGAATTGACCTGCGGTTTTCTGCGATCGCCGATACGGGGGGGTCAAATGACCCCCCTCGGCGTTGTGACAGGATGCCCGCTGAATGATTTCAGCGGACATCCTGTTACAATTAACCCCTGCTGCGCCGCACTTGCATTTTGAAGATATGACGTACCGGTACGTCATGGGTCCTTAAGGACTCGGAAACCATAACGTACCGGTACGTCATGCGTCCTTAAGGGGTTAAAAGCATTGTTGGACCAACTCATAAGGAGACATTTGTTTGTTTTGTTTAATCCATCTGATGTAGGGGTGGTGGGAAGTAAATGACACAAGGAAGTTTTTTTTTGTTAGTTTTTTTTTAAACTTACTTCACCCCATTGATGGCTCAAATTGCCACGGACTGAGTTATTTTGGACTGAGTTGAAACCCATGGACTGAGTTAATTCTGAGCAAAATTTATTTTGAAATGTTATTTCTGCTAGAAAATGTGAAACAGTTAGTTTGGCCTCATGCACGTGGATCCGCAATACACGGGAACCATTCCGTGGCCATTCCGCATCACGGATGCGGACCCATTCATTTCAATGGGTCCGCAAATCCGGAGATGCGGAACGGTGCGGAATGGAATGACGGAACGGAACACTACGGAAGCACTACGGAGTGCTTCCGCGGGGTTCCGTTCCGTACTTCCGTCCCGCAAAAATATAGAACATGTCCAAGTGGATGGGTCCGCGATCCGCTGCGGCTGCCCCATGGGCGGTGCCCGAGCATTGCGGGCCGCAATTTGCGGCCCGCAATACGGGCACGGGGTGCACACGTTCGTGTGCATGAGGCCTTTGTCTGCAATTCTTCCCTAAGTGCAGTCTGTATCAGCTGTTTAGCAGAGCCAGGTCTGACAACCTCAGAGAATTCTATAGTCAAGAAACTGAACAAGAGACTGAGCATTTACGAAGATCAGAAGCAAAGAAGATCCTTACTAAAGAAACTTGTTAGTCCAACATATATAGAGTTCTTTGTTTTGTTTTTTAAGAAGCCCAGTGGTGCCAAGGAGGTTTTCTGTTAAACAATTCAGGGCAGTATTCTTTCATGAAATGCGTTGATAGATTATGACCTTTATGGAATTTCCTTTAACCCCTTAAGGACCGGGGGTTTTGGGATTTTTGCATTTTTGTTTTGCGCTCCCTGCCTTCCAAAAGCCATAACATTTTTATATTTCCGCTCACATAGCCATATGACGGCTTGTTTTTTGCGGGACAAGTTGTACTTTTTAACGCTCTCATTTATTTTTGCATGTGATGTAGTGGGAAACGGGAAAAAAATTCCAAATGGGGTGAAATTGCAAAAAAAAAGCAATTTCACCACAGTTTTACGGGTTTTTAAATTACAACGTTCGATTTGCGATAAAACTGACTGGTTAATTTTATTCTTCAGGTCAGTACGAATCCGGAAATACCTAATATGTATAGTTTTTCTTGCGTTTTGATAGTGAAAAAAAAATTAAAAATGGGAATTTTTTTATTTTATTTTTTTGTCTCCATGTTTTGACCCCTATAACTTTTTTGTAATTATGCGTACGGAGCAGTGTAGGGGCTCATTTTTTGCGGGATAATCTGAACTTTTAATTGATACCATTATGGGGTGCGTATGATGTTTTGATCACTTTTTATTCATTTTTTTTTAGGAAATGAAGCGTCCAAAAATGGCGAATTAGCCATTTGGGCGCTTTCTTTCCGTTTTTATGTTTACCGTATGGTGAATATTTTTAATATTATTATAGTATGGGCGTTTTCGCACATTGCGACACCCATTATGTGTAATTTTTTATTTATTTTATTTTCATTTTGGGGAAAGGGGGTGATTTGAATTTTTATATTTTTTATTTTATTTTTATTTTTAAACTTTTTTTTTTTTTTTTACCACTTTCTTATAGTTCCCATAGGGAACTATAAGATGCAATCATCAGATTGCTATTCTCATATATTCCAATGCAATAGCATTGGAATATATGAAAAATACTATATTTCTATGGAGCCTATTACAGTCATAGGCTCCATAGGAATACTTTATAGTAACCTAGGTTTCATTCACAGAAACCTAGGCTACTAAATGCATGCTCCGGCTCCCCTTGTGGCCATCAGGGAGCCGGAGCAAACCGAAGTGAAACTTTCGGTTTTGCGCGATCAGATGCCGTGGTCAGGATTGACCACGGCATCTGAGGGTTAAATGTCCGCGATCGGCATTGCTGCCGGTCGCGGACATGAGCTGCGGGTGTCAGCTTGATGAATCAAGCGTTTACCCGCAGCTCATGCGCCCGCTCCGTGCGGGAGCGGGCGCCATCTTTAAAGTCCGGAAGAAGGGCGTACATGTACGCCCTTCGTCCTTAAGGGGTTAAAACTAAGGTGTACCACTGTGTAATAGCTGTTGTATACATTCATACATATGTATATTGATTTTTTTTCTATTTTGAGACAGGCTGAATTGAATTAAAGTGGTTTTTAATTGTTTTTCCCCCTTTTATTATTTGTAATGAAAATGGTTGGAGATGTCCGATACCTGGCCACATTTCTGCTGAATGAAGTAACTGTACATGTGTACTAACCTTTAGGTGGGGCTAAGAGGAGCCAGGAGAGAAAAAAACACTTTGTTGTGGAACAGAGAGCTCAGCTCCATTGAAGACATCATCAGGGTAAGATGGCTCTTGCTACCATCACTTCTCTTTGTATTAAATGGGTGTCAGCTGAGTGCCATGTTGGGCCCTGGTCGATTACTTAATCTTTGTCTTTGTATATCTTTGTATATATCTTTTATCATTGTTTAGTAAAACCTGTATGCATCTACAGTGCCTAGCAAAAGTATTCACCTCCCCCCTTGACTTTTTCCTGTTTTGTTACATTACAGCCTTAAGTTCAGTCTTTTGTTAATCTGAATTTTATGTGATGGATCAGAACACAATAGTCTAAGTCGGTGAAGTGAAATGAGAAAAATATATAAATAAAACTATTGTTTAGAAATAGAAAACAGAAAATGTATTCACACCCTTTGTTAGGAAGCCCATAAAAAGCTCTAGTACAACCAATTACCTTCAAAAGTCACATAATTAGTGAATTGATGTCCACCTGTATGCAATCTAAGTGTCACATGATCTGTCATTACATATACACACCTTTTTTGAAAGGCCCCAGAGGTTGCAACACCTAAGCAAGAGGCATCACTAACCAAACACTGCCATGAAGACCAAGCAACTCTCCAAACAAGTAAGGGACAATGTTGTTGAGAAGTATAAGTCAGGGTTAGGTTATAAAAAAATATCCAAATCGTTGATGATCCCCAGGAGCACCATCAAATCTATCATAACCAAATGAAAAGAACATGGCACAACAGCAAACCTGCCAAGAGACGGCCACACACCGAAACTCACAGACCGGTCAAGGAGGGCATTAATCAGAGAGGCAGCACAGAGACCTAAGGTAACCCTGGAGGAGCTGCAGAGTTACACAGCAGAAACTGGAGTATCTGTACATAGGACGACAATAAGCCGTACGCTCCATAGAGTTGGGCTTTATGGCAGAGTGGCCAGAAGAAAGCCATTACTTTCAGCAGAAAAAACAAAAAGGTATGTTGTGAGTTTGCAAAAAAAGGCATGTGGGAGAGTCGCAAAATGTATGGAGGAAGGTGCTCTGGTCTGATGAGACTAAAATTTAACTTTTCGGCCATCAAAGAAAATACTATGTCTGGTGCAAACCCAAAACATTATATCACCCAAGAACACCATCCCCACAGTGAAACATGGTGGGGGCAGCATCATGCTGTGGGGATGTTTTTCAGCAGCCGGGACTGGGAAACTGGTCAAAGTTGAGGGAAAGACGGGTGGTGCTAAATACAGGGATATTCTTAAGCAAAACCTGTACCACTCTGTGCATGATTTGAGGCTAGGACGGAGGTTCACCTTCCATCAGGACAATGACCCCAAACACACTGCTAAAGCAACAGGAGTGGTTTAAGGGGAAACATGTAAATGTGTTGGAATGGCCGAGTCAAAGCCCAGATCTCAATCCAATAGAAAATCTGTGGTCAGACTTAAAGATTGCTGGGGCAGTTTTGCAAGGAGGGATGGGCAAAAATCCCAGTGGTAAGATGTGGCAAGCTTATAGAGACTTATCCAAAGCGACTTAGAGCTGGGATTGCCGCAAAAGGTGGCTCCACAAAGAATTGACTTTAGGGGGGTGAATAGTTGTGCACATTGACGGTAAGTCATGTTAAGTCTATTTTTTCTCGAACTTCTGATCCCACCATAATACAGCTTCATAGTTGCACTGAACACTATGCAATTTTTTCAAAAAAGTTGTTGCAAAGTTTCTCGAAGCTCCTTCAATTTTGCATCATAGTTAGCTTGTATTT
The DNA here is from genome assembly GCA_033119425.1 of Bufotes viridis. Lineage (NCBI taxonomy): Eukaryota > Metazoa > Chordata > Amphibia > Anura > Bufonidae > Bufotes > Bufotes viridis. Next base: position 66,849,283 of record CM065598.1, read on the forward strand.
TTGCTGTAGACTGTGTCTGTAAACCCCCAGTCACGTTAAAACTGGAAAATTCCTCCCAAAAATGTCACTATATATTGGAGATTTTTTATTTATGTCTCAAATAAATATAATTGATACACAATTGAGGTGGCTTAAAGGGTTATCCTGTGATTAATATAAAAAAAAAAATCATGTTAAAGGGGTTATTCAATGATTAATACAAAAAATGAAACTCATAAAATACATTACAATTCACTTCTAACAAAGCTAGAGCCAGCATTGTGCCTCAAGTAGATCAAGGGCTTTCCCCATTTATTGCTGAAAATTTCACTGCTACATTTATTTCAAACTGGCAACTCAGGGGTCATGTCCTTTCTCGGGGAGGGTGTCCTTTCCTGTGCAACTCTCTCTCTCTGTGTAACTGTCACAGCTTCTAACACAATATAGGGCTGGTGACTGTTGAGTTTTTTGTAACGTATTGTCTCTTTTATTATGTTTTATATATGCCTTATATGCCTTTCAATGTAATGTAATCTTTGTCTTGAAAACTCTTAACCTCTTTAGGACCGCCGCACGCAGATACGCGTGATCTCAGCGGTCCTTCTGTTCCTCGTTGACGCGCGGGCGCGTCATCTCGCAAGAGGCGAGATGACGCGATCTGTGCGCCTGAACGGGCGCACAGACTATTGGGACCGGCACAGGAGAAGTGCGTCACCAGCCTGCCAGCCAATGATCGTCGCTGGCAGGCTGGTGATTTAAAAAAAAACGAATCAAGAGCCATGTAATGCACCATGGTAAGATGGATCATGTGATTGGACCATGTGATGTGACGTCATCACAGGTCCTTTAGTGCTTAGCTGATGCTGGGAAAGAGAGGACAGATCGCAACTACGCGATCAAGTGGCTAAGGTAAGTTAACTTTTATTATTTTGAACCCCTTCATCTTCATTTTACTAAGCATTAAGAATGCTATTATTTTCCCTTATAACCATATTATAAGGGAAAATAATAAAGGTCTGGTCCCGTTGCTAAGCAACCATGCGGGAAAATCGCACTGCATCCGCACTTGCTTGCGGATGCTTGCGATTTTCCCGCAGCCCCATTCACTTCTATGGGGCCTGCGTTGCGTGAAAAACGCACAATATAGAGCATGCTGCGATATTCACGCAACGCAGAAGTGATGCGTGAAAATCACCAATCATGTGCACAGCCCCATAGAAATGAATGGGTCCGGATTCAGTGCGGGTGCAATGCGTCCTCCTCACGCATTGCACCCGCGCGGAAAACTCACCCGTGTGAAAGGGGCCTTATAGTATCTGTAAGTGATCAGAACTGATCACGGTCAGATCTATAATACATAACTCACAGAAAAAAGATGCACCACATGGATAAGCAACTGACAACACTGGCTAATCCCTCACTCGGATGTTAAAAGCTGAGAGATTCGCCAATATTTCCAATCAGGAACATATCGGAGCCCCTTCAAGCACCACTTCACGGTATCTCAGCATGACATGGGGTCCTACCACTAGACTACCTATGGTGTGTGAACAAGGTCTGAAAAGGTATTAAGCAGCCTACAGCCCCCTCCCACTCACCTGCATTGCAGGACCAACAATGCAATGGGGAACAAATGAGGCTGCAAGCTACACCTACAACAGACCATGTGACACCGGCTTCCAGGTGCAACAGAATGTTTACCAGCCATATGCAATGGCACATTCAATACATATAAAACAAGAATCACAAAAATAAACGTGGCCTAAATGGGTGGGACTGCTCCAAACCCCAAACACTGTGGCGTGTTTCTAACTGGGGGGGAAGTTCCCCCACCATAGGTAGTCTGGTGGTAGGACCCCATGTCATGCTGAGATACCGTGAAGTGGTGCTTGAAGGGGCTCCGATATGTTCCTGATTGGAAATACGCCACAGTGTTTGGGGTTTGGAGCAGTCCCACCCATTTAGGCCACGTTTATTTCTGTGATTCTTGTTTTATATGTATTGAATGTGCCATTGCATATGGCTGGTAAACATTCTGTTGCACCTGGAAGCCGGTGTCACATGGTCTGTTGTAGGTGTAGCTTGCGGCCTCATTTGTTCCCCATTGCATTGTTGGTCCTGCAATACAGGTGAGTGGGAGGGGGCTGTAGGCTGCTTGATACCTTTTCAGACCTTGTTCACACACCATAGTTAGTCTAGTGGTAGGACCCCATGTCATGCTGAGATACCGTGAAGTGGTGCTTGAAGGGGCTCCGATATGTTCCTGATTGGAAATACGCCACAGTGTTTGGGGTTTGGAGCAGTCCCACCCATTTAGGCCACGTTTATTTCTGTGATTCTTGTTTTATATGTATTGAATGTGCCATTGCATATGGCTGGTAAACATTCTGTTGCACCTGGAAGCCGGTGTCACATGGTCTGTTGTAGGTGTAGCTTGCGGCCTCATTTGTTCCCCATTGCATTGTTGGTCCTGCAGTGCAGGTGAGTGGGGTGGGGCTGTAGGCTGCTTAATACCTGTTCAGACCTTGTTCACACACCATAGGTAGTCTAGTGGTAGGACCCCATGTCATGCTGAGATACCGTGTAGTGGTGCCTAAAGGGGCTCCGATATGTTCCTGATTGGAAATATTGGCGAATCTCTCAGCTTTTAACACCAGAGTGAGGGATTAGCCAGTGTTGTCAGTTGCTTATCCATGTGGTGCACCTTTTTTCTGTGAGTTATGTGTTTATATATTTTCATCCGCACATGTTTCATTTTGTGTAGGATGTTTGTGTGGTGCTTGTGGTTCGCGCCGGTATCCTCCATTGTATGCAATTTTTGCTGGGGATAGCCGTTCGCTGCGAACCACATGCGGAGGAACTTCCCCCCCAGTTAGAAACACGCCACAGTGTTTGGGGTTTGGAGCAGTCCCACCCATTTAGGCCACGTTTATTTATGTGATTCTTGTTTTATATGTATTGAATGTGCCATTGCATATGGCTGGTAAACATTCTGTTGCACCTGGAAGCCGGTGTCACATGGTCTGTTGTAGGTGTAGCTTGCGGCCTCATTTGTTCCCCATTGCATTGTTGGTCCTGCAATGCAGGTGAGTGGGAGGGGGCTGTAGGCTGCTTAATACCTTTTCAGACCTTGTTCACACACCATAGGTAGTCTAGTGGTAGGACCCCATGTCATGCTGAGATACCGTGAAGTGGTGCTTGAAGGGGCTCCGATATGTTCCTGATTGGAAATATTGGCGAATCTCTCAGCTTTTCACATCCGAGTGAGGGATTAGCCAGTGTTGTCAGTTGCTTATCCATGTGGTGCATCTTTTTTCTGTGAGTTATTTGTTTATATATTTTCATCCGCACATGTTTCATTTTGTGTAGGATGTTTGTGTGGTGCTTGTGGTTCGCGCCGGTATCCTCCATTGTATGCAATTTTTGCTGGGGATAGCCGTTCGCTGCGAACCACATGCGGAGGAACTTCCCCCCCAGTTAGAAACACGCCACAGTGTTTGGGGTTTGGAGCAGTCCCACCCATTTAGGCCACGTTTATTTCTGTGATTCTTGTTTTATATGTATTGAATGTGCCATTGCATATGGCTGGCAAACATTCTGTTGCACCTGGAAGCCGGTGTCACATGGTCTGTTGTAGGTGTAGCTTGCGGCCTCATTTGTTCCCCATTGCATTGTTGGTCCTGCAATACAGGTGAGTGGGAGGGGGCTGTAGGCTGCTTGATACCTTTTCAGACCTTGTTCACACACCATAGTTAGTCTAGTGGTAGGACCCCATGTCATGCTGAGATACCGTGAAGTGGTGCTTGAAGGGGCTCCGATATGTTCCTGATTGGAAATATTGGCGAATCTCTCAGCTTTTAACATCCGAGTGAGGGATTAGCCAGTGTTGTCAGTTGCTTATCCATGTGGTGCATCTTTTTTCTGTGAGTTATGTGTTTATATATTTTCATCCGCACATGTTTCATTTTGTGTAGGATGTTTGTGTGGTGCTTGTGGTTCGCGCCGGTATCCTCCATTGTATGCAATTTTTGCTGGGGATAGCCGTTCGCTGCGAACCACATGCGGAGGAACTTCCCCCCCAGTTAGAAACACGCCACAGTGTTTGCCGTTTGGAGCAGTCCCACCCATTTAGGCCACGTTTATTTCTGTGATTCTTCTTTCAGATCTATAACAGTATTAGTGTCACCTTAGTTCGCCCCCCACCCAAAACGCAGTGTTTGCCCGATCAGGCCTTTTTTTTTGTAATCACTGCACAATCACCTCACAAGCGCTGCGGCGATAAAAAAAATCAGTTTTGATATTTTTTTATCAATTGCAGCGGCTTCTTTACTTCGCTACCCTCCCATTTGTAAGACAGGCTTGCTCTTTTTTCTTGGGTAGTCTCAGGGAATACCCCCTAAATTTAGTCGTCCAAATGTCAAATAAGGGGTATTCTCCTAAAGAGGCCTACAGGATTCTGACCCAGTCGGATGAGGAATGGGAACCCTCATCTGACGAATCTAGCGGGTCAGAATACGAACCTGTAGAAAGCAGTGGCAGTCTGACCCAAAGTTCGGACGAGGAGATTGAGGTCCCTGATACCACCAGGCGTACCCGGCCCCGTGTCGCTAGACCACAGGTAGCGCAGGATCCGTTTCAAGGGCAGCAGAGTGGGGCTGGCGCTGCCGGATTACGTGGTGAGGCATACACCAGCAGCGCAGCCCATCCTGGACCTACTACCAGCACTGCCGTACAACATGGTGAAGTAGCGAGCATCAGAAGGGCAGTTGAAGCTGGTACGGTGGCACGTGCAGTAATTTCCCCGCCGCAGCCACCGCGCAGACAGGCCCGTAGAGCCCCTAGAATTCCTGAGGTGCTGGCAAATCCTGATTGGCAGCCCCCATCTTCAGCCGCACCATTAGTTTCCACTTTCATCGCCCAGTCAGGAGTTCGGGTGGAGACAGCTCAGATCGGATCGGCACTGGGGTTTTTTGAGCTGTTCTTCACTGCGGAGCTCTATGACTTAGTCGTGGCAGAAACAAATCGGTATGCCACTCAATTTATAACCACCAACCAGGGAAGCTTCTATGCCCAGCCTTTCCGGTGGAAACCAGTCCAAGTTTCCGAATGTAAAACTTTTCTGGGCCTTCTCCTCAACATGGGCCTGACAAAAAAACATGAATTGCGGTCATATTGGTCCACGAACCCAATTCATCACATGCCCATGTACTCTGCTGCCATGTCAAGGACACGATTTGAGACCATCCTGCGTTTCCTGCACTTTAGCGACAACACCACCTCCCGTCCCAGAGGCCACCCAGCTTCTGACCAGCTCCACAAAATTCAGCCCCTCATAGACCACTTCAACCTGAAATTTGCAGATTTGTATACCCCCGCACAAAACATCTGCGTAGACGAGTCCCTAGATACATTTCACCGGGCGCCTTGGCTTCAAACAGTACATCCCAAGCAAGTGCGCCCGGTATGGGGTCAAATTGTATAAGCTCTGTGAAAGGGCCACAGGCTATACACACAAGTTTCGGATCTATGAGGGAAAAGATTAGACCCTGGAGCCGGTCGGTTGCCCTGACTACCTGGGGAGCAGTGGGAAGATAGTCTGGGACTTGGTGTCACCCTTTTTCGGCAAGGGGTACCATCTTTATGTGAACAATTTCTACACAAGTGTGGCCCTCTTCAGGCATTTGTTCTTAGAACTGATTGGCTGCTGTGGCACCGTGCGACCTAGTCGCCGGGGCTTCCCCCAACAGCTCGTTACTACCCGTCTTGCAAGGGGGGAGAGGGCTGCCTTGTGTAACCAAGAACGGCTTGCGGTGAAATGGAGAGACAAGCGTGACGTTTACATGCTCTCCTCCATTCACGCAGACACGACAATACAAATTGAACGGGCAACCAGTGTCGTTGAAAAGCCCCTCTCAGTCCACGACTATAACCTCCACATGGGAGGGGTGGACTTCAATGACCAGATGTTGGCCCCGTATTTGATTTCCCGCCGCACCAGACGCTGGTATAAGAAGGTGTCTGTATATTTATTTCAATTGGCTATGTATAATAGTTTTGTTCTCTACAGTAAGGCTGGGAGAACAGGATCCTTCCTCAAATTTCAGAAGGAGATCATCGAGAACCTCCTGTATCCAGGAGGCTCCGTGGCCCCAACCACCAGTGTAGTGAGCCGTCTACACGAGCGACATTTCCCCAATGTCGTTGCTGGTACCTCAACCCAACCACCACCCCGAAAAAGATGTCGTGTCTGTAGCAGGAGTGGAATAAGGCGTGACACCCGTTATTTCTGTTCTGACTGTCCTGACCACCCTGCCCTATGCCTAGTGGAGTGTTTCCGAAAGTACCACACTCAGGTACACTTAGGGACAGCACATCACAGGTAGTTTTTACAATCAGGCTCTAGGGTCTCTCAGGATACTAGGTTTTGAGAGACCCTAACACATAGGGGTGCTGGTGTGCTACAGCAGAAGTGTGAAACGGTAGAAATGTCTCCTTTCATTTGGGATAAAGTGCATAATGTACTTCACACCATCTCTGTGTGATTTACACTTTACACATTGTCCTATGGGAGAGGAGAGGTTTCTGCAAGGAAAATAAAGAGTGAAAAGAAAAAAAAAAATTAATTAAACAGGTAGCAAGAAAAAGAAATCTTGAGTTATTTCAGGTTTTAAAAGTTTTGATGTTCAGGTTTTATAAAGTTTGTAATGTTCAAGTTTATGAGCCTGCTGCCTGTTTTTTCTTCTTTTTTTTTTCCCCCCTAACCACCCTTTAATTTCCAGGTAGACCAACGGACCAACCGACGAAAACGCCGCAGCACTGATGTGAATTCTGAGAGAAGCATTGCGCTGCTGTCAGAAGACACGTGAAGTCGGTGTATGCGGCGCTGCAAGACGAGATTTCTCCTCTACAGTACAGGTACGTTTGCCCTGGCATATGAGCTGAGGAGAGGTGTTGGAGTTCATATGCTTTGGCAAACACTTTGTATCAAAAATCTGGCAAAGATGTCTTCCTCCACAACGATCGATTGATCGATGTAAATGGAGAAATCATGTTTGCCAGGACATAGGAGCTGAAGTGGGTATGGGTGTTTGGGCGGAGCCCCTATGTCCTGGCAATCGCCAGGCCCCTCTTTTTTTTCTTGCATATTTTTCGGCAGAGATTTTTTTCATCCACATCGATCGATGCGAATGGAGAAATCTGTGCCGTTCATTTTTTCTTTCAGCCCAGAGGCTGAACGGAAAAAAAATCTCATTACCCGTATGCTCAATATAAGGAGAATAGCAGAAACTCCTAATGCTGGCCATACGTGTAATGATTGCGAAGATCCTCAAATGCCATGGCAGTACAAAAACCTCACATGTGACCCCATTTTGGAAAGAAGACACCCCAAGGTATTCGCTGAGGGGCATATTGAGTCCATTAAAGATTGAACTTTTTGTCACAAGTTAGCGGAAAGGGAGACTTTGTGAGAAAAAACAAAAGAAATCAAATTCCGCTAACTTGTGCCAAAAAAAAAAATCTTCTATGAACTCGCCATGCCCCTCACAGAATACCTTGGGGTGTCTTCTTTCTAAAATGGGGTCACATTTGGGGTATTTTTACTGCCCTGGCATTTTAGGGGCCCTAAAGCGTGAGAAGAAAAATGCGTAAAAATGCCCTCCTAAAAGGAACTCATTGGAATTAGGGCCCTTGCGCATCTTGGCTGCAAAAGTGGCACACATGTGGTATCACCGTACTCAGGAGAAGTAGGGCAATGTGTTTTTGGGTGTATTTTTACATATACCCATGCTGGCTGTGAAAAATATCTCTGTAAATTGACAACTTGGTATAAAAATATTGAAAAAGTTGTCATTTACAGAGATATTTTTCACACACAGTATGGGTATATGTAAAAATACACCCCAAAACACATTGCCCTACTTCTCCTGAGTACGGAGATACCACATGTGTGCCAATTTTTTGCAGCCAAGATGCGCAAAGGGGCCCTAAATCCAATGAGTACCTTTAGGATTTCACAGGACATTTTTACGCATTTGGATTCCAAACTCCTTCTCACACTTTAGGGGCCCCTAAAATGCCAGGGCAGTAAAAATACGACACAAGTGACCCAATTTTAGAAAGCAGACACCCCAAGGTATTCTGTGAGGGGTATGGTGAGTTCATGTAAAATTTTATTTTTTGTCACAAGTTAGTGGAATATGAGACTTTGTAAAAAAAAAAAAAAAAAAAATTCTATTTCCGCTAACTTGTGACAAAAATTAAAAACTTCGATGAACTCACTTTGCCCATCAGCGATTACCTTAGGGTGTCTTCTTTCCGAAATGGGGTCACTTGTGTGGTATTTATACTGCCCTGGCATTTTAGGGGCCCCTAAAGTGTGAGAAGGAGTTTGGAATCCAAATGCGTAAAAATGCCCTGTGAAATCCTAAAGGTACTTATTGGATTTAGGGCCCCTTTGCGCATCTTGGCTGCAAAAAAGTGTCACTCATGTGGTATAGCCGTACTCAGGAGAAGTAGGGCAATATGTTTTGGGGTGTATTTTTACATATACCCATGCTGGGTGAGATAAATATCTCTGTAAATTGACAACTTTGTATAAAAAAATTGAAAAAGTTGTCATTTACAGAGATATTTTTCACACCCAGCATGGGTCTATGTAAAAATACACCCCAAAACACATTGCCCTACTTCTTCTGAGTACGTCGATACCACATGTGTGCCACTCTTTTGCAGCAAAGATGCGCAAAGGGGCCCTAAATCCAATGAGTACCTTTAGGATTTCACAGGACATTTTTACGCATTTGGATTCCAAACCACTTCTCACGTTTAGGGGCCCCTAAAATGCCAGGGCAGTATAAATACCCCACAAGTGACCCCATTTTAGAAAGTAGGCAGCCCAAGGTATTCCGTGAGGGGTATGGTGAGTTCATGTAAAATTTTATTTTTTGTCATAAGTTAGTGGAATATGAGACTTTGTAAGAAAAAAATAAATAAAAATAAAAATTCAATTTCCGCTAACTTGTGACAAAAAATAAAAACTTCCATGAACTCACTTTGCCCATCAGCGAATACCTTAGTGTGTCTACTTTCCGAAATGGGGTCATTTGTGGGGTTTTTCTACTGTCTGGGCATTGTAGTACATCAGGAAACAGGACAGGTGCTCAGAAAGTCAAAGTGCGGAAATTCACTTTTTTGCACCATAGTTTGTAAACGCTATAACTTTTACCCAAACCAATAAATATACACTTATTGCATTTTTTTTTATCAAAGACATGTAGAACAATAAATTTAGAGAAAAATTTATAGAGAAATATAGTTTTATTTGACAAATTTTCCAACAGAAAGTGAAAAATGTCATTTTTTTTGCAAACATTTCGTCAAAAAAATATCAAAAAAAGTAAAAATGTCAGCAAGAATGAAATAGCACCAAATGAAAGCTCTATTAGTGAGAAGAAAAGGAGGTAAAATTAATTTGGGTGGTAAGTTGTATGGCCGAGCAATAAACGGTGAAAGTAGTGTAGTGCAGAATTGTAAAAAGTGGCCTGGTCATTAAGGGTGTTTAACTTCTTCAGGACCGCCGTACGCAGGATTGCGTCCTGCGGGCGGTCCTGTTCTTCTGATCAGACGCGGCGGCGTGTCATCTCGCGAGACGCGAGACTTCCTGTGAACGCGCGCGCGTGCGCGCGCGCGTTTACAGCGTCGCGCGTCTGAAGAGTTGTACTACAGCCTGCCAGCGATGATCAATCGCTGGCAGGCTGTAGATGCGATATAAATCGCATCAAACAAGTATATCAGACGCTGTTTTGTGAACAGCGTCTGATATACCTGCTACCTGGTCCTCTGGTGGTCCCATTTGCTGGGATCGACCACCAGAGGACCAGGTAACTATGTAAAGTTGCACCAAACACTACACTAACCCCCACCATTAACCCCTTGATCACCCAATCTAGACCCCTGATCACCCCCTGTCATTGATCAAACCCCTTGTAAGGCTCCATTCAGGCGTCCATATGTGTTTTGCGGATCCGTGATCCACAGATCCTCAAAACACGGACACCGGCAATGTGCTTTCTGCATTTTGCAGATCCGCACATTGCCAGAACTATATAGAAAATGCTTTTCTTGTCCGCAGTGCGGACAAGAATAGAGACATGTTCTATATTTTGCGAGCGGAAGTGCAGACCCGGAGCGCGGATCCGTAATTCCGGATCCGAGCGGGACAAAGTCTGTCCCCATAGAAATGAATGGGTCTGCAATTCCGTTCCGCAAACAGAATTGCGGACGTGTGAATGGGGCATAAGGCTGCAAAAAGTGTCACCCATGTAGTATCGCCGTACTCAGGAGAAGTGGGGCAATGTGTTTTAGGGTGTATTTTTACATATACCCATGCTGGGTGTGAGAAATATCGCTATAACGACAACTTTTTAATTTTTTTTATTCAAAGTTGCCAATTTACAGAGATATTTCTCTCACCCAGCATGGGTATATGTAAAATACACCCCAAAACACATTGCCCTACTTCTCCTGAGTACGGCGATGCCACATGTGTGACACTTTTAGCAGCCAAATGCAAAGGGCCCAAATTCCAACGAGTACCTTTTAGGAGGGCATTTTTACGCATTTTCTTCTCACGCTTTAGGGCCCCTAAAATGCCAGGGCAGTATAAATACCCACATGTGACCCCATTTTGGAAAGAAGACACCCCAAGGTATTCGCTGAGGGGCATAATGAGTCCATGAAAATTAAACTTTTTGTCAAAAGTTAGCGGAAAGGGAGACTTTGTGAGAAAAAACAATAAAAAATCAATTTCCACTAACTTGTGCCAAAAAAAAAATCTTCTATGAACTCGCCATGCCCCTCATGGAATACCTTGGGGTGTCTTCTTTCCAAAATGGGGTCACATGTGGGGTATTTATACTGCCCTGGCATTTTAGGGGCCCTAAAGCGTGAGAAGAAAAATGCGTAAAAATGCCCTCCTAAAAGGTACTCATTGGTTTTAGGGCCCCTTTGCGCATCTTGGCTGCAAAAACGTGTCACTCATGTGGTATCGCCGTACTCAGGAGAAGTAGGGCAATGTGTTTTAGGGTGTATTTTTACATATACCCATGCTGGGTGAGAGAAATATCTCTGTAAATTGACAACTTTGAATAAAAAATGTAAAAGTTGTCGTTTACAGCGATATTTCTCACACGCAGCATGGGTATATGTAAAATACACCCAAAACACATTGCCCTACTTCTCCTAAGTACTGGCGATACCACATGAGTGACACTTTTGCAGCCTGGGTGCCCAAAGGGCCCAAATTCCAACGAGTACCTTTAGGTTTTACATGGCGGCTCACAATTTAGCCCCGCCCAAAATGCCAGAACAGTAAACACACCCCACAAATGACCCCATTTCGGAAAGTAGACACCCCAAGGTATTCACTGAGGGGCATAGTGAGTCCGTCTGAGATTTTTTTTTTTTGCCAGAAGTTATCAGAAATTGAAACTTTTCTTTTTTTTTTCTCAGAAAGTGTCATTTTCCGCTAACTTGTGAAAAAAATGAAATGATACATGAACTCACCATGCCCCTCCGTGAATACTTTGGGGTGTCTTCTATCTAAAATGGTGTGATTTGGGGGTATTTATACTATCCTGACATTCTAGCACCTGAAGAAACATGACAGGCGCTCAGAAAGTCAGAGCTGCTTCAAAATGCCGAAATTCACTTTTTGCACCATAGTTTGTAAACGCTATAACTTTTACCCAAACCAATAAATATACACTTATTGGACTTATTTTTATCAAAAACATGTAGAACAATAAATTTAGAGAAAAATTTATATAGAAATGTAGTTTTTTTTTTAATTTTACAACAGAAAGTGAAAAATGTCATTTTTTTGCAAAAATTTCGGTAATTTTTGATTAATAGCAAAAAGTAAAAATGTCAGCAGTAATGAAATACCACCAAATGAAAGCTCTATTAGTGAGAAGAAAAGGAGGTAAAATTCATTTGGGTGGTAAGTTGTATGACGGAGCAATAAACGGTGAAAGTAGTGTAGTGCAGAATTGTAAAAAGTGGCCTGGTCATTAAGGGTGTTTAAGCTAGGGGGGCTGAAGCGGTTAAGCTAGGGGGGCTGAGGTGGTTAATAAACATTATTATATACAATTTTTATTTTTATTTTACTTAGACTATTAATCCTGTGCCCATATATTGCATATGTTCTATTAAGTATGTTATATAATATTAAGATTAATGGTTTGTTATATAGTATGAATAGTTACTTATAGCAGCTCCATGGCCTCTATGGTAACCTGAATGATGATATTAATGGCAGGATACTGGTGGCTAGGTATCTGTACAAATGGCACTTGGATCTGACACTGCAGAGAGGACTCCAGCAAGTAACTGTAACAGCTATACACATGATGTAAATGCACACAAGATATAATATCCTGTAATAAGCATCATAAAAAGAAATCTACACATCTAGAATTTCCAGATTCCATTAATAGTGCTGCAACATGTGCTGAAATGCTATAACATTGAGGAGCGCTGCATGTGTTCTGCTATATCTGTAGACCCTGTGGAATGTAACTGAGCCATGATATCTTTGGAGGATGCATATGGATTACGGGCACTTCAGAATCTTTGCAGATTGTGCTATCCTGTCAAAAAATTATGGAAACGTTTTCACATTTCAGTAGCACTTTAAAAACACTCTTGGAACCATTTTTCCCTAAAGCACATTTATACGTTAAAAGTATATGGACTGAGAGAAGTGAAAAAAGAAGAGAAAAATAAATCTGAGGTATCCTAAAATGCTCCGATTATGGGGGTGCACATTTTCACCTAAAGCAAGCCAATGATATAAACTTCCCGTAAAGAAGAAAATCATGCAACCTGTGCAATTTACAATCTCTATAACACCTAAAGCCATTTGTTTTTAAAACCAGGAATAAACATCGGGTGAATAAATATGGAAGTGACTGGTGAGACCAAAGACTGAAAGTTTAATATTTTTTTTTATATTCCTTTATTTATATTAAGAGTCAAACCATATTTTCCGTACAGATTCACATCCAAATCAGTATTATTTTTACTCCTTTTTAAAGAGGACCTTTCACTGGTGCACAGTTTATTAGGAAAAGCTATGTACATGGAGAGCGGCACTCAGGGATGTCCCTGCACTTACTTGTATCCCTGGGTGCCGCTCCGTTCGTCCTCTGTAGCCCCTGGTACCGGCGCTCATGCTTCTCCAATTTTGCCTGGGGCGGAGACTTCTTCTTCTGCCCTGGGCATCTCCTTCTCCCAGGGCTGGAGCGCTGGCCAATCGCAGCGCCAGCTCACATCCCTGGGTGCCGCTCTCCATGTACATAGCTTTTCCTAATAAACTGTGGACCAGTGAAAGGTCCTCTTTAGCCTAACCCCATCATACCGTCCCACTACGGTATGTCTCTCTAAAAGGGGAAGTCAAGACAAAGAAATTTAAAATTTCCAATCAACCCATATCCTGATCCATTTTTCCTCTATATTTCTTTGTTTATAAAGAACCTTTTCATATCTTTTAATCTTATTAACCAAATTAAGCCATATAATCACATTTGGAATATCCCGTGAAAACCAGAACTGTGGTGTAATCAAAAGTCTTGCCAAGAACATTTCTTTTATCAAAAGAATCTTTTTATATTCAAGTTAACCCTGGAGAAATCACCCAATATCCAGCATTCCACCACAATAAAGTCATCAATCGCAGCCGAATATTCTTTTAGTTCTGTACAAAGCCAGAACATGTGAATAAAGTCAGCTCCTGGTACATCACAGCATGGGCAATTAGATGCATTCCTTAAACCACATTTATTCACCCATACTGGCGTAACATAAACTCAATGTAAAATATTAAATTGAACTAAAACGTGATTAAAGTTGTGAGACACTAGTCTTAAGTCGGACAATATATTCTCACAATCATCTACTTGTATAGTTGGACATTCAGCTCCCTAGCCCTTTGTCCAGGAGAGCATTTGTTATTAAATAGTGCTTTAACTAATAATTTATAAAGCTGAGCAATCTTAACCTTGTGACCTACATTCCCTATTACTTGATTTAAAATGTGTAGAAGTATCTACATCTAACAAAGATTTTTCTTTAACCGCTTCAGCCCCCTAGCTTAAACACCCTTAATGACCAGGCCACTTTTTACAATTCCGCACTACACTACTTTCACCGTTTATTGCTCCGTCATGCAACTTACCACCCAAATGAATTTTACCTCCTTTTCTTCTCACTAATAGAGCTTTCATTTGGTGGTATTTCATTGCTGCTGACATTTTTACTTTTTTGCTATTAATCAAAAATTACCGAAATTTTTGCAAAAAATGACATTTTTCACTTTCTGTTGTAAATTTTTTTTAAAAACTACATTTCTATATAAATTTTTCTCTAAATTTATTGTTCTACATGTCTTTGATAAAAAAGTCCAATAAGTGTATATTTATTGGTTTGGGTAAAAGTTATAGCGTTTACAAACTATGGTGCAAAAAAGTGAATTTCGGCATTTTGAAGCAGCTCTGACTTTCTGAGCACCTGTCATGTTTCTTCAGGTGCTAGAATGCCAGGATAGTATAAATACCCCCAAATGACACCATTTTAGAAAGAAGACACCCCAAAGTATTCGCGGAGGGGCATGGTGAGTTCATGTATCATTTCATTTTTTTCACAAGTTAGCGGAAAATGACACTTTCTGAGAAAAAAAAAAAGTTTCAATTTCTGATAACTTCTGGCAAAAAAAAAAAAATCTCAGACGGACTCACTATGCCCCTCAGTGAATACCTTGGGGTGTCTACTTTCAGAAATGGGGTCATTTGTGGGGTGTGTTTACTGTTCTGGCATTTTAGGCGGGGCTAAATTGTGAGCCGCCATGTAAAACCTAAAGGTACTCGTTGGAATTTGGGCCCCTTGTGCACCCAGGCTGCAAAAAGTGTCACTCATGTGGTATCGCCGTACTCAGGAGAAGTAGGGCAATGTGTTTTGGGGTGTATTTTTACATATACCCATGTTGGGTGAGAGAAATATCTCTGTAAATTGTCAACTTTGTATAAAAATTTTTAAAAGTTGTCGTTTACAGAGATATTTTCACACAAAGTATGGGTATATATAAAAATACACCCCAAAACACATTGCCTACTTCTCCTGAGTACGGCGATACCACATGTGTGCCACTTTTTGCAGCCTAGGTGCAAAGGGCCCTAAAACCAATGAGTACCTTTAGGATTTCACAGGGCATTTTTACGCATTTGGATTCCAGACTTCTTCTCACGCTTTAGGGGCCCCTAAAATGCCAGGACAGTATAAATACCCACATGTGACCCCATTTTGGAAAGAAGACACCCAAGGTATTCTGTGAGGGTATGGTGAGTTCATGTAAAATTTTATTTTTGTCACAAGTTAGTGGAATATGAGACTTTGTAAAAAACAAAATTAAAAAAAAAAAAAAACAATTTCCGCTGACTTGTGCCAAAAATAAAAATTCTGTGGACTCACCATGCCCCTCACGGAATACCTTGGGGTGTCTTCTTTCCAAAATGGGGTCACATGTGGGGTATTTATACTCACCTGGCATTTTAGGGGCCCCTAAAGTGTGAGAATCCAAATGCATAAAAATGGCCTGTGAAATCCTAAAGGTACTCATTGGTTTTAGGGCCTCTTTGCATCTAGGCTGCAAAAAGTGTCACTCATGTGGTATCGCCGTACTCAGGAGAAGTAGGGCAATGTGTTTGGGGTGTATTTTTACATATACCCATGCTGCGTGTGAGAAATATCGCTGTAAACGACAACTTTTACATTTTTTATTCAAAGTTGTCAATTTACAGAGATATTTCTCTCACCCAGTATGGGTATATGTAAAAATACACCCCAAACACATTGCCCTACTTCTCCTGAGTACGGCGATACCACATGTGTGACACTTTTTGCAGCCAAGATGCGCAAAGGGGCCTAAATTCCAATGAGTACCTTTTAGGAGGGCATTTTTACGCATTTTTCTTCTCACGCTTTAGGGCCCCTAAAATGCCAGGGCAGTAGAAATACCCCACATGTGACCCATTTTGAAAGAAGACACCCAAGGTATTCCATGAGGGCATGGCGAGTTCATAGAAGATTTTTTTTGGCACAAGTTAGTGGAAATTGATTTTTTATTGTTTTTCTCACAAAGTCTCCTTTCCGCTAACTTTTGACAAAAAGTTTAATTTTCATGGACTCATTATGCCCTCAGCGAATACCTTGAGGTGTCTTCTTTCCAAAATGGGGTCACATGTGGGGTATTTATACTGCCCTGGCATTTTAGGGGCCCTAAAGCGTGAGAAGAAAATGCGTAAAATGCCCTCCTAAAGGTACTCGTTGGAATTTGGGCCCCTTTGCGCATCTTGGCTGCAAAAGTGTCACACATGTGGTATCGCCGTACTCAGGAGAAGTAGGGCAATGTGTTTTAGGGTGTATTTTTACATATACCCATGCTGGGTGAGAGAAATATCTCTGTAAATTGACAACTTTGAATAAAAAATTTAAAAAGTTGTCGTTACAGCGATATTTCTCACACCCAGCATGGGTATATGTAAAAATACACCCCAAACACATTGCCCTACTTCTCCTGAGTACGGCGATACCACATGAGTGACACTTTTGCAGCCAAGATGCGCAAAGGGCCCTAAAACCAATGAGTACCTTTAGGATTTCACAGGCCATTTTTACGCATTTGGATTCTCACGCTTAGGACCCTAAAATGCCAGGGCAGTATAAATACCCACATGTGACCCCATTGTGGAAGAAGACACCCCAAGGTATTCCGTGAGGGCATGGTGAGTTCATGTAAAATTTTATTTTTTGTCACAAAGTTAGTGGAATATGAGACTTTGTAAAAAAAAAAAAAAAAAATCTATTTCCGCTAACTTGTGACAAAAATTAAAATCTTGCATGAACTCACTTTGCCCATCAGCGATTACCTTAGGGTGTCTCTTTCCGAAATGGGGTCACTTGTGTGGTATTTATACTGCCCTGGCATTTTAGGGGCCCCTAAGTGAGAAGGAGTTTGGACCAAATGCAAAATGCCTGTGAAATCCTAAAGGTACTTATTGATTAGGCTCCTTGTGCATCTTGGCTGCAAAAGTGTCACTCATGGTATCAATGCACTCAGGAGAAGTAGGGCAATGTGTTTTGGGGTGTATTTTTACATATACCATGCTGGGTGAGATAAATATCTCTGTAAATTGACAACTTTGTATAAAAATATTGAAAAAGTTGTCATTTACAGAGATATTTCTCACACCCAGCATGGGTCTATGTAAAAATACACCCCAAAACACATTGCCCTACTTCTCCTGAGTACGTCGATACCACATGTGTGCCACTCTTTGCAGCAAAGATGCGTAAAGGGCCCTAAATCCAATGAGTACCTTTAGGATTTCACAGGACATTTTTACGCATTTGGATTCCAAACCACTTCTCACGTTTAGGCCCCTAAAATGCCAGGGCAGTATAAATACCCCACAAGTGACCCCATTTTAGAAAGTAGGCAGCCCAAGGTATTCCGTGAGGGGTATAGTGAGTTCATGTAAAATTTATTTTTTTGTCATAAGTTAGTGGAATATGAGACTTTGTAAGAAAAAATAAATAAAAATAAAAATTCAATTTCCGCTAACTTGTGACAAAAATAAAAACTTCCATGAACTCACTATGCCCATCAGCGAATACCTTAGGGTGTCTACTTTCCGAAATGGGGTCATTTGTGGGGTTTTCTACTGTCTGGGCATTGTAGTACATCAGGAAACAGGACAGGTGCTCAGAAAGTCAAAGTGCGGAAATTCACTTTTTGCACCATAGTTTGTAAACGCTATAACTTTTACCCAAACCAATAAATATACACTTATTGCATTTTTTTATCAAAGACATGTAGAACAATAAATTTAGAGAAAAATTTATAGAGAAATGTAGTTTTATTTGACAAATTTTCCAACAGAAAGTGAAAATGTCATTTTTTTGCAAAAATTTCAGCAATTTTGATTAATATCAAAAAAGTAAAAATGTCAGCAAGAATGAAATAGCACCAAATGAAAGCTCTATTAGTGAGAAGAAAAGGAGGTAAAATTCATTTGGGTGGTAAGTTGTATGGCCGAGCAATAAACGGTGAAAGTAGTGTAGTGCAGAATTGTAAAAGTGGCCTGGTCATTAAGGGTGTTTATCTTCTTCAGGACCGCCGTACGCAGGATTGGCGCCCTGCGGGCGGTCCTGTTCTTCTGATCAGACGCAGCGGCGTGTCATCTCGCGAGACGCGAGACTTCCTGTGAACGCGTGCTGCGCGCTCAGCAGCCGCGCGTCTGAAGAGCTGTACTACAGCCTGCCAGCGATGATCAATCGCTGGCAGGCTGTAGATGCGATATAAATCGCATCAAACAAGTATATCAGACGCTGTTTTGTGAACAGCGTCTGATATACCTGCTACCTGGTCCTCTGGTGGTCCCATTTGCTGGGATCGACCACCAGAGGACCAGGTAACTATGTAAAGTTGCACCAAACACTACACTAACCCCCACCATTAACCCCTTGATCACCCAATCTAGACCCCTGATCACCCCTGTCATTGATCAAACCCCTTGTAAGGCTCCATTCAGACGTCCATATGTGTTTTGCGGATCCGCGGATCCACAGATCCTCAAAACACGGACACCGGCAATGTGCTTTCTGCATTTTGCAGATCCGCACATTGCCAGAACTATATAGAAAATGCTTTTTCTTGTCCGCAATTGCGGACAAGAATAGGACATGTTCTATATTTTTGCGGAACGGAAGTGCAGACCCGGAAGCGCGGATCCGTAATTCCGGATCCGAGCGGGACAAAGTCTGTCCCCATAGAAATGAATGGGTCTGCAATTCCGTTCCGCAAACAGAATTGCGGACGTGTGAATGGGGCATAAGGCTGCAAAAAAGTGTCACCCATGTGGTATCGCCGTACTCAGGAGAAGTGGGGCAATGTGTTTTGGGGTGTATTTTTACATATACCCATGCTGGGTGTGAGAAATATCGCTGTAAACGACAACTTTTTAATTTTTTTTATTCAAAGTTGCCAATTTACAGAGATATTTCTCTCATCCAGCATGGGTATATGTAAAATACACCCCAAAACACATTGCCCTACTTCTCCTGAGTACGGCGATACCACATGTGTGACACTTTTTGCAGCCAAGATGCGCAAAGGGCCCAAATTCCAACGAGTACCTTTTAGGAGGGCATTTTACGCATTTTCTTCTCACGCTTTAGGGCCCCTAAAATGCCAGGGCAGTATAAATACCCACATGTGACCCCATTTTGGAAAGAAGACACCCCAAGGTATTCGCTGAGGGGCATAATGAGTCCATGAAAAATTAGACTTTTTGTCAAAAGTTAGCGGAAAGGGAGACTTTGTGAGAAAAACAATAAAAAATCAATTTCCACTAACTTGTGCCAAAAAAATCTTCTATGAACTCGCCATGCCCCTCATGGAATACCTTGGGTGTCTTCTTTCCAAAATGGGGTCACATGTGGGGTATTTTACTGCCCTGGCATTTTAGGGGCCCTAAAGCGTGAGAAGAAAATGCGTAAAATGCCCTCTAAAAGGTACTCATTGGTTTTAGGGCCCCTTTAGCATCTTGGCTGCAAAAGTGTCACTCATGTGGTATCGCCGTACTCAGGAGAAGTAGGGCAATGTGTTTTAGGGTGTATTTTACATATACCCATGCTGGGTGAGAGAAATATCTCTGTAAATTGACAACTTTGAATAAAAAATGTAAAAAGTTGTCGTTTACAGCGATATTTCTCACACGCAGCATGGGTATATGTAAAATACACCCAAAACACATTGCCCTACTTCTCCTGAGTACGGCGATACCACATGAGTGACACTTTTTGCAGCCTGGGTGCTAAAAGGGCCCAAATTCCAACGAGTACCTTTAGGTTTTACATGGCGGCTCACAATTTAGCCCCGCCCAAAATGCCAGAACAGTAAACACACCCCACAAATGACCCCATTTCGGAAAGTAGACACCCCAAGGTATTCACTGAGGGGCATAGTGAGTCCGTCTGAGATTTTTTTTTTTTGCCAGAAGTTATCAGAAATTGAAACTTTTCTTTTTTTTTTCTCAGAAAGTGTCATTTTCCGCTAACTTGTGAAAAAAATGAAATGATACATGAACTCACCATGCCCCTCCGTGAATACTTTGGGGTGTCTTCTATCTAAAATGGTGTGATTTGGGGGTATTTATACTATCCTGACATTCTAGCACCTGAAGAAACATGACAGGCGCTCAGAAAGTCAGAGCTGCTTCAAAATGCCGAAATTCACTTTTTTGCACCATAGTTTGTAAACGCTATAACTTTTACCCAAACCAATAAATATACACTTATTGGACTTATTTTTATCAAAAACATGTAGAACAATAAATTTAGAGAAAAATTTATATAGAAATGTAGTTTTTTTTTTAATTTTACAACAGAAAGTGAAAAATGTCATTTTTTTGCAAAAATTTCGGTAATTTTTGATTAATAGCAAAAAAGTAAAAATGTCAGCAGCAATGAAATACCACCAAATGAAAGCTCTATTAGTGAGAAGAAAAGGAGGTAAAATTCATTTGGGTGGTAAGTTGTATGACGGAGCAATAAACAGTGAAAGTAGTGTAGTGCAGAATTGTAAAAGTGGCCTGGTCATTAAGGGTGTTTAAGCTAGGGGGCTGAAGCGGTTAAGCTAGGGGGCTGAGGTGGTTAATAAACATTATTATATACAATTTTTATTTTTATTTTACTTAGACTATTAATCCTGTGCCCATATATTGCATATGTTCTATTAAGTATGTTATATAATATTAAGATTAATGGTTTGTTATATAGTATGAATAGTTACTTATAGCAGCTCCATGGCCTCTATGGTAACCTGAATGATGATATTAATGGCAGGATACTGGTGGCTAGGTATCTGTACAAATGGCACTTGGATCTGACACTGCAGAGAGGACTCCAGCAAGTAACTGTAACAGCTATACACATGATGTAAATGCACACAAGATATAATATCCTGTAATAAGCATCATAAAAAGAAATCTACACATCTAGAATTTCCAGATTCCATTAATAGTGCTGCAACATGTGCTGAAATGCTATAACATTGAGGAGCGCTGCATGTGTTCTGCTATATCTGTAGACCCTGTGGAATGTAACTGAGCCATGATATCTTTGGAGGATGCATATGGATTACGGGCACTTCAGAATCTTTGCAGATTGTGCTATCCTGTCAAAAAAATTATGGAAACGTTTTCACATTTCGTAGCACTTTAAAAACACTCTTTGGAACCATTTTTCCCTAAAGCACATTTATACGTTAAAAGTATATGGACTGAGAGAAGTGAAAAAAGAAGAGAAAAATAAATCTGAGGTATCCTAAAATGCTCCGATTATGGGGGTGCACATTTTCACCTAAAGCAAGCCAATGATATAAACTTCCCGTAAAGAAGAAAATCATGCAACCTGTGCAATTTACAATCTCTATAACACCTAAAGCCATTTGTTTTTAAAACCAGGAATAAACATCGGGTGAATAAATATGGAAGTGACTGGTGAGACCAAAGACTGAAAGTTTAATATTTTTTTTTATATTCCTTTATTTATATTAAGAGTCAAACCATATTTTCCGTACAGATTCACATCCAAATCAGTATTATTTTACTCCTTTTAAAGAGGACCTTTCACTGGTGCACAGTTTATTAGGAAAAGCTATGTACATGGAGAGCGGCACTCAGGGATGTCCCTGCACTTACTTGTATCCCTGGGTGCCGCTCCGTTCGTCCTCTGTAGCCCCTGGTACCGGCGCTCATGCTTCTCCAATTTTGCCTGGGGCGGAGACTTCTTCTTCTGCCCTGGGCATCTCCTTCTCCCAGGGCTGGAGCGCTGGCCAATCGCAGCGCTCAGCTCACATCCCTGGGTGCCGCTCTCCATGTACATAGCTTTTCCTAATAAACTGTGGACCAGTGAAAGGTCCTCTTTAGCCTAACCCCATCATACCGTCCCACTACGGTATGTCTCTCTAAAAAAGGGGAAGTCAAGACAAAGAAATTTAAAATTTCCAATCAACCCATATCCTGATCCATTTTTCCTCTATATTTCTTTGTTTATAAAGAACCTTTTCATATCTTTTAATCTTATTAACCAAATTAAGCCATATAATCACATTTGGAATATCCCGTGAAAACCAGAACTGTGGTGTAATCAAAAGTCTTGCCAAGAACATTTCTTTTATCAAAAGAATCTTTTTATATTCAAGTTAACCCTGGAGAAATCACCCAATATCCAGCATTCCACCACAATAAAGTCATCAATCGCAGCCGAATATTCTTTTAGTTCTGTACAAAGCCAGAACATGTGAATAAAGTCAGCTCCTGGTACATCACAGCATGGGCAATTAGATGCATTCCTTAAACCACATTTATTCACCCATACTGGCGTAACATAAACTCAATGTAAAATATTAAATTGAACTAAAACGTGATTAAAGTTGTGAGACACTAGTCTTAAGTCGGACAATATATTCTCCCAATCATCTACTTGTATAGTTGGACATTCAGCTCCCCTAGCCCTTTGTCCAGGAGAGCATTTGTTATTAAATAGTGCTTTAACTAATAATTTATAAAGCTGAGCAATCTTAACCTTGTGACCTACATTCCCTATTACTTGATTTAAAATGTGTAGAAGTATCTACATCTAACAAAGATTTTTCTTTAACCGCTTCAGCCCCCCTAGCTTAAACACCCTTAATGACCAGGCCACTTTTTACAATTCCGCACTACACTACTTCCACCGTTTATTGCGCCGTCATGCAACTTACCACCCAAATGAATTTTACCTCCTTTTCTTCTCACTAATAGAGCTTTCATTTGGTGGTATTTCATTGCTGCTGACATTTTTACTTTTTTTGCTATTAATCAAAAATTACCGAAATGTTGCAAAAAAATGACATTTTTCACTTTCTGTTGTAAATTTTTTTTTTTAAAACTACATTTCTATATAAATTTTTCTCTAAATTTATTGTTCTACATGTCTTTGATAAAAAAAAGTCCAATAAGTGTATATTTATTGGTTTGTGTAAAAGTTATAGCGTTTACAAACTATGGTGCAAAAAAGTGAATTTCGGCATTTTGAAGCAGCTCTGACTTTCTGAGCACCTGTCATGTTTCTTCAGGTGCTAGAATGCCAGGATAGTATAAATACCCCCAAATGACACCATTTTAGAAAGACACCCCAAAGTATTCGCGGAGGGGCATGGTGAGTTCATGTATCATTTCATTTTTTTCACAAGTTAGCGGAAAATGACACTTTCTGAGAAAAAAAAAAGTTTCAATTTCTGATAACTTCTGGCAAAAAAAAAAAAATCTCAGACGGACTCACTATGCCCCTCAGTGAATACCTTGGGGTGTCTACTTTCCGAAATGGGGTCATTTGTGGGGTGTGTTTACTGTTCTGGCATTTTAGGCGGGGCTAAATTGTGAGCCGCCATGTAAAACCTAAAGGTACTCGTTGGAATTTGGGCCCTTTGTGCACCCAGGCTGCAAAAAGTGTCACTCATGTGGTATTGCCGTACTCAGGAGAAGTAGGGAATGTGTTTTAGGGTGTATTTTACATATACCCATGTTGGGTGAGAGAAATATCTCTGTAAATTGTCAACTTTGTATAAAAATTTTTAAAAGTTGTCGTTTACAGAGATATTTTCACACAAAGTATGGGTATATATAAAATACACCCAAAACACATTGCCCTACTTCTCCTGAGTACGGCGATACCACATGTGTGCCACTTTTTGCAGCCAAGATGCAAAGGGCCCTAAAACCAATGAGTACCTTTAGGATTTCTGAGGGCATTTTTACGCATTTGGATTCCAGACTTCTTCTCACGCTTTAGGGGCCCCTAAAATGCCAGGACAGTATAAATACCCACATGTGACCCATTTTGGAAGAAGACACCCCAAGGTATTCTGTGAGGGGTATGGTGAGTTCATGTAAAATTTTATTTTTGTCACAAGTTAGTGGAATATGAGACTTTGTAAAAAACAAAATAAAAAAAAAAAAACAATTTCCGCTGACTTGTGCCAAAAATAAAAATTCTGTGGACTCACCATGCCCCTCACGAAATACCTTGGGGTGTCTTCTTTCCAAAATGGGGTCACATGTGGGGTATTTATACTCACCTGGCATTTTAGGGGCCCCTAAAGTGTGAGAATCCAAATGCATAAAAATGGCCTGTGAAATCTAAAGGTACTCATTGGTTTTAGGGCCCCTTTACACCCAGGCTGCAAAAAGTGTCACTCATGTGGTATCGCCATACTCAGGAGAAGTAGGGCAATGTGTTTTGGGGTGTATTTTTACATATACCCATGCTGCGTGTGAGAAATATCGCTGTAAACAACAACTTTTTACATTTTTTATTCAAAGTTGTCAATTTACAGAGATATTTCTCTCACCCAGCATGGGTATATGTAAAATACACCCAAACAC
Source organism: Bufotes viridis (assembly GCA_033119425.1). Taxonomy (NCBI): domain Eukaryota; kingdom Metazoa; phylum Chordata; class Amphibia; order Anura; family Bufonidae; genus Bufotes; species Bufotes viridis. The sequence goes on from CM065598.1 coordinate 66,873,807, forward strand.
ATTGCCCTACTTCTCCTGAGTACAGCGATACCACATGAGTGACACGTTTTTGCAGCCAAGATGCGCAAAGGGCCCTAAACCAATGAGTACCTTTAGGAGGGCATTTTACGCATTTTTCTTCTCACGCTTTAGGGCCCCTAAAATGCCAGGGCAGTAAATACCCCACATGTGACCCCATTTTGAAAGAAGACACCCAAGGTATTCCATGAGGGCATGGCGAGTTCATAGAAGATTTTTTTGGCACAAGTTAGTGGAAATTGATTTTTTATTGTTTTTCTCACAAAGTCTCCCTTTCCGCTAACTTTTGACAAAAAGTTTAACTTTTCATGGACTCATTATGCCCTCAGCGAATACCTTGGGGTGTCTTCTTTCCAAAATGGGGTCACATGTGGGTATTTATACTGCCCTGGCATTTAGGGGCCCTAAGCGTGAGAAGAAAATGCGTAAAATGCCCTCCTAAAAGGTACTCGTTGGAATTTGGGCCCCTTTGCGCATCTTGGCTGCAAAAAGTGTCACACATGTGGCATCGCCGTACTCAGGAGAAGTAGGGCAATGTGTTTTGGGGTGTATTTTACATATACCCATGCTGGGTGGAGAAATATCTCTGTAAATTGGCAACTTTGAATAAAAAAATTTAAAAGTTGTCGTTTACAGCGATATTTCTCACACCCAGCATGGGTATATGTAAAATACACCCCAAACACATTGCCCTACTTCTCTGAGTACGGCGATACCACATGAGTGACACTTTTTGCAGCCAAGATGCAAAGGGGCCCTAAAACCAATGAGTACCTTCAGGATTTCACAGGCCATTTTACGCATTTGGATTCTCACGCTTTAGGGCCCCTAAAATGCCAGGGCAGTATAAATACCCACATGTGACCCCATTGTGGAAAGAAGACACCCCAAGGTATTCTGTGAGGGGCATGGCGAGTTCACAGAAAAAAATTTGGCACAAGTTAGCGGAAATTGATTTTTTTTTTTTTTTTTACAGTCTCATATTCCACTAACTTGTGACAAAAAATAAAATTTTGCATGAACTCACCATACCCCTCACGGAATACCTTGGGGTGTCTTCTTTCTAAAATGGGGTCACATGTGAGGTGTTTGTACTGCTCTGGCATTTGAGGGTCTCCGCAATCATTACACGTATGGCCAGCATTAGGAGTTTCTGCGATTCTCCGTATATTGAGCATACGGGTAATGAGATTTTTTTCCGTTCAGCCTCTGCGCTGAAAAAAAAAAAATGAACGGCACTGATTTTTCATTCGCATCGGTCAATGTGGATGAAAAATCTCTGCCAAATCAGTGACTGCGGTGCGGTGGGCTGGGCGCTAGCTACCTAACAAGTAGCTAACTAACTGGCGGTGATAAGGGACCCTTATGCCCCATTCACACGTCCACAATTCTGTTTGCGGAACGGAATTGCGGACCCATTCATTTCTATGGGGACAGACTTTGTCCCGCTCGGATCGGAATTACGGATCCGCGCTTCGGGTCTGCACTTCCGTTCCGCAAAAATATAGAACATGTCCTATTCTTGTCCGCAATTGCGGACAAGAAAAAGCATTTTCTATAGTTCTGGCAATGTGCGGATCTGCAAAATGCAGAAAGCACATTGCCGGTGTCCGTGTTTTGAGGATCTGTGGATCCGCGGATCAGATCCGCGGATCCGCGGATCCGCAAAACACATATGGACGTCTGAATGGAGCCTTACAAGGGGTTTGATCAATGACAGGGGGTGATCAGGGGTCTAGATTGGGTGATCAAGGGGTTAATTGGTGAGGGGGTGGGGGGTAAGTGTAGTGTTTGGTGCAACTTTACATAGTTACCTGGTCCTCTGGTGGTCGATCCCAGCAAATGGGACCACCAGAGGACCAGGTAGCAGGTATATCAGACGCTGTTCACAAAATAGCGTCTGATATACTTGTTTGATGCGATTTATATCGCATCTACAGCCTGCCAGCGATTGATCATCGCTGGCAGGCTGTAGTACAACTCTTCAGACGCGCGACGCTGTGAACGCGCACGCGTGCGCGTTCACAGGAAGTCTCGCGTCTCGCGAGATGACGCGCCGCCGCGTCCGATCAGAAGAACAGGACCGCCCGCAGGACGCAATCCTGCGTACGGCAGTCCTGAAGAAGTTAACACTGTGCAGTGCCAAACATAACTGAAAATACCTAAACCACGATAAGTTAATTATATTCTCTCTTTGTGCTAGGTCCAAAAATGAAAGTATTCCTCCCTGCCTATGCCACATAAAAAATATTATTTTTTGCCAATACTGATCCCCTACCAATTAATCTAGAACCTGTAAATAATAATTTTGCCAAAGGGGCGTACAGCCTAAAGATCCCTTTATAGCCCTGGCCTCGTATTTCATCCGGTTTATCTAAGATAGTTTTTATTTATCAGATCCAGATCTATCCTAGACATGGAGTTTCCAGATTTGTTTACACACAAATATGCTCTTTTGCCCTTCGCTAAATACCTCCATACATCAACAAAGCCTGATTCCAAACAAAATCGTGCCAAAGGGGGACCCTTGTGCATGAGTTTAGGTGTCTCCCCCCATTGAAATCCTATCAGTTCTTGGATTAATGACACAATTAAAATCCCCATGGACTATTGAAGGACATTCAGGCCATTGATCCACGAAAGTTAACAAACAATTAAGTACATAAAAAGAAAAAAATGGAGGAATATAAACGAAGGCCAAAATACATAGTCTTCCAGCGAGCTTTCCATAAAAAAAAACACAAATCTACCTTGCTTATCAATAGAAGATGCCCGGCAGACAAAATTAATCCGCTTATGAACTAACACCGTCACTCCTCTAGAATAGCTAGAAAAAAATTGAGTGATAAGTCTGCCTGGCCCATCCCCTACCGATCCGCCTGACTGGCTCCTCAGTGAGGTGTTTCCACTAAGCAAACAATCGCTGGTAGGTGTTTCTGTACCAAATCAAGAACCGCCTATCATTTCAGTTTAGGATTTTAGTCGACATCAAACTAATCAATAGATTTCCAGAAAAAAAATACTATTTAAATTCCCCACTTCCCATCCCCTCCTCCAAAGAGACACAGTCCGCAATCCATCCCATACATCCCCCCAAACCTTTTAATCCGCCTTATTACTGCCCCAGATCTCTTAACCAAGACCACTCCTGCCCCTCTACTCACACCACTACCAAAAAAACAAAAAAAACAAAATCAAACAAAATACACATTTAGGAAACGAGTGCCTATATATTATTCCAGTCAAGCCAGTCTGTCACGAAACTAGGGGTATTAAAAAAAAAAAAGAGTTTCCCCATTGAAAATTATCCGAAGTTTAGCTGGGTAAACAAATGAGAACTTAATGTCCCTTTCTTGCAGCCGTTTTTAACCGTAGAAAACTGCGTCTCTTTTCTTGAATCTCTTTAGAAAAATCAGGAAAAAGGGACACTTTACTTCCATTATATAGAATAAGAGGGGATTCCATAGCCCTTCTCAAAATCATATCCCTGTCTCGTGAGACCAATATCTTCACCAGAAGTACCCGTGGCTGCCTTCCTGGGATAGTTTTCCCTCTGGGACCCGATGTGCTCTGTCTACCAAGAATAATGGCAAAAAATGTTCCTTTCTGAATTTCTCAAGGATTAAGGTCTGTATCATTTCAGCTGGGTTTTTTCCTTCTGTGCCTTCAGGTAGACCTATAATTCTCACATTGCATCGCCTGGACCTGTTTTTTTAAGGGTATTAACATCCATACTCAAGGTGGAGATTTCAGTTTTAAATATTTTAGCTTCATTCTCCAGGACCCCCACAGATTTTTCTATGGTTGTAACTCTGTCCCGTATCTTTGAAATGTCCTCCCTTATCAGCATCACATCAGTTTGGATTGCCCCAAGTTGCATTGAAATATCTTGGATTAGTTCTCCATTTTTGTAACCGCCACCAAAATTTATATTAGTGGGGCGGACTCAACAATTGGCAAATCATGTATAACCTCTGTCGCTCTCCTCCTGAGAATAATCATCTGCCAATTCTTCCAGTCTTTTAAGTCTTTTAAGTCCAATATTTTTTTAAACATTGGAATCGAATGTCCCTTTTTGACCTGCCCATGCTCTTGTCATTACATTGGGAGATTTCAAAAACTGATCGATTTTGGCTGATTCTGGAGGCTTCTGCCCAGTTTTTGAATAATCCGCTGATCGCCTGATTTTGCTTAGGAGCCATTTTTCTTTTTTTTCGCTTTTCCTTTTTTTTTTTTTTTCCTTCTCCTCTTCCTCCTTTCCTCCCCTTCTCCTTCCTTTTCTTCACACTTTTTTTCCCCTTTCCAACACAAGTCCGGTACGAGTCACAATTTTTTGTACTAATCAGAAGAGTTTCTACTAAGTCATTCAACTACATCATATTTCTCCATAGACAAAACAACACTGAAAAAAAGGAAAAACAAAAAGATACAAAAACAAAACATAGACACTATGGGCAGAAAAGTACAGAGGCAGTTAATCCAAGGAAGCAGCAACAGAATTCCAGTAGCAGAATGAAAAAAAACGCGGCAGGACAAACTGTAGCATCAGATAAGCAACCTGAGGATAATTATCAACAGGCGAGTGAAGGAGGAGGCAGATATAGCACAAGGAGGAATAGTAGATTAAACTTCCTTCTTCTCCTCCTTCTCCTTCAGAAACCAGCACGGACAGACGGCAGGGAAATGAAGAGAGAGGCAGCTGGCACTGGCCAGGAATCTGTAGTTCATGGCACTTCACCCCCACAGGCACCCATCAAATCGGGCCAGCGTGCAGCACCCCCAGCGCAGGAGCAGCTCAAGCCGGCGCGGTGTGGCAAGGTGGAAGGAGAGGACGAGGGGCACGATGCAGCCAAACCTACGTCATCACGTCACCGACTGAAATATTGGAAGAAGGACTGCGGCAATCAAATGATTCAAAATCTTCTATAATTTATTGTCACCGAAAAGAAGCAACATTTCGACCTTTCTGGTCTTTATCAAGCTCATCAAGGTGAGCTTAATAAAGACCAGCAAGGTTGAAACGTTGCTTCTTTTCGGTGACAATAAATTATAGAAGATTTTGAATCGTTGGAGTGCCGCAGTCCTTCTTCCAATATTGCTGCTTTCATGAGGACCTAGAGGTCAGGTCCTGACACTGCAGGCACCGCCACTAAATGGACTATTTGAAAGATTTTTAGCAAATAGTGCTGTCCTAATATAATAATCTTGTCACCGACTGAAAGTTATATTTAAAGGGAACCTGTAATTTGCAGGCGGAATGTTAATAGACCAAGAGGAGCTCAGAAGATTGATCTATAGTTTTGTCAGGAAAGTTCCAGTATAACTTGTATTTCATTTAAATTCCTGCTCATTCTGAGCTTTGAAGTCAAGGAGGTCCGATCAGTTTCTAACAACTTTTCCTTTATGGCTATGTATACAGAGATTGCTGTTAGTCACTGATAGGACCACCGCCTTGACTTCACAGCTCAGAATGAGCAGGAATTTAAATGAAATAAATACAAGTTATATGAATCTTTTCTCGCAAAACTGTATGACAATCTGGTCAGCTACTCTTGCTTTATGACATTCTGCCTTCAGCTTAGGCACCATGTTCAATGTGACAGGTTCCCTTTAAAGCAGACCGCTCTCCAGAGAGTCAAAGAGAATAGAGTAATACAGGCTGATGAAGGGACCAAATGAGAAACTGAATTTACCATCCACAAAAAGAGGAAGCAGAATATTGGGAAAGGAGATCATTTGCTGCTCTCATCATCACAGGTGTACTACAATGTAGACCTGCAGGTGGCAGCACTACATCAAAGTATACTGAATTGTCTATTCAGTAATGCATTAATTCCCATTACTGAATAAAAATGGCACTCTGGCAATTGCATAATAGAGGTCCCCATCGGGGCCTAAAAAAGTTTTAAAAATGTAAAAAAATGATAAAAAAATCACCCCCCTTTCCCCAGAATAAATATAAAAACAAAACAATGACGATCATAGACATCACTGAGTCCCCAAATGCCAAAGCTATGATAAATGTATTTATCCTGTATGGTGAACCAAAATAGGCAATTCCCGTTTTTTCATCACTTCGGCCTCATGCACACGAACGTATTTTCTTTCCATGTCCGTTCAGTTTTTTTTGCGGATTATATGTGGAAGGTACTCTGTGTGCATTCAGTTTCCGTATGTCGGTTTTTCCATTCTGCAAAAAAATAGAGCATGTCCTATTTTTTTCTAGTTTGCGAGGATAGGCATTACAAGGATAGGCATTATTACAATGGATCCGCAAAAATCTTTTCCCACAAAACTATATCTCAGTCTGCTCGACTTCTTCTATAACATGGTGCTTTTAGATTGCACTGCATTTTGTGGTGACAGGTTCTCTTTAAATATTAAAAAGTATATGGTGATGAAAAGAAAAAAAATTGTTTTAATTTTTTTAAGTATTGAACCACTAGCAAAACAATATGAATGTGGTATTGCTGTTATGATACTGGCCCAGAGAATGAAGGGAACAGATTAGTTTTACATAGGAAATGCCTTAAAAACAAAAGCCGTTGAACTGCGGCAGAATTGTATTTTTTGCAATTGCATTTGCATTTGGATTTCTTTTCTTGTTTCCACTACATCATATGCAATATTAAATGGTGACAACTTGTCCCACAAAAAGCCCTCATATGGCTATGTGAATAAAAAATAAAAAAATTCTGGCTTCAGGAATAGTAAAAAACAAAACACAAAATTGCCATGTCAGGAAAGAGTTAAAAAAAAGATTTTAGGCGTGGATCCATTTGACAACACATGGCTTCAGCGATCTATTCACCTTAGGACCGAAGAAGACACATGCAAAAGTATCAAGTAGTTTAAACTATATTTATGGTTCATGTGCCTGTAGTTAGGGCTTTATTTGGGCAGGTGCCTAGGGCAGCAGAATTTAGGGGGCAGCATCATAATTAGTGCATTTGAGGTTGTCAACACCTGGCCATAATTTTCATGTGTGTGTAAATGAGGGTATATATGTTCGCATATATTGTAGTTATTGTGATGTCTCAATATCTGTCTTATCAGAAATGTTATATTATTGCCAAACCTTAGCCAACACTACCCAAGACCACTTACCTTGTGTAGTTTGTGTGGTTTATGTACACTTTTCTGAGATGAAGGGTGTCTCATATTGTTTAGACATTGCTTAGTAAAATGTTAGTCAAAAGAAAATATGTGTGGATGTAATTGATAAGAATTGTCTAGAAGGTTAGCACAGCCTGAACTTGGTCATGCCCATCAAGTGGTCTAAACGTCTACTGACCTCTGGAAAAACTCCTGTGACCAGTACTCGGGGTTGGACTGGCCCACCAGAGTACCATAGGACCCAGGCTCTGATACCATAAAGAAAGCCAAAGATTCTGGAGAAAAAAAATGTCCACCTTTGAAACCACTCCCCTGTCACTAGGGTCTATTTCTTTGATACAAAACCTATTAAACTTTATTGATTATATAGGAGTTGGGCCCCAAGAATAATTTCCTCGGCTGGGCCCAAGTAACCCCAGTCCCACCCTGCCTCTACTTCAGGACTGGACTTAACAAATGACCAAAGAGGATGGACACTGGATTCTCCCATGGGCCAACACCTGGGAAAACTGGGTGTGGACTTGAGCCTTGAAAGTGCTATCATTGGTTGTATGCTCTTCAGATTTGCTATTTGTATGAATAGTTTTCTAAGAACCGTGCACCGAAGTGGAGAGGGGTGGGGTGAGGGGAAGGACTGTGGTCATTTCATAAATGATCTCTAAAGTGTTTTAATAAATCTGATTAAAAAATGCAAATGTGAGTAGAAGACAATGCGTCATTTACCCCCCCACACAAACTGTGTTGAGAAATGTGGCAACCGATTAAATGGGGCCTATTCAATCCCAGTGCCTAAGGTAGCATGGGATGAAAGTGGATGGTGACTATAATGCTGAGGCAGGTAGTGCAATGAACAGTTTTATTACTGAAGACCAGTATAATGCAACAAACAATGTGACAGGTGCAACCAGCACACCTCATCTGACCTTGGTTGCAATGCCTCCCCGTTGTCCTCTCTGCACTGTTCTTGCTCACTGGAAGCAGCAAGCCGTATGGGATGTGGAGAGGATAGGAATAGTTGTACTCACAGTAGCAGTCCTCGCTATGTTGTTCCCTGGGCTGTGCAGTGATAGGGGGGCCCATCTTTTCTTCCCTTCGGGGCACACCTTGGTTTTGAGGCTCCTGCCTGATGTTAGATGGGGTGCCCTTGGTGTAGATAAGTTTTTGAGGTGCAAGGCAGGGTCCCTAAATGATATGTCAGTAAGGCCTCATGCACATGTCCATATGTGTTTTGCAGTCCGCAAATCGCGGATCCGCAAAAAAAAAAAAAGGATGACGTTCGTATGGCATCCGTTTTTTTTCGGATCCGTTATTTTTACAGATCCATGCCTATCCTTGTCCCCAAACTAGAAAAAAATAGGATATGCTCAATTTTTTTAACGGGGGTTCCGGAGCGGACATACTGATGCGGACAGCACATGGTGTGCTGTCCGCATTTTTTGCGGACCCATTGAAATGAATAGGTCTGCATCCTATCAGCAAAAAAAAAGGAGCGGACAAGGAAACAAAATACGGCTGTGTGCATGAGGCCTAATGCAGGTCGGTGCACACAATGATGAGGCCGGGTTTAATGCAGCAATGTCACCTGGACCAGAGGCTGTAAGTAACATTATGATCTAGGTGTTGGTGCTGCAATGTGAGACACAATCTCCAGAAGTTGAATGGACATATATATACATCACTTTTGCACAGAGCTCTGCATGTGTGGATGCATATTTACAGTGGGTTGTCCTGAAGTGGTTAATTTTTATGTTCTGAACTGCGCCACAAACACCCCGACTGAACTAAGTGTGAACAAGGCTTAACAAGTAAAGTGGGCTGACTGACATCTATGGAATGTTTTTTTTTCGGGTAGAGAACCAAAGTGTAGCATACATCAGTAACCACCAAGTCTCAGTCCTTTATATGTTTATCTCGGTTTTATGCTAATAAAACTGTATGGATGCCAAGGAATGGTAGACTGCTGAGAACCCAGAAGTATATCGAGGACAGAAGGAAAGTATGGCTGAAGCAGACAATAAATAGCAAACTATCATGGAAATGGAGTGCTTTACTGGCCTTCTAACCAAAATCTTCTGAGTATGATATTTCCACGGCACAGAAACATGATTACTGAGCTAGAAGTGCTATAAAACAGCCCATATTTGAGGGTATTTGCGCTGTACACTGGCTCTAACTCCTGTTTCGTGGAAACCAGATGCTTTATTACAGTCATTTTCTATTTTTCAATGCAATTTAGAAAATAAGAGGGAATGATCAGTTGCTACTGCTGACATCATAACTTCACCACTCAGCAGCTTTCATAAATATGCCGTATTGATCTGCAAATGCTCAGTATAATACATCAATAATGAGCCACTCATGTGTCCAGAACTCGAAATGCTCGTCATGATAAATACACACTAAGCACCTGCTAGCTTTAATCACTAGATTCCAAGATTTATCCTATATCCCTGCAAAGTCATAAAGCAGCTCACACGTGAACACATTGAGAGGGGGGGGGGGGGGGGTGAAGAACTTGGAGCAACTGATGCATTAAAAAGGTCACCCCCAAAGAATGGCTAGATGTGACTGCAGCGATGCCAGCTGGTTCCCTGTCTTCACTTCGGGGATGCTGCTACGGCCATTCATTTCCACGGTCAGGCTCACAATATGTCACCACTGCTGGCAGGGTTAGTTAAGCATGTTACTGTTAACTCTGTCATAACTACAGTACAGAAACCATAAATAAGTCAATGTATGTCCTTATTAAAGGGGTATTCCCATCTTAATGATCACTGTTAAATCTGTTAATGATTTAACAGTGATCATTTTTCTAAATATGTTTAATTAACTAATTCCCACCCCTTAGAAGAAAATGAAGATATACTTACCTGACTGTTGTCTTCCGTCTCCCCTGGTTACGGCCACTGCTCTCCTCCTGAATCGCGGTGGCCGCGCTTGCGCAGACGACTTCTTCTTTTCTCCTGGCCGGGCCGCGCAGTCCTGAAAGCGCACGCCGACGCCGCGCATGCGCTATAGGGATTATAGTATAGTATACTTGCCAGGAAGAAGTCACCAGGGCGCATGCACCGCGACGTGCGTGTTCAGTCCAGCTTGCGGCCCGGCCGGGAGAAGACGTCAATCAAGATGGAGCCCGCCCCCTGCCGAAACCAGGAAGTAAACGGCGCGCCGGGAGCAGGTAAGTATGAAACGGCTTGATGGGAATACCCCTTTAAGAATTGCAAGCTCTAAAACATGAATTTAAAAAAGACCTTTAAGCAAGATCAACAGTATCAAACCAGGCACCATGGCGGATAGGTTTGACCTTGCTGGGTAAAAGCGTACACTTCTTATTGTGTTGTTCATGTGCAATTAAACCTTTATAATTATGCAAATGATGTGGCCTTGTAATCCTGAGCCTTGACTTCCAGGACCAGTGTATGTGCAGTAGTCATCTGTGCTGCTCTGGAAACAGATGTACTGTGCATGTGCAGGGAGCCCCTGAGAAGCTGATGCAGAGGATTGGAGTAGTAGTGGTCGTGATGTATGTCACAGTATACTCCCTCTCGCCGTTGCTCTCTGAAGATCGGTGCAGTGGGAGGGTGGTTTGAAGAATCAGGCCAGAAGTAAACATATAAATGTCTCTTTTTACTTAGTGCAAAATATAACTTGTGCCATATCCAGCTTTGGTAAGTATAAGGTGCAGTTTCTGGCACCAGATGGGGAGGTATGGTAGCAGTTTGGGTGGCACTTAAATGGCAGGCAGGCAGGCTTGAAGTTAGTATGTCCTGGTGGTTGTTCTAGTTGACGGGTGTCTGACCCGTTTTCCCTCACCAGCAGCAGGGTCAGTGAAGCTGTGGGTTTGCTGATCACTCTGCTGTCTAGGCATACTAAAGCAGTGCTCTTGATTTTGGCAATTTCCCTTGAGTAAGAATCTCTCAGGAGAACTGGATATGGTCGCTTGGAGTAGGAGCTCTGGCATGTTCTTCCTATCTCCTCACAGTCAGGACTTGAACTTCACCTACAGGCAGGAAGTAGGAACGCCCACGCCTACCAATATGGGAGGAAAAGAATATTTAGCCCTGTTCCTGCCAAACCATTGTCAACCATTCCTCATCTGTGGGGATTTATGCAACACTGTTGGGAGATATGTTGTGCTGCTCAGTGGTATTTATTTGCCACTCTGCACGGTGGCCAGTGGCGTACCTCCAATAGAGGCAGACCACGCAGCTGCTATGGGGCCCCTGGGGGAAGGGTGCCCGCAGTGCATGATAGGCCACGCCCACTATTTACACTTGTATGGCTACCTGAAAATGTAAGTGGAGAAAGACCTTTGGTGATGTCATCAACTATGTGACCAGTGCAGGAAGCCAAGGAATAGCAGAGCAGCAGAAGTCTAAAGGACCTTTGGTGATGTCATCATCATGTGACCAGTGCAGAGGACTGGTGAAAGTCCTGTGGGATATCGCTGTGAGGGGGTGGAGCTTCTGTGTGGTGCCTGTAGGAGAGGTTAATGGTGTCCTGAGATAACCCATAACATCCTAGAAAAGCTGGGAGTTGTAGCTCTGTCCTATTATATCCCTCTCCATGTAATTTAAACATATGCCTTAGTACAGTCTGGTAATTCTGGGTGTTGTAGTTCTTCTGGCCTATTGTATACCTCCCCATGTAATTTCAACTTTTGCCCTAGTACAGTTTGGTAATGCTGGGAGTTGTATTTCTCTCCTTTTATACCTCCTCTCTGTAATGTATAGTGATGCCCTATAATAAGTCTGGCCATGCTGGGGTTATAGTTATTTCCTTTTAAAGCTATCACCTAATAAAAGTGCCGTGGAGCTCATTTTTTATTATTTTATGGTTGGGGGATCGCCTCTACATCCGCTGGCACTCTATCCACACATCATTGTTGCTGTGCTGCCCAAAAACTTAATTTTTTGTATCACCTAATAGAGATGGCCCGAACTATCCGCCGGCGAACAGTTCCCGGCGAACATAGCTTGTTCGCGTTCGCCTCTGCCGGGCGAACATATGCGATGTTCGGTCCGCCCACTATACATCATCATTGAGCAAACTTTGACCCTGTACCTCACAGTCAGCAGACACATTCCAGCCAATCAGCAGCATACCCTCCCTCCTAGACCCTCCCACCTCCTGAACAGCATCCATTTTAGATTCATTCTGAAGCTGCAGTCTTAGTGAGAGGAGGGAGAGTGTAGTTGCTGCTGATTTAATTGGGAAATCGATAGCTAGACTAGTGAATTCAGTGTCCACTCCAGTCCTGAAAGACTCATCTGATCTCTGCTGTAAGGACAGCGTCCTGACAGCACCCCAAAAGCCCTTTTTAGGGCTGCAACATTAGTCTGCTTTTTTTTTTTCCTTTATATACATATTGCAGTTGCCTGGCCTGCCTGTGTGTGAGGAGCTGCAGGCCCACAGACTGTAGTGTGCCCACTGCCAGTGCCCACCCCTGTCATTCCGTGTGGCACAGGACTTTGCATCAAAAAAGGCATTTAATGTTTACACTTTAATCTAAGGTTAGTTGCCTGCCAGTGTGTGTCAGGCTGACTTCCACTGGCTGTAGTGTGCCCACTGCCAGTGCCCACCACTCATACCCTCTGGCACAGGACTTTGCATCAAAAAAGGCACTTACTTTTTACACTTTAATCTAAGGTTAGTTGCCTGCCAGTGTGTGTCAGGCTGACTTCCACTGACTGTAGTGTGCCCACTGCCAGTGCCTACCACTCATACCGGCTGGCACAGGACTTTGCATAAAAAAAGGCATTTAATTTTTACACTTTAGTGTAATTTCAGCTGCTTGCCTGCTGCTAGTGTGTGTCAGGCCGACTTCAACTGACTGTAGTGTGCCCACTGCCAGTGCCCACCCCTGTCATCCAGTGTGGCACAGGACTTTGCTTAAAAAAGGCACTTAATTTTTACACTTTAGTGTAATTTCAGCTGCTTGCCTGCTGCCAGTGTGTGTCAGGCTGACTTCCACTGACTGTAGTGTGCCCACTGCCAGTGCCAACCACTGATACCGGGTGGCACAGTAGCTTGCCGATAAATAAGGCATTTAATTTTTAGACAGTAGTCTAAATTCAGTTGCTTGCCTGCTGCCAGTGTGTGTCAGGCCCTCTTCCACTGACTGTAGTGTGCCCACTGGCAGTGCCAACCACTGATACCGGGTGGCACAGTAGCTTGCCGATAAATAAGGCATTTAATTTTTAGACAGTAGTCTAAATTCAGTTGCTTGCCTGCTGCCAGTGTGTGTCAGGCCCACTTCCACTGACTGTAGTGTGCCAACTGCCAGTGCCAACCACTGATACCGGGTGGCACAGTACCTAGCACGCGTAGTACCACTTATCTAAAATCCATTCAATACACATCCGGATAGGGGACGTAATAGGGATTAAACTGATGAGAATAGTACTACAGAAAATTATACTCATATCGGGTGTGACAGTAAATTGCACGGCGCAGACGCAGTCACCGTGGATAAAAACAAAGGGGAGGGAGCCAGCGTTTTTTTAACCATCTCACCGTTCGAAAAATCAATTCAATTCATCTTTTGGGGACCCTTGGTGTTGTACGTGGCTGGGTGGAGGAAGAAACCTTCAATGACATCACCGGGACGTGGCTAGCTTGGTATCCAACCTTGTGCAAATGGGGAGTTTGCAGTTGTGCAAATGAACTGTTTGCGGTGCATTAAAAGGGGAGTTTGGTCTGTCAATGTCAGTGAAGCGGGCGTAACCCTTACACTACCTGATCGATACAACATCATACCTGATCGTATACACACACTGGATGTTTTAAAGCACGTTATTCCAAACAATTTAGGAATGTTAGTTGATTTATGCCCTTTATGGATTAAAACCCGACTCTGCGTCCACTACGTAATTTTCCATGGGAGTTTTGCCATAGATCCCCTCCGGCATGCCACAGTCCAGGTGTTAGACCCCTTGAAACAACTTTCTCATCACTATTGTGGCCAGAAAGAGTCCCTGTGGGTTTTAAAATTCGCCTGCCAATTGAAGTCTATGGCGGTTCGCCCGTTCGCGAACATTTGCGGAAGTTCGCGTTCGCTGTTCGCGAACTGAAAATTTTATGTTCGCGACATCACTATCACCTAATACAACTAGATGATGTCCTATAATAATCTGGACATGCAGGGAGTTGTAGTTCTCTCCTCTTGTACCTCCTCTCTGTAATATATACTGATGCCCCATAATAAGTCTGGACATGCTGGGGGTTATAGTTATTTCCTTTTAATGCTCTCACCTAGTACAACTGGATGATGCCCTATAATAATCTGGACATGCTGGGAGTAGTTGTAGTTAGGCTGGGTTCACATCACCGTTTAGTTTTCCATTTTGCGTGCAGGACTTTATTCCGTCTAAATTAACTAATTAAATGGTGTAAACAAATGCCAAATGTGCAGAACTGATGCTTGAAATACAGGATACGTTTTTTCTTTATTTTTCTGTTCTTCTGACCGATCAGACGTACTGAAAACTAAACGGTGATGTGAAACCGGCCTTATACTCTCTCTATGTATTATCCACTTGTATCCGATAATAACAGCCGGGACATGCTGGGAGTTGTAGTTCTCTCCATTTTACCTCTTCCAATAATAACAATCTGGTGATGATGAGACTTGTAGTTCCCTTGTCACTATTGGGATGTTCTGCAGCTTCTGAGGTGTGTATTAGGCTTTATTCATATCTGTGCTGGTTATGTTCTCTGTTCTGCTCTCATAGAAGCAAATCAACAAAAATCACCGTAGTTCCGGATCTGGCACTTCATGGATGACAACACCTAACGGATCCTGCTGACCATAATGAGATCTGATGGGTTTCATCTGCCAGGCTATAAAATTGTCTCTGCATATATGACCTGATCTGCAAATGATGCACCAATACAGATGGGATCAAAGCCTATGTTCTAGCATCAGATATGATGTTCTGCAGCAGCTGATGTGTGTATTGGGAGGTTCTTCAGCAGATGGGGTGTGTGTTAGGAGGTTTTGCAACAGCTGAGGTGTGTATTAGGAGGTTCTGCAACAGCTGAGGTGTGTACTATGAGGTTCTGCAGCAGCTGAGGTGTGTATTATGATGTTCTGCAGCAGCTGAGGTGTGTACTGTGATGTTCTGCAGCAGCTGAGGTGTGTACTATGATGTTCTGCAGCAGCTGAGGTGTGTACTATGATGTCGTGCAGCAGCTGAGGTGTGTATTAGGAGGTTCTGTAGCAGCTGAGGTGTGTACTATGATGTCTGTGCAGCAGCTTAGGTGTGTACTAGGATGTTGTGCAGCAGTTGAGGTGTGTACTATAATGTGCAGCAGCTGAGGTGTGTACTATGATGTGCAGCAGCTGAGGTGTGTATTAGGAGGTCATGCAGCAGCTGAGGTGTGTATTAGGAGGTCCTGCAGCAGCTGAGGTGTGTACTATGATGTCGTGCAGCAGCTGAGGTGTGTACTATGATGTTGTGCAGCAGCTTAGGTGTGTACTAGGATGTTGTGCAGCAGTTGAGGTGTGTACTATAATGTGCAGCAGCTGAGGTGTGTACTATGATGTGCAGCAGCTGAGGTGTGTATTAGGCGGTCATGCAGCAGCTGAGGTGTGTATTAGGAGGTTCTGCAGCAGCTGAGGTGTGTACTATGATTTTGTGCAGCAGCTGAGGTGTGTACTATGATGTTGTGCAGCAGCTTAGGTGTGTACTATGATGTTGTGCAGCAGCTGAGGTGTGTACTATGATGTGCAGCAGCTGAGGTGTGTACTATGATGTTGTGCAGCTGCTGAGGTGTGTATTAGGAGGTTCTGCAGCAGCTGAGGTGTGTATTAGGAGGGTCTGCAGCAGCTGAGGTGTGTATTAGGAGGTTCTGAAGCAGCTGAGGTGTGTATTAGGAGGTCCTGCAGCAGCTGAAATGTGAATTAGGAGGTCCTGCAGCAGCTGAGGTGTGTACTATGAGGTTCTGCAGCAGCTGAGGTGTGTACTATGATGTGCAGCAGCTGAGGTGTGTATTAGGAGGTCCTGCAGCAGCTGAGGTGTGTATTAGGAGGTCCTGCAGCAGCTGAGGTTTGTATTAGGAGGTTCTGCAGCAGCTGAGGTGTGTATTAGGAGGTTCTGTAGCAGCTGAGGTGTGTACTATGATGTGCAGCAGCTGAGGTGTGTACTATGATGTGCAGCAGCTGAGGTGTGTACTATGATGTGCAGCAGCTGAGGTGTGTATTAGGAGGTCCTGCAGCAGCTGAGGTGTGTATTAGGAGGGTCTGCAGCAGCTGAGGTGTGTATTAGGAGGTTCTTCAGCAGCTGAGGTGTGAATTAGGAGGTCCTGCAGCAGCTGAGGTGTGTACTATGAGGTTCTGCAGCAGCTGAGGTGTGTACTATGATGTGCAGCAGCTGAGGTGTGTATTAGGAGGTTCTGCAGCAGCTGAGGTGTGTATTAGGAGGTCCTGCAGCAGCTGAGGTGTGTACTATGATTTTGTGCAGCAGCTTAGGTGTGTACTATGATGTTGTGCAGCAGCTTAGGTGTGTACTATGATGTTGTGCAGCAGCTGAGGTGTGTATTAGGAGGTTCTGTAGCAGATGAGGTGTGTACTATGATGTTGTGCAGCAGCTTAGGTGTGTACTAGGATGTTGTGCAGCAGTTGAGGTGTGTACTATAATGTGCAGCAGCTGAGGTGTGTACTATGATGTGCAGCAGCTGAGGTGTGTATTAGGAGGTTCTGCAGCAGCTGAGGTGTGTATTAGGAGGTTCTGCAGCAGCTGAGGTGTGTACTATGATGTTCGTGCAGCAGCTGAGGTGTGTACTATGATGTCGTGCAGCAGCTGAGGTGTGTACTATGATGTCGTGCAGCAGCTGAGGTGTGTACTATGATGTGCAGCAGCTGAGGTGTGTACTATGATGTTGTGCAGCAGCTGAGGTGTGTATTAGGAGGTTCTGCAGCAGCTGAGGTGTGTATTAGGAGGGTCTGCAGCAGCTGAGGTGTGTATTAGGAGGTTCTGAAGCAGCTGAGGTGTGTATTAGGAGGTCCTGCAGCAGCTGAGGTGTGTATTAGGAGGTTCTGCAGCAGCTGAGGTGTGTACTATGAGGTTCTGCAGCAGCTGAGGTGTGTACTATGATGTGCAGCAGCTGAGGTGTGTACTATGATGTGCAGCAGCTGAGGTGTGTATTAGGAGGTTCTGCAGCAGCTGAGGTGTGTATTAGGAGGTTCTGCAGCAGCTGAGGTGTGTATTAGGAGGTCCTGCAGCAGCTGAGGTGTGTATTAGGAGGTTCTGCAGCAGCTGAGGTGTGTACTATGATGTCTGCAGCAGCTGAGGTGTGTACTATGAGGTTCTGCAGCAGCTGAGGTGTGTACTATGATGTGCAGCAGCTGAGGTGTGTATTAGGAGGTTCTGCAGCAGCTGAGGTGTGTATTAGGAGGGTCTGCAGCAGCTGAGGTGTGTATTAGGAGGTTCTGCAGCAGCTGAGGTGTGTATTAGGAGGTTCTGCAGCAGCTGAGGTGTGTATTAGGAGGTTCTGTAGCAGCTGAGGTGTGTACTATGATGTGCAGCAGCTGAGGTGTGTACTATGATGTGCAGCAGCTGAGGTGTGTACTATGATGTGCAGCAGCTGAGGTGTGTATTAGGAGGTTCTGCAGCAGCTGAGGTTTGTATTAGGAGGTTCTGCAGCAGCTGAGGTGTGTATTAGGAGGTTCTGTAGCAGCTGAGGTGTGTACTATGATGTTGTGCAGCAGCCGAGGTGTGTACTATGATGTGCAGCAGCTGAGGTGTGTACTATGATGTGCAGCAGCTGAGGTGTGTATTAGGAGGTTCTGCAGCAGCTGAGGTGTGAATTAGGAGGTTCTGCAGCAGCTGAGGTGTGTATTAGGAGGTTCTGCAGCAGTCAGAGAAACATCAGTTGTCACTGGATAAAATCATTTTATCAGCTAAAATCAGTTTTCTGTGTCTGCACTTTGTAAAATGTCCCTGTCCTTTTCCTCTGCCAGCAAGTGTCACACTGTGACATGACTGACCAGGTCCAGCAGCATCTCCAGTCCAGACTCCAGACCAGCTCGGTGAAGATCTGCCAGCAGCACAAACAGTAAGTAAGCACTGGGGAGGAGGTGAAGCAGCAGCAGCAGGTACAGTCCTTGGGGGAAGGATTACACACTATATAAAACGCAGCAGCAGTGGGCACAATTAATCGAGTAAGGCCAGGTAATCACTTGCCATCAGATTTTAGTATTCTGATCCAGCCACCAGCAGAATTCCAGAATCACCAGATCCAGCATATGCCAAATACTGCTGGCACCTGCCGATTCCCATTCACAATGATGCGGTCATTCAAGATTGTTTTGCCCTTTGTTTTGCCAGAATCTGCAACAGAGGCTTCTGCTGGAACCAGGGGCGGACTGAGAACCCTCAGGGCCCCCGGGCAAAATAAATCAAGGGCCCCCTTCCAGGCCCCACCCATGCCTTACCTCCAGCCACGCCCATGTTATACCTCCAGCCACACCTATATCCCGCCTCCACTACCTGGTCACACCGCCATCGTTATGCCTCTGATCCCATCACTACAGAAATACAGGGCACTTACCTCTTACATCCAGTGACGTCTTCTTTGATGTAGATGTTTTCTGTCCTCGTCTGATCCTTTCAGACCTTCAGACCAGACCGCCATGTTGTCGCCATTTTCCATCTCTGCAGTTTAACAAAAAAAATCTTAGTTTACTACTTTTCCATCATCCTCCCATCTTCTGGACAAATCATCCTACTACCCCCAATACTGTGCCGCTGTGCTCCCCAATACTACACTGCAAAAACAGATAATACCCCTGGTAATACTAGTACCACACAGAGCCCCCCATATAAAATACCCATTCTTTGTGGCCTCAGTAGAAGCCCCCATAGTGCCCCATAATAATGTGCCAGTAACACGTGCCACTCCATGCCACCACATGTGCTAGTAATAAGTGCCTCTCTTGTGCTTCCCCCATGTGCCAGTAGCCCCCCTTATTATGTGCCAGTAGCCCCCATATGTGCCAGTAGCCCCCCATATGTGCCAGTAGCCGTCTCCCCTCATGTGCCAGTAGCCGTCTCCCCTCATGTGCCAGTAGCCGTCTCCCCTCATGTGCCAGTAGCCGTCTCCCCTCATGTGCCAGTAGCCGTCTCCCCTCATGTGCCAGTAGCCGTCTCCACTCATGTGCCATTAGACCACCCTCATGTGCCATTAGGCCCCCCTCATGTGCCATTAGGCCCCCCTCATGTGCCATTAGGCCCCCCTTTTTTTTTTTTAAAGCAATGTACGCTGCAGTAGCTTGTGCTAGATTGGAACTTGGTCGAGTGGGTCTTCACTAGTCACCAAGTCCATACACATCAATCAGCCTTGTTTTGAGTGTCAGTTACTCACTCAGCTGTCACTATTCAAATACTACCTTACTGTCTGTAGTCCTCACTTCACTTTCAGTTGAAGAGCTTGCAGCACTGCAGCAGAGGAGCAGCACACTCTACTCTGGGCCGAAACAGCAGGAAGGTGGATCAGGATGCGTGGCGCGGTGACTGGTGTGTGTTCTGTGGGGCGCAGTTGATAAGAAATCCGGCCTCAGCGCGGCCTATACAGACGTCGACGTCAGCAACACGCCGCACTGAACACCATTGCCGGCACTTCTTCTCCTCCTCACTGTAGCTAGCCTCCGGCTGACAGGCCCCATAGCCTGCCTCTGCCCGGTGATGGATCTGGATTGGTGAGATAACTCAGTCACAGGTCAGGTGATATGTGATAAGTAGGCAGCTTTAGAAGACTGATGCATGTACTTGCGCACGACTGGTCACCCGAAAATTCACCCGTGGGCCGTGACCGGTCGTGCGCAAGTACATGCATCAGTCTTCTAGAGCTCACGGGTGAATTTTCTCTGTACTGGGCAGCGGCGGCCGGCGGGACCACGTCCAAAGTGCCCGACCGCTCAGTCCGCCCCTGGTAAAACTACAATTCCCAGCATCCTCTATTCATTTCTATGAGAGATCTTAGAAGAGTAGAGCAAGTATGCATGCTGGGAGTCAGGCTCGGACTGGCTCACCGGGTAAATCCTCAGTGGGCCCCTGCCTTGTTACAGTATACAGAGGTCGCAATAACGCCTGTACATGTATGTATATAGTAATGTCAGGTGGGCGCAGTGTATGGCAGTGTCAGGTGGGCCCTGTGTATGGCAGCGACAGGTGGGCCCTGTGTATGGCAGCGACAGGTGGGCCCTGTGTATGGCAGCGACAGGTGGGCGCTGTGTATGGCAGCATCAGGTGGGCGCAGTGTATGGCAGCATCAGGTGGGCCCTGTGTATGGCAGCGTCAGGTGGGCCCTGTGTATGGCAGCGACAGGTGGGCCCTGTGTATGGCAGCGACAGGGGGGCCCTGTGTATGGCAGCATCACGTGGGCGCTGTGTATGGCAGCATCAGGTGGGCGCAGTGTATGGCAGTGTCAGGTGGGCGCTGTGTATGGCAGTGTCAAGTGGGCACAGTGTATGGCAGCGTCAGGTAGGCGCAGTGTATGGCTGCGTCAGGTGGGTCCCCTTGTCCCAAAAAAGTGTGATATTGGACAATCAAAAAATCATATGCACCCAAAAAATGCAACAATAAATATGTCAACTCTTCCTGCTAAAAAGGAGGCCCTGCACAAGATCATTGGCAGAAAAATAAAAAATATTTGGCTTTTAGAAATGGAAACATGATTTAAAAAAAAAATGCTTTATTATGCAAAAATAAATAAAGATAGACATATTGTCGCAGTGTAGTTCACTGTGACACGGGTTACAGTGTTGCTCGCTTTAGTAGCTCTTGGGTGTAATGGCTGCGGTGGATGCCGTGTAGGCTGATTACCTGATGAACGAACTAAACGCTCATTCATCGGGTACCGTAATTCAATCGTTTGTGCGCACATAAAAATGATCATTTGCTGGAAGTAGATTGTGCTGTGTAATCACGATCCACTGCCGGCAAACAGCTAGTCAGTATGGGGAAGAACACTGACAGTAGTGATCACTGCTCCCCGTACAATGGAGATCACTGCATGGAAATACAGCTAGAGAGCAGGCAATTGTCGGGATGGAACGCTTCCTTCCCAACAATCTCCTGCTCTGTCGCCCTGTGTAAAGGGACCTTAACAGATTAGGCTATCAACTACAATGAGCTGCTTAATGAGAAACAATCTGATATAGAGAAGTGCACAATACTGTTCGGTTTTGCACACTGTATTGGGTGCTAAACTGCAAATATTCATGTACGTGAGCCCGAAAAATGAACAAGAAATATTTAATTTTGGTAGCTGTAGGGTGGGCCCCTAGAATAATTTCCACTGTGGGCCCTAGGCACCCCAGTCTGACACTGCTGGGAGTTGTGGAGGTTGCCTACCCCTGGTCTAGAACTTTTCTCTGCGTCTTCCTCCCATAGTGCATCCTGCTGTCCCAGGTAAGCGACACACGTGCATTCCCCCATCTACATGATTTATCAGGCCACCTTCTTCCATTGCTTCATTGGTCCAGTCCTGATACTGCTGACACCTTCAAAGGTGAAGGATAGTCTTTGGCATGGGCACTCTTATCTGTGGCTACACTGACCCATATGCAGCCAGCCAGTGGCGTAACTAGAAATGCCTAGGCCCCACAGCAAATATTTGAACAGCCCTCCCGCAACCCCCTCCTTTTGTCAAGATCGCACTCTCAGGCGAGGCCTCACCCTGGGTGGGCTACTTCTGAGTTCGGCCCCCAAAGCAGCCGCTTCCCCTATAGCTATGCCCCTGCACCCAGCTGTCCTTTCTTGGACCATGTTTGGTTGGTACTACCAGGAACACCCCACAAGACCCGGAGATCCTCTCACCCAGTCATCTAGCCATTACAATTTGGCTTTTGTGAAAGTTGCTCCAACCCTCAGGGTGCTGTCAAATGTGCAGGTTTCTGATGCAGTTTATGAAGCCAAAATCAGAAATGGATGGTGAAGGGAGAAGTATTAGATAGATAGGACTTCTCTCTCTTTTAATTCACTGCTGGTTTTGGCTTCAAAAACTGCATCAGAAAACCTGAACGTGTGGCCGTTCCCTCATCTGTAGCATCCAAACATATGCTAGTACACGAAAAGTAACAATAAAATGTCAAATAAAAATACTAGAATCTTCAAAATAAAGATTTATGTAGTGTGCCCCACCCCCTGAAAGAAAGGAAAATGAGCAAAAAAATAAAGATATGTAAAAAAAGAAACAAATAAGCCAAAAATAAGAACTGTACACATCTGTCCACTTCCTATCTACCAGAATGTGCCCATTTGTACAGTGTACATGGGGCATACTACAGGCATGAAGGTATTCACCCTGAATAGTGGCCCCGGATTCCATCACAACAGATACATCACTGTCACCATGTTTAGGTGAAGTTCTGACAAGTTGGGATCTGAAGTATAAAGGGGGTGTTAGTCCGGGGTGCAGGCGCCATCCAGATCGGGCTGTGTCTATACAGTGTCGGGACAGGCCAGACATGATGGCGGTGTCACTAGAACTCACCCGGCTCCCGGGCCTCCTCCATTCTATCCATGGCGCGAGTTGTTGTCACCCCGTCTCCATGACAACCGTGCATAGCGCAGACTCCGCCGCCCTCCTGCCCCATAGTCCGGACATCTGCAGCGCCGTGTACTGTACTCGGTGCTTGTGTGGGCACCATACAGGGGCGGACTGAGCGGTCGGGCACTTCGGACGTGGTACTGGGCAGCGGCGGCCGGCGGGCCCCTTCCCGGCCGGGCCCTCGGACCACGTCCGAAGTGCCCGACCGCTCAGTCCGCCCCTGGCTGGTACCTCTGCAGTAGATGTGCACGCACCCTAAGGGGTGCGATGGGTCACTCACAAGGGGGACCAATTCTGATTCTTGCCATGGGGCCCAGTGATTTCTATGTACGCCCCTGACGGTGGCATTTATGTGGCAATGTTGGGGAAATTTTGTGCTGCATGGTGGTATCAGATGCAGCTGGGAGGTATTTTGAGCTTTATCGTGGTATAGGAGAGGTAATGTATATCCCTGACTATGTTTTTAGGCTTTTGTGCTCCACTTTTATTGACTTTATTGTATTAATGACTTACGGTACTTTCACACTTGCGTTGGTGCGAATCCGTCTGTTTATTTGCACAGACGGATCCGCACCTATAATACAAACGTTTGTATCCGTTCAGAATGGATCCGTTTGCATAAGGTTTGAAGAAAAATGACAAAGTCCAAAACGGA
The DNA here is from genome assembly GCA_033119425.1 of Bufotes viridis. Lineage (NCBI taxonomy): Eukaryota > Metazoa > Chordata > Amphibia > Anura > Bufonidae > Bufotes > Bufotes viridis. The sequence continues at coordinate 66,897,151 of CM065598.1, forward strand.
TCCGTTTTGAATTACATTGAAAGTCAATGGGGAACGGATCAGTTTTCAAATGCACCATATTGTGTCATTGAAAACGGATCCGTCCTCATTGACTTACATTGTAATTAAAAACGGATCCGTTAGGCTCCGCCTCTTCAGACGGACACCAAAATGCTGCATGCTGCGTTTTGGTGTCCGCCTCCAAAACGGAATAGAGGCGGAACGGCGCCGAACTGATGCATTCTGAACGGATCGTTATCCATTCAGAATGCATTGGGGCTTAACTGATCCGTTTTGGACCGTTTGTGAGAGCCCTGAAACGGATCTCACAAACGGAATCCAAAACGCTTGTGTGAAAGTACCCTTACATAGTTACAAGACAAGACAAGTAAAGCTAAATTTGCCACAGCATACACCACACACCACTATTATTATGTAGTATGTGGGCTGATGAGATTTGTGCGCCAGGGCTCCTTTGTAATCCCAGTCTGGCCCCAGAAAGGTGTTCACTTCCTCAGTCAGCGCCCCTACTCCTCGGCCTGGGTCTTTCTTTAGTGATGTTGGATGTATGTGTAGCCAGGCTTGGAGCCAGAAGGAGTATCAGTAGACAGGCAGAGGTAACAGCAGCTCAGCTGCAGATGGCTGAGAAACTAGTAGAACTTCTAGAGAACTAGAGAAGTCTGTAGAATATAGACAGCAGGAGTCAGAACACAAGAGGAGGACTTTGTGGAAGATGCAACACTATGAAGTGCCTTTTGCGCTGTGGCATTAGAAGAATTTTGATATCTCTGACCTTTTAGTCTAACCAGACTGTCTACTACTCTGTAATTCCTCTAGCCCAGTGTTTCCCAACCAGTGTGCCTCCAGCTGTTGCAAAACTACAACTCCCAGCATGCCCGCAGAGCCAAAGGTGTCCGGGCATGCTGGGAGTTGTAGTTTTGCAACAGCTGGAGGCACACTGGTTGGGAAACACTGCTCTAGCCCCATTCTATGGAAGCAGTAGGTTTAAGGAGCACACCAAATGCTCGAAATAACTTTTTTATTAACTTCAACTTTTCTTCATATATAACACTTCCAGAGCAGATAGTCCATGTACAAACGTATCACAAAATGGTGGTTCAACTGTTCGATCTTGTCATTCAACATAAAATGGTGGATATATTTCTCTCTTCAGTATCTGTACACTCACTTTAAGTTATTTAAGCACTTTATGATCTCTCTGAGAGGTATATCTGAGGTTTAACCAATAGTTCTACTTGCTCTACTTGGTTTGCAGTTTGGTCTATACAATTGCTTTGAGCAGTTTGGATGCTTTCATGCAATTTGGTTGCAATTTTCAATTTGGTGGAACTGTAAGTAAACACATATAACTAGTTCAGTATACAGTTCTTATCACTACATTAACAATAGGAACATTATATAACTGTTCTAAACTGGCCTCTTTGCTTCCATAAAACTCAGCTCTGACTGGAGTGAAAGTCTGTTCAGCTTCTCTCCTCTGGTGTAATGAATTCTAGCAGCTCCTGCTAGGGAATTTCCCACACAGGCTGTGAGGCTGGCTGTGATTGGCCAAGAGTCCTGCTCAGTGTGAGATTGGCTGTGATTGGCCAAGAGTCCTGCTCAATAACAACAGCTTAACTCTATGCTTTCTGTTAATGATTGTGCTGTGTCATTCAGCTTACCTTAAAGTCATACTGTATAATAAATCTTAATGGCAAATTATTTTTCCTGCTTCTGTGAACAAAATATATAACTGTTACATGACATCCAAAAACATGAAGTAACAGTAAATAACTCTGCTTTTATCCTTAACATATAAACATATGAACTGTATTAAGGATATTAGCAGGTCTAGCTGTGTATACATGTAAGTCATATTAGCACCCTAGGAGAGGTCTTAGCTGGCCAGCTACAGACTTTGAGTAAGATCTAGATAAGAAATATGGCTGTTCCAGAAAATAGTTCATTTTTTCTCTCCTGACCTGCAGTCTTGTATTGAGACTTGCTTATGAGTATAAAGGCAGACCGTGTAGGACACTTCTAGAGGTTCTGGAGTAGACATGATGTCCACCCCTGGTTGCTTGTTTACTCATTTATCATATGTTACTGAATCTATCTACTCTAAGGCTCCTTTCACACTAGCGTTTTAGTTTTCCGGTATTGAGCTCTGTCATAGAGTCACAATACTGGAAAAAAAAAAAGCTTCAGTTTTGCTCCAAAATGCATTCCGTTCCGTTTAGTTGCATTCCCATACCAGAGAGAAAACAGCAACATGTTGTAGTTTGCTTTTCGTCCTAGAAAATGGATCCGTCCTTGACTTTTATTGGAGTTCATGACAGATCCGTCTTGGCTATGTTAAAGATAATACAACCGGATCCATTCATAACGGATGCAGGCGGTTGTATTATCAGTAACAGAAGCGTTTTTAATGAACCCTGCCGGATCCAGTAAAAACGCTAGTGTGAAAGTAGCCTGACAACGGCTGCATCACCTTCAGTTATAGTCAACTGATGCAAAAATAAGTAATTAAATAAAATTTTGTTGCAATTTTATGCTTGTTTTGTTAAAAAAATGAGACATACCTCTGAAAATCACAGAACTTGATCTACTTTCATATATAGCGGTTGACAGACAGTTAAAACCACGTCAGAACTGCGTAGTATGCACATGGTTTTGATATAGATTCAGACCACACATTTAACTAAAGCATTTACGCCACTGTTGCTTAAAAACGTCACAAATTATGGTGCATGCCATGTTTGCTCAATAATTTGCGACATTTTGAGCCTTCGACACTTTTCGAAAGGGGCAAGGAAAGGAGTGGAGATTAGTAGGAGGGTCTGGGCTTCATGCAGACTGCTGGACTTACTATAACTTTCACTTAAGTTACTACTGAAGTCTATGCCAGCCCCTACTTGATGTAGACTTCAGTCTCTGGCACATGGCAGAGCAGAGATGTGACTAATTTATTGTGGCACATCTCACACCAGCACTGGAAGATCAAGACTGGCGTATGGGTACTCCAGTCTTGATAAATGTTCCTCACTGTGTTTAAATGTGGAACCTTTAGAAAATGATACTGCAACACAAAAACATCTTTCTGATGCAGTTATAACAGCACATCAACCGCCACGTGTAATTGTAGTGTCCCACTACGTGTGGGTGGGCACTACACGATGGTGTCATAGTCATTGTATGCTACATGTTGTTCCATGTACCTTGTATTATGTCATAATTGCATATAAATTGCAGAGAGTTTCCTTGGTACAGGCCTGTCAGGGTGTTAGTATTCCCCCAAGACACTAGAGGGAGCTAGGGACCGCCCTGTAGAGATTTAGTCAGGCCTGGGTCTAGTTAGGGAGTTGTAGTGTGGACCTCCTGAAGTGAGGAGGCTAGTCAACCTGCAGCGGCTAGTGGTGTCATTTATGTAAGACAACTATCCAGCAAGAGAACATATATTCCAGAGGAGCCTGCCCCAAGGATAAAGCAACCTTTTCTGCATTTGGGCCTTGGGAGAATTTAGGTGTAGGAGTCGGATTATTAATCAACGCACCAATACAGGTACTGAGTTACCAGGGATCAAGTCAAGTCCTGTCCAGTAAGATATTACCCTCTGTCTACCTTGCTAGGATTAGCCTATTCTTTACCAAGCCTGCATACCAGGAAAATCACTGCATTTATACCATTTGTTTTCAAAACGGAATTACATAAAGAACTGTATATAATTTGCCGCTCAGTAAAAAAACTATTGATTAACGGAATCCGTTGTACCTCAATTATTCCTGCTACAAATTTGTTGTGCCACCGTAAAAGGCACTGGCGTCACGAATTGCAAGGGACCTTGCCACAGGCACGTTAAACCTTAACATCAAGGGCACCTCACATACCACCTGGTCTGTGTCCCTTCAACCAGAGAGTGCCCCAGAGGACCCACGTGCTGACCTCTCCATCACTGACTGCACGCCTGCCCAGGGAATTTATAACTGTGTTGTGGACATTTTATACACAAAGGAGCTGATACACGTGCTTGTAAGCACGGGGCAAGGAAATTTCTATAACAACTGTGAGTACAAATCTCATCCCCTCGGTCTGCCTGCCTACGTCCGTGAGCTCACAGGTCGCTTACCCTGAGGACTGGCATATTGCATAATTATATCCCTAAAGGATGGAAAGACAAGTGTACACTTTTTCACCAGCACATTTAAAAGGATTAGCCTCTATTTTATTATCCCCTTTGCGCACCTGGTCATAACTATACAATCAAGCTGTGTGAGTGGTGTATAGAGAAGACACACACAGGCTATGTCCACTCCATACATGGTGGGTGTCCAGGGCCGGCGCCACCTGTAAGGCGACCTAGGCAACTGCCTAGGGCGCAATTTAGCAGGGGGCGCCGGCGCTGAGAATCGCGATGTGGATGCTGCACTATAAAAAAAACGCCGGGCGGCAAGAGCCGGTGGCACTAAAATAGACGGACTCACTCAGTCTGCGCACGGGCGCAGTGTAGGCAGCGTCACACCATGGAGGGCGGGCGCTCGGCCGGCCGGCGGCCGCACAAAAGAACTCACGTTGTCTTTGGCTGCAGTCATTCAAGCTCCTCCAGGATCCACCCCCCGCCAGCCAGGTTGAAGAGCAGGGCAGCGGCGCGCAGGGGAAGCAAGCTGGACTGACGTCACGTCGTCAGACGTCAGCCAGCGTCAAGCGCGCCTGCCCGCCACTGCCTGTTAGCTCCTCAGCTCCTGGCTACTTAGTATATAGTAGTAGAGGTGAGGAGAAGGAGGACGGTCGCGAGTCGCGTCGGTCAGACCGGGTCAGGTCACGGTCACGGTCACTACTTACTGCCTGCCTGGAGCCCTGGACACTACACAGACAGTCTCTGTCAGTCGACTGTCTGTCACTCACACAACACGGTCAGCCAGAGCCAGCCCAGCCCAGCAACTAGTGTACAGACAGTCACACAAAGACAGTACTACAAGTAAGTGAGTACAGTAAATTATTAACTGTTAATAATAACATACATAACATGATGGGGGACCTGGGGAGACACAGTCTATGGCATTGGCATGATGACAATTGACATCATCAGCAGCTTGCTCATAGGCATATTGGTTTCTGAATTGATTTGCGGCCTTCATAAATAGGTTTTGCATCAGGCCTCATGGACTTAGTGAGGTGTGCACAGTGCAAAAGCCTAATTGCCCATGCCCTGCCCCCATCACAGTAAAGTGAATGCACACGGTCACCTCACTGAGTGCTCCATGAGGCCTGATGCAAAACCGGCACTTTATGAATGTATGCTTCAGAAACCAATATGCAAAGCAAGCATGTGATGTATCATTATGCCATGTGGACCGTCACTTAGCAGTCCACACCGTCACACATGCGGCACTGACGGCAGAGAGTGGATGCATGTGTGTGACTGTGTGGACAGTGAACTGCTAAGTGACAGTCCACATGGCATAATGATACATCACATGCTTGCTTTGCATATTGGTTTCTGAAGCATACATTCATAAAGCGCCGGTTTTGCATCAGGCCTCATGGAGGACTCAGTGAGGTGACCGTGTGCATTCACTTTACTGTGATGGGGGCAGGGCATGGGCAATTAGGCTTTTGCACTGTGCACACCTCACTAAGTCCATGAGGCCTGATGCAAAACCTCTTTATGAACGCAGCGATTCAGAAACCAATATGCGAGAGCAAGCATGTGATGTCATCATGCCATAGACTGTCACCCCACATGCATCCATCACCTATGTAAAAAATGTTATGACCCCTATAAATAAATGCAGTGGATTTTTGTTAGGGACATGAGGCCTCAGAGGCTGTGTGCAATAGGCGGTGGCTGTGGCACAAATGCTCTCTCTGGTAACGTGCACAGAGCTATTTTCACACAGAGGCATTGCTTCTAGAATAGAATAGCTCTGTGCATATAACAGGCTAATTTCCCAGGCCGCAGGGCAGTCCGGCAGGTTGTTCCGGCGGGTTAATAGCCTGCCGGGTCTGCCCTGCCGCTCGTACATGTGTGCCGCCATGCTGGTGCTCCGTCCCCAGTTTGCAGCACGAAAGCGCATGGCTAGAGAGCGCCGGACTAAAAGTCAGACATATCGTAGTTTTAGTCCTGCTGTCTCTCACTATGAGATGCTGTGCTGACACCGGAAATCCACCCCTACCCCCATCATAGTCAAAGGGGACAGTGAGCAGCAAATTTATTTTGTGTCCTAACATTAGATACGATAGATTAGACTGACTGACCAATAAGGGGCCCGGTCCCCATGAGAGGCTTCTCATGCAGAGCCGAGTCTAGTACTCACTATCAAAGTAGCGCAGTAGGCCGCCAGACTCCAGAGTAACGTACAGCATGTCACCTCTGAAGCCAGTCATTGGTGCACATGACCAGCTCAGAAGGACTGGAGTAGCGTGGAGCAGGTAAGTATGTTCCTTTTTTTGAGAAGGCAGGCTGAGGGCGTTACATGAAATATAATTATCATTGGAAAACCCCTTTAATAGGCAGACAGTAAAAATCCCCAAAAACTGCAATAGTATACTACTGCAGTCTATGGTATAAGCCAGGCATGCTCAACCTGCGGCCCTCCAGCTGTTGCAAAACTACAACTCCCAGCATGCCCGAACAGCCTACAGGTATCAGCCTACAGCAGGGCATTGTGGGAGTTGTAGTTTTACAACAGCTGGAGGGCCGCAGGTTGAGCATGCCTCGAATGCAGTCAAGACCCCTAAAAATGACAGCTAAAAAATAAATATTAAAACCCCCAAAAAATATTACAAATTCAAATCACTCCTCCTCTCCCTGCCAAATTTTACATATAAGAATAAAACTTCATGCACAGTGAAAGCTGAAAAAAAAAAAAAAAGGTCAATATGCTGCTTTTGATCACCTCTCCCCCCAAAAGGGGGCCTACTAAAAGGAATGACAGAATGGAATGCCCATAGACTTTAACAAGAAAGTGAAATGCCCATAGAGAATAATGGACCAGAGTGGAATGCGCATAGAGAATAATGGAAATGTAATATTTGGATTAGAGACAAAACCATTTGACATATGTAATAATTATTTAGCAGGATTACTCTCCAAATTCAGTGGGATTATTTAATGTTCAGAATAAGTGGAATTATCACGGTTTTCTGCAGAATGACGAGGGGAAATGACAGAAAGGAATGCCCATAGACTATAATGGGAAAAAAACTATGAGCTCATTTGCAGGTAAATCTGTGTTATGTTGGACATTAACCTTTACGGCAAGTGTTCCCTGGGTAGAGTAGCATAATGTAAAATGAAAATTACCTTGGATTATACCTGTTTTCTATAGAATGCAAAGGTGAGTGACATAATGGAATGCCCATAGACTATAATGGGAAGTAAAACGTAACTTTGTGCCTGAACCATTCAACATATCAAATACATCTGTAGCAGGGTTACTCTTCAAGTTCAGTGGGATTATTTAAAATTGAGATTAAGTGGGATTATCATTGGTTTCTATGAAATGCCAAGGGGAATGACACTATGGAATGCACATAGACCAGTGATGGGCAACGTGCGGCTCTCCAGCTGTTGCAGAACTACAACTCACAGCATGCAAAGCCTGTCTATAGCTATCAGCCTACTGCAGGGCATGGTGGGAGTTGTAGTTTAGCAACAGCTGGAGAGCCACACGTTGCCCATCACTGCCATAGACTATAACGGGAAATAAACCCTGAGCTCATTTGCAGGTAAATCTGTGTTATGTAGCACATTAACATGATATTCCCACTTAATCTCAATTTTAAATAATGCCACTGAACTTGAAGAGTAAGCCTGCTACAGATGTATTTGATATGTTGAATGGTTCAGGCACAAAGTTACGTTTTACTTCTCATTATAGTCTATGGGCATTCGATTATGTAACTCATCTTTGCATTCTATAGAAAACAGTTATAATCCAAGGTAATTTTCATTTTAGATTATGCTACTCTACCCAGGGAACACTTGCGGTAAAGGTTAATGTCCTACATAACACAGATTTACCTGCAAATGAGCTCATAGTTTACTTCCCATTATAGTCTATGGGCATTCCTTTCTGTCATTCCACTTGGCATTTCATAGAAACCAATGATAATCCCACTTAATCTCAATTTTAAATAATCCCACTGAATTTGAAGAGTAAACCTGCTACAGATGTATTTGATATGTTGAATGGTTCAGGCACAAAGTTACGTTTTACTTCCCATTATAGTCTATGGGCATTCCATTATGTCACTCACCTTTGCATTCTATAGAAAACAGTTATAATCCAAGGTAATTTTCATTTTACATTATGCTACTCTACCCTGGGAACACTTGCCGTCAAAGGTTAATGTCCAACATAACACAGATTTTCCTGCAAATGAGCTCATAGTTTTTTCCCCGTTATAGTCTATGGGCATTCCTTTCTGTCATTCACCCTCGTCATTCTGCAGAAAACCGTGATAATTCCACTTATTCTGAACATTAAATAATCCCACTGAATTTGGAGAGTAATCCTGCTAAATAATTATTACATATGTCAAATGGTTTTGTCTCTAATTCAAATATTACATTTCCATTATTCTCTATGGGCATTCCACTCTGGTCCATTATTTTCTATGGGCATTTCACTTTCCTGTTAAAGTCTATGGGCATTCCATTCTGTCATTCCTTTTAGTAGGCCCCCCCCCAAAAGAAATTGAAGAAATAGTGATCAAAAAGTCAACGGTTCCCCCAAAATGGTACTAATCGAAAATACAGCTTGCTGTGCAAACACTTTCTGTTTTTTCTACTGTTCCCATGGCAGATGGGATCAATAACAAGAATGTGAGTAACCCTTCTGACTGCTGTGGGTCACCCTGCACTGTATCTGATTGTATGAAGGGATTGTTGTACTTCTGAATGTGGCCTAATAAAATAAAAAAAATATATAAGGGGTGTTCAATAAGATATCTACCTGAATATGAAAACAAAATGTTATGAGAAAACTGAACTTACTGCTTTTTAATGCAATTCCCCTTGACTTCAACACACTTATTCCACTTCACCTACAGTGATCTGATGCCCTCAGAATAGGAGACTTCTTGCTGCTGCAGGAACCCTGTTACTTCCTCTGCATTTTCATCAGGAAATTGTTGTCCATGCAGAAATTTCTTCAGGTTCCGAAAGTGAAACTAATCACTGGGAGACAGGTCTGGACTGTAGGGTAGATGGTTAAGCTTCATGAAGCCACATTCCCTGACAACAGCTTGTGATTTACGAGACTTGTGAGCTGGCACATTCTCGTGAAACAGCAACACACCTGCCAACAACTTCCCACAGCGTTTCTCTGTGATTGCCTCACATAATGCCTTCATTGTTGAAGCTTCAGTTGCTTCAGTAATTGTTGTCTCGTGTGGCATGAATTCTAGTAATAAAACGCCTTCTGTATCCTAAAAAACTGTTGCCATGATCTTTCCAGCTGACTGCTGCACACAAAATGTCTTTGGAGATGGTGACCCCTTGTGCTTCCATTGTGTGGACTCTTGATTGGTTTGAGATCATTGTGGTGGACCCATGTTTCATCATCCATAATAATTTGAGAATAGAAATCTCCTGGAGTTTCTCTAAACATGTCTAAATTCTCTTGGCTAAACTGCTGATAACAAGTTTTTTGCTAAGGCGTCAACATTTGTGGCATCCATTGGGACCTGACCTTTGACATTATCAAAACACCATGAATCATTTTGGAAACTGTGCCAACTGTAATGCCTAATTCATGAGCTACAACACTGACTTTGACCTGTTGATCTTCCAAAATTATGGCCTCTACTTTACGGCATATTTCCTCTGAAGATACTTCAACAGGTCGCCCTAAACAGGGGTTATCTTCAGTTGATTCCCTACCCCATTTAAACTGCTTGGTCGAAAACTTTACTTGGTAGTAGGATAGTGTATCATCAGCATATACAGCAGTCATCCTTTCATGGATTTCTTTAGGCTTCTTTTCTTCATTTGTAAGGAATTTAACCACAGAACGAAACTCCAAATCCCTCAATTTCTTTGTAGGCCCACACTGTACTGCACTTGTTATCCTGTCACTTCCACTGCTTTCATCAGACTGAACTGCTTCTATGTTTGTTGAATGTCCAGACATGTCTCAATCTGCACAGACAAGCTCAGCTCTCTAACACTGACAGAACATGTTGCGGTGGAAAACTTATTGAACACCCCTTGTATGCTCATTGTTTTGTATATCCAAATACTACAGTTTGAGATCTACTGTAGAAGACTTTAATATTGATGACCTATCCTCAGGATAAGTCATCAATATTACATTGGAGTGGATCTGACAGCCAGCACCCTTGTCGAACAGCTGGTTGAAGAGAATGCCGCGATCTGTGCAAGCGCTGCCTTCCCTTCATTGTTTACCTGCACGCCGTTGACATTGCAGCAGCGAACAGGTGTAATTATAAGCCCTCCCATTAACTTCTATGGGGCGGCTCTGTGTAGAAACAAGGCGTCCAATTGAAGTGAACTGGATGGCTTGTAATGATACCTGCTCGCCACTGCCGATGGCAAGCAGGTAAACAATAAAGAGAAGGCTTTCTCTTCAAACAGCTGATCGGTGGGGGTGCCGGGTGTCAGGCCCCAGCCGATCTGATATTGATGACCTATTAAAATAGTCCTGGAAAACCCCTTTAACATTATGAGGCCCCCACCAGATTTTTCACCCAGGTGCCTCCACCAACCATAATCTGGCCCTGGCTACTTGCAAACTCAGCACTTCCTATAAAGATGTGATGGCTTGGTTGGGCAACGGTCTAATCTTCTTTTGACCTATGAGATGTCCCCTGTGGCGCCCCACACATGTAAGACATGTCCCTCACTTGGAATTCACACCAGATCTCTTATTTTAATACCGTAAATGAGAATTTTCCTCTTTTTATATATGACACTTTTTAATGTGAGAAACTTATTTTGTATAGTGTAATCCATTACCGCTCCCTGCTTGACAGATTGCATTGTGTGTGCCGGTCCAGGTAGCGTCAACATTGCAGTAACTTTTTTATATTTTATATTTTCTGAGGTCCCAGATGGATTGGGTAAGCATTCTAGATGCTTACTCCATCCATCTGGGACCTCAGAAAATATAAATGTGGCACCATGCAAAAAAGGCTGGGAGCTCTCTGCAGTCTGCACACTTAGATTAGCTGGGAAATAATTAAGACTATTACTTCACTTAATGTTATTTCAGCGCAGCTAAATAACCATCCCTTCAAATAAGGCAGAACTTTTGTCACTCTCCAGAGAAGCCATTTGTATCCAAGTGCTTGCTTTTATTTTGTGAAGCCACTTTCAGCTGCAGCTATGGTTCCCTCTTGTGGGCTACATTGAAATTACTCTTCAAATGAAGTCTTTTATGCATTGCTGAAGTTACATGAAAAACATGGTGCCATATATCAGCATAACGCATGCTGGTAAGAATGGACTGGCATGAGCTGACCGTATTTTGCCAACAATGAAAAGAGCAGAGTGCAAGCAGATGGCCAAGCGTCTGTTAGTGCTCCTCTTCCACAGCCAGCTTTCGCTAGTTACGACTGGGTGGCCGCACATTGCATTGCCTTCAGTCAGCTGCCTTGTATTCATAATCTTTAACTCTTTCAGGATCAATCCAATTTTGGCCATTCTTCTTCCCTGCCTTCCAAGAGCCATAACTTTTTTTTTATTTTCTGTCGACGCGAGATTTTGTTTTTTGCAGGACATGCTGTATTTTTTATGGCAGCATTTAATATTCCATGTAATACATTCTAAAACTGTAAAAAACATTCTGGGATGGAATAGGAAACAAAAGCACAATTCTGTGACACAAGGGTGTCACGACCTATCGCTGACCCTGTTGTGCCTGAGGTCAAAAGGTCGCAGCGGGTGGCTACTCGCTCGGTTTCTCAAGAGATTGCTCTATGACCTAGTAGTGGGAATGGATTCCGGTCCAGGTTTTCCTGCTTAGGTTTGCGATTCTTTCTGTCCCATTTAGGAACGCCCCAGGAGGAAGCGAGGGTGCGAAACGGCTGTTGCCTGCTGTGATCCCGGACCCCAATTACTTGATGTAAGCATTACATATATCTTACTTATGCCCAGGCGTTGTGTTGTATTAGGTCCTGTGACATCTTATTTATATTAGTGTACACTATGGACGTATTAAACAACCATTAAGCTGGGTTTCTTTGAATTGTATCTTATCATCAGTGGGTATTTATGTTCGGGCACATGCTGGCTTATGTGTTTATCTTCTTGTTACCGTTCACTATTTTGTGATTTTATATTGTATTGTTACTATGTGTATGCATAATAAAAATTTATTTTTATAATGATATGGTGTGGAGTAGTTGTACTTGATAGGTGTTCTTGGTTAAACCACACCAATTTTTGATATTGTTGTTAAGAGTTGATTCCATTTAGGAATCTGTAGCTTTTCCTTCCAGCTGTTCTCTGTCAGCCACTCCCAGCTACTATATATTTTCCCTTTCTGCTTTCCTTGTTGCCAGATATAGACCTTTTTTCCAGATCTTCTATTCTGACCTCAGGTGGAGTTGGAGTTGCTGTGGAGCTGGTGCTGTCAGATCCCCGGTTTTTTCCTGTTTGTTGTCTCCCTTCGGGGATTGTTTGTGTTGTTTGTCCTTTCCCTCTTGTTACCCTAGGTGTCAGTGGTGCGGACTAGTGCGCCCACCTCCCCACTCACTACCTAGGGCTTATTTCAGGGTAAGCCAGGGACGAGCCACGTGATCGGTGTACGGGTTAGCAGCCCATCTAGGGACGTCAGGGCAGCCAGGTGCCAGTGCTAGGTGAGCTAGGGGTCACCACTCCTCCCTCTACCTAGTGGTAGGGTATTCCCCTTCCCTCCCCTCTGCGCCACAAGCCTGTTACCTGCCTAATCAGATGTGATATTCTGCCATTATTTTGGGGGTTTCATTTTTATGGTATACACTGAGGTAAAAACAACAGGACAATGTTGTTCTGCAGGTCAGTACGATTACAGTGATACCGATTTAGTTATATTTTACTTAACTTTCTTATCACAAATAGTGTTGAGCGAACAGTTCGAGCATCGTTCGGGTTCGTACCGAATTTTGGGGTGTTCGGGACCCGGACCCGAAGCCGGACATTTTCAAAAAAGTTCGGGTTCGGTGTTCGTCGATTACTTCCCGCTTTCTGAAGGGCTGCACAGCAGCCAATCAGCTAGCGTTTTACTTCTTGCCCTAAGAGCCCATCACAGCCATGCCTACTAATGGCATGGCTTTGATTGGCCAAGTGCAGCATGTGACCCAGCCTCTATTTAAGCTGGAGTCACGTAGCGCCGCACGTCACACTGCTCTGACTAGTGTAGGGAGAGGATGCAGCTGCTGTGTTAGGGCGAGATTAGGAAGGGATTAACTTAGCCAAAACACTTAATGAAGTGATCGATCAACAGCTGAGAATCATTGAACTTCTGCTAGTTACTTGCTCACTGGTTTTTAGGCTGCACAGAGCGTTTTTCTGTCACTTATTTTCTGGGTTGATCGGCGGCCATTTTGTGACTTGTGGTGCACCAGAAGAAGCTGCCACCAAGTCCATCAATCCATCAATACTAGTTTTTTTTTGCTATATCCTACATCAGGGGCTTGGCTGTGCTATTTGTCACCCCTAGAAACTCAGGACAGCAATTTCTATATTTTATTAAGGGGTTAAATACAATTGCCCAAATACCAATCCCCTAAATCTGGTGTTCCAGCTTTGGCTAGACAAGTATAATACTGTCTGCTGTCTGGCAAAGGATAGATTATGGATCTGGTGTCCCAGCAGTTGCAGGACAGATTTCATAGTATCCGCTTACACATATATTTTGTTCTGGGGTGAAATTAACCTGCCAATATAGCAATACCCTGGATCTGGTGTCCCAGCAGTTGCAGGACCGATTTCATAGTGTCCACTTACACATATATTTTGTTCTGGGGTTAAATTAACCTGCCAATATAGCAATACCCTGGATCTGGTGTCCAAACAGTTGCAGGCCAGATTTCATAGTGTCCGCTTACACATATATTTTTTTCTGGGGTGAAATTAACCTGCCAATATAGCAATACCCTGGATCTGGTGTCCCAGCAGTTGCAGGACCGATTTCATAGTGTCCGCTTACACATATATATTGTTCTGGGGTTAAATTAACCTGCCAATATAGCAATACCCTGGATCTGGTGTCCAAACAGTTTCAGGCCAGATTTCATAGTGTCCGCTTACACATATATTTTTTTCTGGGGTGAAATTAACCTGCCAATATAGCAATACCCTGGATCTGGTGTCCAAGCAGTTGCAGGACATATTTTATAGTATCCGCTTACACATATATTTTGTTCTGGGGTGAAATTACCCTGCCAATATAGCAATACCCTGGATCTGGTGTCCCAGCAGTTGCAGGACCGATTTCATAGTGTCCGCTTACACATATATTTTGTTCTGGGGTTAAATTAACCTGCCAATATAGCAATACCCTGGATCTGGTGTCCCAGCAGTTGCAGGACAGATTTCATAGTGTCAGCTTACACATATATTTTGTTCTAGTGGTGAAATTAACCTGCCAATATAGCAATACCCTGGATCTGGTGTCCCAGCAGTTGCAGGACCGATTTCATAGTGTCCGCTTACACATATATTTTGTTCTGGGGTTAAATTAACCTGCCAATATAGCAATACCCTGGATCTGGTGTCCAAACAGTTGCAGGCCAGATTTCACAGTGTCCGCTTACACATATATTTTTTTCTGGGGTGAAATTAACCTGCCAATATAGCAATACCCTGGATCTGGTGTCCAAACAGTTGCAGGCCAGATTTCATAGTGTCCGCTTACACATATATTTTTTTCTGGGGTGAAATTAACCTGCCAATATAGCAATACCCTGGATCTGGTGTCCAAGCAGTTGCAGGCCAAGTGTAAATCTGTCCATAAAAGGATACCTTTCATCCAGGCCTAAATGCTAGCCCTAAAAGAGATATTCCCCTAAATCAGTGGTTACTGCTGTGCCTGGATTAGTGTAATACGCTACATAAACAAATAGGCAGATAGTGTTAGGTGCCTGTAAAAAAAGGCCTAAATTTGAAATCAATACATTGGGCCAAATATTTTATTCCTTATTGTGGTGCTTGGTGAACGGTAACAATGAGGAAAACATCTAGTAAGGGACGCGGACGCGGTCGCGGTGGTGTTAGTGTACCCTCTGGTGCTGGGAGAGGACGTGGCCATTCTGCCACAGCCACACGTCCTAGTGAACCAACTACCTCAGGTTCCAGTACCCGCCAGAATTTACAGCGATATTTGGTGGGACCCAATGCCGTTCTAAGGATGGTAAGGCCTGAGCAGGTACAGGCGCTAGTCAATTGGGTGGCCGACAGTGGATCCAGCATGTTCACAACATTATCTCCCACCCAGTCTTCTGCAGAAAGCGCACAGGTGGCACCTGAAAACCAAGCCCATCAGTCTGTCACATCACCCCCATGCATATCAGGGAAACTGTCAGAGCCTCAAGTTATGCAGCAGTCTCTTATGCTGTTTGAAGACTCTGCTGGCATGGTTTCCCAAGGAAATCCACCTAGCTCTTCCCCAGTGGTGGAAGACATAGAATGCACTGATGCACAACCACTGATGTTTCCTGATGATGAGGACATGGGAATACCACCTCATCGGAGTCCGCACGTCTCTGATGATGACGAAACACAGGTGCCAACTGCTGTGTCTTTCTGCAGTGTGCAGACTGAACAGGAGGAGGTCAGGGAGGAAGACTGTGTGGAAGACGATGCAGGGGACGATGAGGTCCTAGACCCAACATGGAATGAAGGTCGTGCCACTGACTTTCATAGTTCAGAGGAAGAGGCAGTGGTGAGACCGAGCCAACAGCGTAGCAAAAGAGGGAGCAGGGGGCAAAAGCAGAACAGCCGCCGCCAAGAGAGTTCGCCTGCTACAGGCCACCGCCACCAGGGACCAAGCACCCCAAAGGCAGCTTCAAGGGAGTTCCCTGGCATGGCACTTCTTTAAACAATGTGCTGACGACAAGACCCGAGTGGTTTGCACGCTGTGCCATCAGATCCTGAAGCGAGGCATTAACGTTCTGAACCTTAGCACAACCTGCATGACCAGGCATCTACATGCAAAGCATGAACTGCAGTGGAGTAAACACCTTAAAAGCAAGGAACTCACTCAGGCTCCCCCTGCTCCCTCTTCTGCTGCTGCCTCGGCCTCTTCCTCCGCCTCGGGAGGAATGTTGGCACCTGCCGCCCACCAAACAGAGGATGTGTCACCGACACCACCACCTGCGTCACCAAGCATCTCCACCATGTCTCACGGCAGCGTTCAGCTCTCTATCTCACAAACCTTGGAGAGAAAGCGTAAATTCCCACCTAGCCACCCTCGAGCCCTGGGCCTGAATGCCAGCATTTCTAAACTACTGGCCTTTGAAATGCTGTCATTCAGGCTGGTGGACAGACAGCTTCAAACAGCTGATGTCCATGGCTGTCCCACAGTATGTTGTCCCCAGCCACCACTACTTCTCCAAGACAGCCGTGCCTTCCCTGCATAACCAAGTATCCGATAAAATCAAGTGTGCACTGCGCAACGCCATCTGTGGCAAGGTCCACCTAACCACAGATACGTGGACCAGTAAGCACGGCCAGGGACGCTATATCTCCCTAACTGCACACTGGGCCCCAGGCGGAGAGTTCCTTGGCGCACTTCCTTCCGCCGCCAAGGATCACAGGGCATCATTCTTTGCCTCCTGTAGCCTCCTCCTCCTACTCGGCTTCCTCCTCATCGGCTTCCACCAGCTCATCCAGTCAGCCACACACCTTCACCACCAACTTCAGCACAGCCCGGGGTAAACGTCAGCAGGCCATTCTGAAACTCATATGTTTGGGGGACAGGCCCCACACCGCGCAGGAGTTGTGGCGGGGTATTGAACAACAGACCGACCAGTGGTTGCTGCCGGTGGGCCTCAAGCCCGGCCTGGTGGTGTGCGATAAAGGGCGAAATCTCGTCACAGCTCTGGGACTAGCCGGTTTGACGCACATCCCTTGCCTGGCGCATGTGCTGAATTTGGTGGTGCAGAAGTTCATTCACAACTACCCCAACATGTCAGAGCTGCTGCATAAAGTGAGGGCCGTCTGTGCGCGCTTCCGGCGTTCACATCCTGCCGCTGCTCGCCTGTCTGCGCTACAGCGTAACTTCGGCCTTCCCGCTCATCGCCTCATATGCGACATGCCCACCAGGTGGAACACCACCTTGCACATGCTGGAGAGACTGTGCGAGCAGTAGCAGGCCATAGTGGAGTTTCAGCTGCAGCACGCACGCGTCAGTCGCACTGCGGAACAGCACCACTTCACCACCAATGATTGGGCCTCCATGCGAGACCTGTGTGCCCTGTTGCGCTGTTTCGAGTACTCCACCAACATGGCCAGTGGCGATGACACCGTTATCAGCGTTACAATACCACTTCTATGGCTCCTTGAGAAAACGCTTAGGGCGATGATGGAAGAGGAGGTGGCCCAGGAGGAGGAGGATGAGGGGTCATTTTTAGCACTTTCAGGCCAGTCTGTTAGAAGTGGCTCAGAGGGAGGTTTTTGCAACAGCAGAGGCCAGGTACAAATGTGGCCAGCTAGGGCCCACTACTGGAGGACGAGGAGGATGAGGAGGAGGTGGAGGAGGATGAGGATGAAGCAGGTTCACAGCGGGGTGGCACCCGACACAGCTCAGGCCCATCACTGGTGCGTGGCTGGGGGGATACGGAGGACGATGACGATACGCCTCCCACAGAGGACAGCTTGTCCTTACCTCTGGGGAGCCTGGCACACTTGAGCGACTACATGCTGCAGTGCCTGCGCAACGACAGCAGAGTTGCGCACATTTTAACGTGTGCGGACTACTGGGTTGCCACCCTGCTGGATCCCCGGTACAAAGACAATGTGCCCACCTTACTTCCTGCACTGGAACGTGATAGGAAGATGCGCGAGTTCAAGCGCACGCTGGTAGAGGCGCTCCTGAGAGCATTCCCAAATGTCACAGGGGAACAGGTGGAAGCCCAAGGCGAAGGCAGAGGAGGAGCAAGAGGTCGCCAACGCAGCTGTGTCATGGCCAGCTCCTCTGAGGGCAGGGTTAGCATGGCAGAAATGTGGAAAAGTTTTGTCTCCACGCCACAGCTAACTGCACCACCACCTGATACGGAACGTGTTAGCAGGAGGCAGCATTTCACTAACATGGTTGAACAGTACGTCTGCACACCCCTCCACGTACTGACTGATGGTTCGGCCCCATTCAACTTCTGGGTCTCCAAATTGTCCACGTGGCCAGAGTTAGCATTTTATGCCTTGGAGGTGCTGGCCTGCCCGGCGGCCAGCGTTTTGTCTGAACGTGTATTCAGCACGGCAGGGGGCGTCATTACTGACAAACGCAGCCGCCTGTCCACAGCCAACGTGGACAAGCTGACGTTCATAAAAATGAACCAGGCATGGATCCCACAGGACCTGTGCCTCCCTTGTGCAGAATAGACATTTATAACTGCCTCCCCATCAACCATGTATTCTTGTACTCCGGGGCACTTCTTTATTGAATCCTCATTTTTTAACTTTACCATGATCTTGCGGTGCAACCCAAAGTTGAATGAACCTCTCCTCTGTCTGGGTGCTGGTCCGAAATAACTGAGAGTGGCCTTCTCCGTTGGTGGTTGATATGACGCATGATTCCTTGCTGTGGGACCTCTCTCCTCTGTCTGGGTGCTGGGCCGAAATAACTGAGAGTGGCCTTCTCCGTTGGTGGTTGATATGACGCATGATTCCTTGCTGTGGGACCTCTCTCTCTGTCTGGGTGATGGGCCGAAATAACTGAGAGTGGCCTTCTCCGGTGGTGGGTGATATGACGCATGATTCCTTGCTGTGGGACCTCTCTCCTCTATCTGGGTGCTGGGGCCGAAATAACTGAAAGTGGCCTTCTCCAGTGGTGGGTGATATGACGCATGATTCCTTGCTGTGGGACCTGTATCCTCTGTCTGGGTGCTGGTCCAAAATAAATGAGAGTGGCCTTCTCCGTTGGTGGTTGATATGACGCATGATTCCTTGATGTGGGACCTCTCTCCTCTGTCTGGGTGCTGGTCCGAACTAAATGAGAGTGGCCTTCTCCGTTGGTGGTTGATATGACGCATGATTCCTTGATGTGGGACCTCTCTCCTCTGTCTGGGTGCTGGTCCAAAATAAATGAGAGTGGCCTTCTCCGGTGGTGGTTGATATGACGCATGATTCCTTGCTGTGGGACCTCTCTCCTCTGTCTGGGTGCTGGGCCGAAATAACTGAGAGTGGCCTTCTCCGTTGGTGGTTGATATGACGCATGATTCCTTGCTGTGGGACCTCTCTCTCTGTCTGGGTGCTGGTCCGAAATAACTGAGAGTGGCCTTCTCCGTTGGTGGGTGATATGACGCATGATTCCTTGCTGTGGGACCTCTCTCCTCTGTCTGGGTGCTGGGCCGAAATAACTGAGAGTCGCCTTCTCCGTTGGTGGTTGATATGACGCATGATTCCTTGCTGTGGGACCTCTCTCCTCTGTCTGGGTGATGGGCCGAAATAACTGAGAGTGGCCTTCTCCGTTGGTGGGTGATATGACGCATGATTCCTTGCTGTGGGACCTCTCTCCTCTATCTGGGTGCTGGGGCCGAAATAACTGAAAGTGTCCTTCTCCAGTGGTGGGTGATATGACGCATGATTCCTTGCTGTAGGACCTGTATCCTCTGTCTGGGTGCTGGTCCAAAATAAATGAGAGTGGCCTTCTCCGTTGGTGGTTGATATGACGCATGATTCCTTGATGTGGGACCTCTCTCCTCTGTCTGGGTGCTGGTCCGAACTAAATGAGAGTGGCCTTCTCCGTTGGTGGTTGATATGACGCATGATTCCTTGCTGTGGAACCTCTCTCCTCTGTCTGGGTGCTGGTCCAAAATAAATGAGAGTGGCCTTCTCCGGTGGTGGTTGATATGACGCATGATTCCTTGCTGTGGGACCTCTCTCCTCTGTCTGGGTGCTGGGCCGAAATAACTGAGAGTGGCCTTCTCCGTTGGTGGTTGATATGACGCATGATTCCTTGCTGTGGGACCTCTCTCCTCTGTCTGGGTGATGGGCCGAAATAACTGAGAGTGGCCTTTTCCGGTGGTGGGTGATATGACGCATGATTCCTTGCTGTGGGACCTCCTTCCTCTATCTGGGTGCTGGGGCCGAAATACCTGAAAGTGGCCTTCTCCAGTGGTGGGTGATATGACGCATGATTCCTTGCTGTGGGACCTGTATCCTCTGTCTGGGTGCTGGTCCAAAATAAATGAGAGTGGCCTTCTCCGTTGGTGGTTGATATGACGCATGATTCCTTGCCCTGGGACCTCTCTCCTCTGTCTGGGTGCTGGTCCAAAATAAATGAGAGTGGCCTTCTTCGTTGGTGGTTGATATGACGCATTATTCCTTGATGTGGGATCTCTCTCCTCTGTCTGGGTGCTGGTCCAAAATAAATGAGAGTGGCCTTTTCCGGTGGTGGTTGATATGACGCATGATTCCTTGCTGTGGGACCTCTCTCCTCTGTCTGGGTGCTGGGCCGAAATAACTGAGAGTGGCCTTCTCCGTTGGTGGTTGATATGACGCATGATTCCTTGCTGTGGGACCTCTCTCCTCTGTCTGGGTGCTGGTCCAAAATAAATGAGAGTGGCCTTCTCCGTTGGTGGTTGATATGACGCATGATTCCTTGCTGTGGGACCTCTCTCCTCTGTCTGGGTGCTGGTCCAAAATAAATGAGAGTGGCCTTCTCCGGTGGTGGTTGATATGACGCATAATTCCTTGATGTGGGACCTCTCTCCTCTGTCTGGGTGCTGGTCCGAACTAAATGAGAGTGGCCTTCTCCGTTGGTGGTTGATATGACGCATGATTCCTTGCTGTGGGACCTCTCTCCTCTGTCTGGGTGCTGGTCCAAAATAAATGAGAGTGGCCTTCTCCGGTGGTGGTTGATATGACGCATGATTCCTTGATGTGGGACCTCTCTCCTCTGTCTGGGTGCTG
The DNA here is from genome assembly GCA_033119425.1 of Bufotes viridis. NCBI lineage: Eukaryota > Metazoa > Chordata > Amphibia > Anura > Bufonidae > Bufotes > Bufotes viridis. The sequence goes on from CM065598.1 coordinate 66,918,209, forward strand.
GTCCGAACTAAATGAGAGTGGCCTTCTCCGTTGGTGGTTGATATGACGCATGATTCCTTGCTGTGGGACCTCTCTCCAATTGATATTGGTTAATTTTTATTTATTTTATTTTATTTTAATTCATTTCCCTATCCACATTTGTTTGCAGGGGATTTACCTACATTTTCATACCCTCTAGCCCTTTCCTGGACTATTTTACAGCCTTTTTAGTGCCTAAAAGTTCGGGTCCCCATTGACTTCAATGGGGTTCGGGTTCGGGATAAAGTTCGGCTCGAGTTCGAATCCCGAACCCGAACATTTTCGGGAAGTTCGGCCGAACTTCTCGAACCCGAACATCCAGGTGTTCGCTCATCTCTAATCACAAATTAAAAACATTTAAAAATAAATACAATCATTTTCTTTGTGCCTCCGTATTCTGAGGCCCATAATTTTTTCTTATTTTTCCTTTGACAGGGCTACGTGAGGGCTAGTTTTTTGTGGAGTGGTTGGTACCATATTGAGGCGCATGCTGATACTGCATTATTCACCCATTTTCATTGAGGTACTCCGAGATAGAGTCTCGTAGACAGATGTTAAACTTACCGTCCTATAGTTTCCGGGCTCTGTTTTTGACACCTTTTCGAATATTGGCACCACATTTGATAAGCGCCAATCCTGTGGAACACTCCCTGTCAGTATAGAGTCTTTAACTATAAAAAATAAGGGTCTGTGTATGACATTACTGAATTCTCTTAGGATATGAGTGTGTATGCCATCTGGTGCCAGCGATTTTAATGGGGAATTTACTTTTACACTGCATTTCATCTGCATTTATTTTCCTCAGTGAATAAAGGGGAGAGAAAAATATTTAATGGATTCACTTTTTCCTCATCACTCTCTACAGCTCCTCCCTCCCGACACCTACAGATTTATACTTTTTACCATTTATATAATTGAAGAACAATAACATTGTCCAGCAAATAGTGTCGCTGAAACTTATAGTGCCGTAAACATAGTGTCCTCCAAAAATAATTGTGCTAATTGAATACTATGCCATGTCCTCACAAAAGTCCCACCAATAGTAATAATTATCTGCCAGAGTGCACTATGTGGTAACAGTGCACCCAATAGTAATAATGTCCCTCATTTCCCCCCCAGAAGTAATCATGCCCCCACAGTGCCCCCTATAATGTGCGCCTGAACATAAAATATCCCCTTTATAATGTGTGCCAGTGCAGAAAATGACCCCTTATAGAGTTTGCCAGTAATATAATTCCCCCTTGCAATGTGTATCAGTACCTTAATGCTCCCTTATAATGCGTGCCAGTACAAAAAAACTTTTAGTGCCCCATGTAAAAGAAATGTCCCCCTAGTAGCCACCTTAGAATGTGTGACAGTACAAAAATGCTCCTTTATGATATGTGTCAGTACAAAAAACAGCCCCCTTTGGTACCTCCAGTCCAACAAATGTCCCCATAGTGGCCCCCTTACAATGTGTGCCAGTACAAAAATGCTCCTTTTTAGAGCTTTCTCCAGTTACAAGATAATAACCCTCCCGATTGTGGCCCAACAGCATGCTGCCAAATAGAAATAATAAATTCAAATACTGACCTCCATTCTGCTGTCAGTGATTCAGTGCAAGACACAGACCTCTTCTAGTCTGTGCCCTTAGCTCTATGCAGCCCGGCTCAGGCAGCGTGATAATGATGACACCGGCCTCTGATAGGCTACAGGAACTTAGACTAAAACCTATAAGAGGGAACAGTGGGCCAGGGAGACATCGCTCCCGTGCCCCGTAGAAGCATTCAATTATATTGCTGTCCTGAGTACATCGATGCAGTTGAATATCTAGAGATGAGCATTTCCACAATAAAAGTGCTCATTGCCCATGGCCCTTCTGCTGCCCCGCTCTTTCCCCTACCGGATGCTGTCTGAGGCTATCGCCTCACCTGGACTCATTGGTGGTGCTCCCCTGCCCTAAGGAGATTTGATCATATGATCACTTGATTGCTTGTACAATGTAATAGGAGTTATAACATGGCAGGCCTATAGGTCTTCAAAAGGTCTGGTATGACAACCACTTGGCACCCCATAATAGCCCCCTCCATTTTGCTGTGGATGATAAAAATTGATTGTAGCCCCATTCTAAGTTTTACTATGTCTCTGCATTATCCTTTGTATCTGTAGCATTACTTTTTGTATCTTCCTGGTCTGAGTCAACTCTGTTCTGTGGTGGATGGGAGGTATATTTCTCCAAGATTCCTTTCCTATATGAAGTAGCAGGTGAAAGACTCTCACCTATACTATAATGAATATGGATGAGTGAATCAACTTTGGATGAAACATCAGTGGCACCTTGGAACCGAACCCGAGTTCGGTAAAAGGTTTTTAACAGTAGAAACTAATTTCTGAAGTTATTACCTGAAGTCTCGCAAGACTTCGTGAAGTAATAACTTCGGCTCGTCGGCGCCAATACATTCTAATAATGTACGGAGCGCTCGCTCTGTGCAGTATTGAAACAAACTTATGCTAATCGACTTTGGATGTTTCATCCGAAGTCAATTCGCTCATCCCTAATAATGAATGAAGCAGCACAGAGGGTGGGGATATAACAGAGCCAGGAGGTCAGTCAGTCTCTCTCTGCCTGTGTGAGTGAACCAAACAGGAGTAGAAGGTTGCTGAAAGCCTGGTTTTGTGAGCTGACAGGGAGAAGCCCTCCAGTCGGTAGACAGGAATGTTATATGTATAGTAAGTGCCAGACAGGCGGGGTTTTCTTTTGCTGTTTTGTTATTTTATTTGCAACCTTATCAATAAACCTGGCTACAGCTTAAAACGTATTCCTCTGTGCAGGGCTGGGCCGACACAGAGGCTGGGGAGGCTCCATCCTCAGGGCGCAGGCCAGCTCCCCAGCCTCTGGGCAGCAGGCAGGCCACTGACCATCTCGCTGCTGCCGGCCGCGCTGGAGGACGGAGGGATTAGTGACTGAGGCGCAGGGACGTGCACACATAGGGCTGAAAGGGGGCTTGAGCCCCTGCCCCTTTAACCACTTGCCGCCACGCTAATGCCGATGGGCGTCAGCGCGGCGGCTCTCTCAGGTCTCACTGCCGCCTATCGGCGTCATCTCTTGAGACCCGAGATTCCACATGAACGCGCGCGCGGCGTGCGCGCGCGTTCATGTGATCGGAGCCGGGACAACTGAAACTACAGCCTGCCAGCGCTGATCATGCGCTGGCAGGCTGTAGATGCTTGAAAACGCATTTAAATCGCATATCAGACGCTGTTTGTAAACAGCGTCTGATATGCCTGCTATCTGCTCGTCTGGTGGTCCCTTTGTTTGGGACCACCAGAGGAAACAAAGGTAAAGTGCACCAATCACTACACACACACCCCCCACCCCCATCACTGATTAACCCCTTATCACCCATGTCACCCCCTGATCACCAATGTCACCCCCTGATCACCCCCTGTCACCCCCCTGTCACTAATCACCCCCTACAGGCTCATTCAGACGTCCGTATGTGTTTTGCGGATCCATGGATCTGCGGATCCATGGATCTACAGATCCGCAAAATACGGACACCCGCAATGTGCTTTCCGCATTTTGCAGATCCGCACAGAACTATATAGAAAATGCTTTTTCTTGTCCGCAATTGCGGACAAGAATAGGACATGTTCTATATTTCTGCGGAACGGAAGTGCAGACCCGGAAGCGCGGATCCGTAATTCCGGATCCGAGCGGGACAAAGTCTGTCCCCATAGAAATGAATGGGTCCGCAATTCCGTTCCGCAAACAGAATTGCGGACGTGTGAATGGGGCATAAGGGTCCCTTATCACCGTCAGTTAGCTAGCTACTTGTTAGGTAGCTAGCGCCCAGCCCACCGCACCGCAGTCACTGATTTTGGCAGAGATTTTTTCATCCACATTGATCGATGCGAATGAAAAAATCTGCGCCGTTCATTTTTTTTTTTTTTTTTTCAGCCTAGAGGCTGAACGGAAAAAAAAAATCTCATTACCCGTATGCTCAATATAAGGAGAATCGCAGAAACTCCTAATGCTGGCCATACGTGTAATGATTGCGGAGACCCTCAAATGCCAGGTCAGTATAAATACCTCACATGTGACCCCATTTTAGAAAGAAGACACCCCAAGGTATTCCGTGAGGGGTATGGGGAGTTCATGGAAAATTTTATTTTTTGTCACAAGTTAGTGGAATATGAGACTTTGTAAAAAAATATATATATATCAATTTCCGCTAACTTGTGCCAAAAAATTTTTTTCTGTGAACTCGCCATGCCCCTCACGGAATACCTTGGAGTGTCTTCTTTCCAAAATGGGGTCACATGTGAGGTATTTATACTGACCTGGCATTTTAGGAGTCCTAAGCGTGAGAATCCAAATGCGTAAAAATGCCCTGTGAAATCCTAAAGGTACTCATTGGTTTTAGGGCCCCTTTGCGCATCTTGGCTGCAAAAAGTGTCACACATGTGGTATCGCCGTACTCAGGAGAAGTAGGGCAATGTGTTTTGGGGTGTATTTTTACATATACCCATACTTTGTGTGAGAAATATCGCTGTAAACGACAACTTTTTAATTTTTTAATACAAAGTTGTCAATTTACAGAGATATTACTCTCACCCAACATGGGTATATGTAAAAATACACCCCAAACACATTGCCCTACTCTTCTGAGTACGGAGATACCACATGAGTGTTACTTTGCAGCCTGAGTGCATAAAGGGGCCCAAATTCTAACGAGTACCTTTAGGCTTTACATGGCTGCTCACAATTTAGCCCGCCCAAAATGCCAGAACAGTACAAACACCCCACAAATGACCCCATTTTGGAAAGAAGACACCCCAAGGTATTCGCTGAGGGGTATGGTGAGTCCATGAAAAATTTAACTTTTGTCAAATGTTAGCGGAAAGGGAGACTTTGCGAGAAAAACAATAAAAATCAATTTCCGCTAACTTGTGCCAAAAAAATCTTCTGTGAACTCGCCATGCCCCTCACGGAATACCTTAGGGTGTCTTCTTTCCAAAATGGGGTCACATGTGGGGTATTTCTACTGCCCTGGCATTTTAGGAGCCCTAAAGCGTGAGAAGAAAAATGCGTAAAAATGCCCTCCTAAAGGTACTCATTAGAATTAGGGCCCCTTTGCACCCAGGCAGCAAAAAGTGTCACTCATGTGGTATCGCCGTACTCAGGAGAAGTAGGGCAATGTGTTTTGGGGTGTATTTTTACATATACCCATGCTGGGTGAGAGAAATATCTCTGTAAACTGACAACTTTGTATAAATTTGTTTTAAAAGTTGTCATTTACAGAGATATTTCTCTCACCCAGCATGGTATATGTAAATACACCCAAAGCACATTGCCCTACTTCTCCTGAGTACGGCATACCATGAGTGACACTTTGCAGCCAAGATGCAAGGGGCCTAATTCCAATGAGTACCTTTAGGATTTCACAGGGCATTTTTCCGCATTTTTCTTCTCACGCTTTAGGGCCCCTAAAATGCCAGGGCAGTAGAAATACCCCACAAGTGACCCCATTTTGGAAAGAAGACACCCCAAGGTATTCCGTGAGGGTCATGGCGAGTTCACAGAATTTTTTTTTGGCACAAGTTAGCGGAAATTGATATTTTTTTTTTTTTTTTACAAAGTCTCATATTCCACTAACTTGTGACAAAAATAAAATTTTACATGAACTCACCATACCCCTCACGGAATACCTTGGGGTGTCTTCTTTCAAAATGGGGTCACATGTGGGGTATTTATACTGCCCTGGCATTTTAGGAGCCCTAAAGCGTGAGAAGAAGTCTGGAATCCAAATGCGTAAAAATGGCCTGTGAAATCCTAAAGGTACTCATTGGTTTTAGGGCCCCTTTGCACCCAGGCTGCAAAAAGTGTCACTCATGTGGTATCGCCGTACTCAGGAGAAGTAGGGCAATGTGTTTAGGGGTGTATTTTTATATATACCCATACTTTGTGTGAAATATCTCTGTAAGCGACAACTTTTTAAATTTTTTACACAAAGTTGACAATTTACAGAGATATTTCTCTCACCCAGCATAGGTATATGTAAAAATACACCCCAAAACACATTGCCCTACTTCTCCTGAGTACGGCGATACCACATGAGTGACACTTTGCAGCTAAATCGCAAAGGGGCCCAAATTCCAACGAGTACCTTTAGGTTTTACATGGCTGCTCACAATTTAGCCCGCCCAAAATGCCAGAGCAGTAAACACACCCCACAAATGACCCCATTTCGGAAAGTAGACACCCCAAGGTATTCACTGAGGGGCATAGTGAGTCCGTCTGAGATTTTATTTTTTTGCCAGAAGTTAGCAGAAATGGAAACTTTATTATTATTTTTTTCCTCAGAAAGTGTCATTTTCCGCTAACTTGTGAAAAAAAAATGAAATGATACATGAACTCACCATGCCCCTCCGTGAATACTTTGGGGTGTCTTCTATCTAAAATGGTGTGATTTGGGGGGTATTCATACTATCCTGGCATTCTAGCACCTGAAGAAACATGACAGGTGCTCAGAAAGTCAGAGCTGCTTCAAAATGCAGAAATTTACTTTTTGCACCATAGTTTGTAAACGCTATAACTTTTACCCAAACCAATAAATATACACTTATTAGATTTTTTTTTATCAAAGACATGTAGAACAACAAATTTTGTGAAAAATTTATATAGAAATGTAGTTTTTTTAAAAAAATTTTACAACAGAAAGTGAAAAATGTCATTTTTTTGCAAAAATGTCGTTACATTTTTATTAATAGCAAAAAAAGTAAAAATGTCAGCAGCAATGAAATACCACCAAATGAAAGCTCTATTAGTGAGAAGAAAAGGAGGTAAAATTCATTTGGGTGGTAAGTTGTATGACCGAGCAATAAACGGTGAAAGTAGTGTAGTGCGGAATTGTAAAAAAGGGCCTGGTCACTAGGGGGGTGTAAACCTGTGGTCTTCAAGTGGTTAATGCCCTTTTTTTTTTTTTGTTTTACTGTCTCCAAGCCAGGCAAGCAGCCTGTCACTCACTGCCCACTCTGACTGCTGTCTGTGTTGTCTGCTGTGTATGATGTGAGGGAGCTGCACACAGCAACACAGAGAGTCCGTCATGAAAGGTCCTTTAGCTTCTCCAGCAGTATAACTGGAGTCTGACTCTTCCCACACATACACAACAATAGCTGATCTCAGGGAGACCAGCTACAAAAAACACCGCGGAGCCTCACTTAAGAGTCTCAACACAGCAATCCGAAGTGCAAAGCTCCCTGGGAAACAGGAATATGCAAAATAAATGTGGAGCCCCATAACTGTGTTGAGACTCTTAAGTGAGGCTCCGCGTGTTTTTTGTAGCTAGTCTCCCTGAGATCAGCTATTGTTGTGTTTGAGTAGTCTCCGAGGCATTGCTCCCGGTTAGCCAGAATCCTACTCCGCACTGATGAGGGGCAACACCCCGGAACAGCTGGCTGGATGGATAACTGGCTTAGGTTTTCCCCGTCACATCCTTAAAGCTTGTAAAAAAGCAGGATCTTGACATAGGAGCCACTTAATATGGTGGATTTGGTGATCTCTGTAATGGAGACACCCCTTTGCTCGGTTTTCCTTCCTTTGAGGGATATCTGGCTTTCATTGTGTTGTAGACACATAACTGGGGCTCCACATTTATTTTGCATATTACTCCCACACATGTGACTGATCACATGGTCATGACCTAATCAAAGGTCCTTTAGCCATTAGAAGTTCAAGAGTCCCGACTCCCCAGTTCAAGACTTTCTTCACCAACAGCCTCAAGAACCTGACAGGTGAGACCCTGCTGCTGCAGAAAAGTCACTGTATACAGGGGATGACTGGAGGTGACTGTATACAGGGGGTGATAAAGATAATGGAGGTGACTGTATACAGGGGGTGATAAAGATAATGGAGGTGACTGTATACAGGGGGTGATAAAGATAATGGAGGTGACTGTATACAGGAGAGAAGGATGATGGAGCTAATTGTATACATAGGATGATGGAGGTGACTGTATATAGGGGAGGATGATGGAGGTGACTGTATATAGGGGAGGATGATGGAGATGGATGATGGAGGTGACTGTATACAGGGGAGGATGATGGAGATAACTGTATACAGGGGAGTAGGAGGAGGATGATGGAGGTAACTGTATACAGGAGAGGAGGATGATGATGATGATGGAGGTGACTATACACAGGGGAGGATGATGATGATGGAGATGCCTATATACGGGGGTAGATTGGCTGCTGCCAGTTCCAGGCCCATGGAGGTGGAAAATCTGCCATTATTGTGCCCTGCGGTGGGGGGTTCCAAAGATGTGCTGCTGCCAGGCCCAGGCCCATGGAGGGGGGGAAATGTGTAATTGTTGGGCCATGGAGGGGAAGGGGGTTCAAAGATGTGCTGCTGCCCTCAAAGGCCCATGGAGGGGGAGAAATGTGCCATGGGGGAAGGGGGAGAAAGAAATGTAACATGAAGGGGGTGATGTAAAAAGGAGGGGGAGTAAAGGCCGGGCAGCATCATTGGCATTGAAACTGGCATATGGGGGGTTGGCACTTGATACTGGCACATGGGGGGTTGGCACTTGATAATGGCACATGGGGGGGGGTTTGGCACTTGATACTGGCACATGGGGGGGTTTGGCACTTGATACTGGCACATGATGGGGGAGGGGAGAGGAGAGAGGCACTTATTACTGGCACATGGGGGAGGGAGGCACTTGTTACTGGCACATTATTATGGGGCACTATAGGGGCTTCTACTGAGACCACAAAGAAGGTGTATTTTATATGGGGGGCTCTGTGTGGTACTAGTGTTATCAGGGGGTTTATCTGTTATTGCAGTATAGTATTGGTGACCACAGCAGCACAGTATTGGGGGTAGTAGGATGATTTGTCCAGAAGATGGGAGGATCATGGAAAAGTAGTAAACTAAGATTTTTTTTTGTCAAACTGCAGAGACGAAAAATGGTGGTCTGGTCTGAAAGAAGACGATGAGGACAGAGAACATCTACATCAAAGGAGACATCATCACTGGATGTAAGAGGTTTGTGGGGCTGCTGCGCTGCCAGGCCCATGGAGCGGGAGAAATGTGCTATGGGGGGGGGGGGGGGGTGCCCTTATTTTTTTTACTTAAGCCCCTGCCCTTCAAAATGTCTGTGCACGTCCCTGCTGAGGCATGAGCACTTGTTGGCAGTGACTTACCATGCTCCCTCCCCTCTCCGCCTCCTGGCTCGGCCCCGCCGCTCCGCCTCTGCTGCTCTGGTCTCACAGAGACTGAGTATCCGCTCTCTGTCTTGCCTGACTGGCTGCATACAGCGCGCGCACTTTAATCTGAGGCGCCGTACGCAGTACGCAGTCAGGTCAAGTGCGCCCAGTCTGGAGACCAGGAGGCAGCGCAGGCAGCAGCACAGCAGTGTTGTCAGACAGTATCAAGTAAGAAGATAGATAGTTCTTAAATAAACAGTTCCCTGCAGGGCCGGGCCGACACAGAGGCTAAATGGGGCGGGGGGGGGGGGGGCGCGGCGCACTTGGGCGGCTCAGCCTCTGTTGGTGGTAGACCTTGTCCCAGCCCTGCCTCTGTGTTTGGCTGAATTGGATGAAACAGACAAGTATCCTTTGACCCCAGCAAAGGCAATCCTGAGCATAACCCCTCACACCCTGTATTGTGACATCACTGTATTGTTGTATCCCTACAGATGTAGTAGAGTTAACACACATGCTTTATGAGACGTGCTATCTAAACTAAATATATTAAGCAAACACTTTCAATAGCTTTTCAATGGCTTTTGTTTTAAAATAACGCAATTAGTTAAGAAATTTAAGTTGAGTTTGTGTGTTAACCCTGCTACATCTGTATATCATGACATCACTGTTTTTGTATCCTTGTACTGTGACATCACTGGGCTTCGTATCCCTGTACTGTGACATCACTGTTTTTGTTTATCTGTACTTACAGCTCCTTGTTATGTTTATTGTGACATCACTGTTTTTATGTAGAAAAGAGGAAAGTTCAGCAGCTCTCACCTGCCCCACCTTCACCTGTGAGCACGGAGAACCCGTGTCAGGCCCGGGCAAATTGAATACACGTCAACCGGATGGTCTGAATAAACGTTTAGATTTAACTCTGCAACAATAATCAATCCTCTATGAGTCCTTATAGCTCCCCATTTTACGAAATTTTTCCTAAATTTTTCCTTTATTTCATTATTTTTTCTTCAAGCCAATGTACACCTCATGTATGCTTACATAGGTTTTTTACAGTTTTTTTTTCTTTTCTCTCATGTGAAATGTTGTCTATAGGTGTGGCAAATTTTCTTTGAGAGCGTATGCAGTCATGTGATCACAATTAGTGAAGACAGGTGCAACCTCTCCTATAAATAATGCCATTTTAATGTCTTATGATGTCATAAGTAAGGGCTTGAATTGCTTCTAGTAGCTCAAAACGCGTAGACAAGACTTTTTGTAACTGGATTTTACCGCAAGCAAAATAAATAATTCCTTTACCGAAGTGGAGCTGCATTCCATAAACCTTTTTGCATCACTGTTTTTTTATCCCTATACCATGACATCATTGTGCTTTTGTTTGGCTGTACTGTTACAACACTGTGCTATTTTTTGCTGTGACATCACTGGGTGTTTATCATTGTATTGTGGCATCAAAGTGTACCTTTTGCCTATGCATTAGGGAGACCAAATAAAGCTGTTCTTGTTTTAAACCTGCTGCCTAAAGGGGTTTTCCCACTGTTTATACTGATGACCTATCCTCACAATAGGCCAGCCATATGAGATAGGTGTGGGCCAACACCCGGGATCCCTGCCAATCAGGTGTTGCCGGTAAGCACTGTGGCCTCCTCACAACTTACCATGCACATCACCCTACATTGTATAGCTTATGCCTAGGCCACATGACTGGTAAACATGATGTTACTGGCATAAGATAAGCTGCGAGAAAGCCACGGCGCTCACAGGAGCCCCTGGGCCATATTAAACAGCTGATCAGTGGGGGTCCCAGGTGTCAGACCACCACCGATCAGATAGTGATGACCTATCTTGAGGATAGGTCATCTGTATAAAACAGTTGGAAAACCACCATGGTGAATCGGAACCCTATTAAGTTTTCTTATTTGGCCTTATGGTTACTTGTTATGCCCTTGCCTATAAAACTTTTTTTTTTTTTTTTTTTACATCACATAACTTTGGGATCCAGGAAACAGCTCTCAATGCCATGAAAAAATATAAAGAATTTGATCTGCACAGAATGTTAGAAATGCCAGGGCAAACTGTGCCTCATTAAAAATTTAGAGGGGAGAAATGACTTTCAACCAAGTAATAAAATATGATAAACTTTACAGCAAAAGAAAAGAAGGTCATGTAAAAGAAAGATTAAGAGAGTATATTGTGGAAAGAATGTAGGAGTTAGTGGAAAAGAGTAAGGGCCCTTTACGTGGGCGAGGATCAAGACCGTTCACAATTATTGAAAATAAATGTTTATAAGAATGCATGTTCCCAATAAAAGGTCAATGTAAAGGTACCACTGATCACCTAAAAAAAGGGTTAGTTGTCAGGTGATCACATCTTTCATACAGCACCTACAATGTTATGTGCAAACAAAGGATATGCTGCCAACAATATGCATAGTGAATAGGGGGAAGAACAATTGTTATAACGATCATTCGCCCCCAATTCATTTTGCTTAAACCCATGTGAAAGTGTCTGATTAAAGGGGTTATCCCATAAATAATGTAAAAAATATAAATCAGAGATCACATAGTACATGATAATCTCTTACTAACAAAGCTAGAACCAGCCCTGTACCTCACATGGATCCAGAGATCTTCCTAGTCAATGTTCTGCTAGATTTATATAAAGCTGGCAGCTCAAGGGGAGTGTCTTTTCTGCTGAAGCTAAGGGGGCGTGTCCATGCTCCACCTATCACAGCTCAGGAGGTATGTCCATGCTCTGCCTATCACAGCTCAGGAGGCAGATGAAGGATGAAACTGAGCATGTGCGGCCTTCTCAGTGAGCAGGTCAAAGAAATAAGAAAAAGAACAAACAGCAGGTGGCGCTATACAGATATATTTTATTGAATAACTCAGTGGCTATGCTAAATTTTTTATTTCATAAAATTACAAAAGAACTCAGATCAAGATGCTTGTTTGAAAACTGTAGAACATTTTTCGTGGGACAACCTCTTTAACTGGAATATCGTTGATCTAAATTTATGGTATCTGTGTACAGCTTCGGCTGACTGTAAATTAAGTTAAACTGTGCAAAATTCTCAAATATAAATTATGTTTTATACAAAAGACTAGAGAGGGAGGTGGAATTATAGGACCACCTATTAGCTACTGAGCAGAGGAATAATAGGCCAGTAGTCTGGATATGACCACACCAGGGAGCCCAGATACTAAGGAATTTTTGGTGCTTAACCTGAAAGATAGCTATCATTTATAATTTGTTTGGTCTGGGGGCCGCATCGTCACATTACTCTATTTCAAGGGGCTGCAAAAAAAAAAAAAAACTGTGATCATTTGCATCAGCCTATTACACAGGTCGATTCCAAGTAAATGGGGAGGAATGATCACTACCACTGTCATTCCTCCCTCATTCACTTCTATTGATTACCGGTAGCACATCCCTGATTACATGGGGAGATGTGCTGACGTAAATTGTACATCTTTCTTCCTGATAAAATATATAAATTAGACGACAAATGAGAGATACTTTGTGTATCGGCTGATCAGCGGCACGATTATACAGGCCAGATATCAGAGCGTATGTATGAAGACTTGGTCCCAGTAATTGTCCCGATAATCATGCAGTGTAAAAGGAACTTAGAGATTTCCTGGTAAAAACTTATTTTTAAAACATTCCTGTAGCATGGCCCTGAAACAGAAGATTCATACTCTACTGCTCCCTGGCGCTCCATTCCTCTATGCTGCCCTCACTGCCTCCATCTTCCGGTCCATGAGCTGTTTACATCTGGCTGGCTCTGGGCATAGTCACTTGCACCGCTCCAGCCAATGACTGGCTTCAGTGGTGAGGTGGCCACAAGCAGAATTTCACCGCTGAAGTCAGTCATTTGCTGGAGAGGTGCTCCGGGACCAGAAGACGGAGACAGCGAGAGTAGCACAGAGCAGGAAAGTATGAATCTTCTGTTTCAGGGACCATGCTACAGGAACTTGTTAAAAATAAGTTTTACTGGGAAACTCCTTTAAGAGGTGGCATTTTCTTTCTGCCTCCTATTCACAAATGAGTGCTTTACTTCACTGCAGAGGACACACTCACTGGTTATTACTGCCTCCTGCACCCCATTGTATGTGCCCTGCAATAACCAGTAAGTACTTTCCCTGAGGGCTCATGCACACGAACATTGTTTTGGTCTGCATCTGGCCCGCATTTTTTGCAGACCCATTCACTTCAATGGGGTCGCATAAGATGCAGACAGCACTCCGCAAAATGCAGAACACACATGACTGGTATCCGTGTTTTGCAGACCACAAAACACGGTACGCTCATGTGCATGAGGCCTTACTAGCGGGGAAAGCACTTATTGGTTAACCCTTCAACCCTGAAAAGGCCTTAATGACCAGTCAATTTTTTTTTATTTAGTACATGTGGTTCAAACAATTGTAACTTTATTTGTTTCATTACCAAAATAATTGCAGCTTTTTGTTACATGACACATGGCTTTCTAATACATTTTTTTGTTTCATTAGGGGGAAAGTTTAGTATTTTTTTGAAAGTTATTTTTATTCAAACTATAGCTCATTCTTTAAATATGCAAATGATTATAATTAGTTCCCTATTTTGTGTTGGATTGTTTTATTACATAATATGTATAGTTTTGTGTGAATGGGGTAATAATAGTGATGGTTTTGGTTGATGTGGCTGTTTTTTTCTTTTATGTATTTTTTATGATTTTTTATTTTTTTTTTAACTTAATTTTTAATAGATTTCTGCTACAAAAAGAATTTTGGGGGACACTAACTTTTTTTTAATTTGCACTTTCTTTTTTTCACTTTTATTTGTATTTTATTTATTTTGCATTTTTTTATAATCACTTTATTACTTATTTTTAAAATATAGTTTTGCCACATATTTCTACCAAGAGGTCAAAAAAAGGCCATTGGGAGATCTGGTCTTGTCCCCAAGAGGTCACTGAAATACTTTTTTTTTTTTTAATTTGGCACTTTTTCCTTTTTTTTTATTTTATTGTTTTTGAAAAATGTTTTTATTTATTTTTTACTTTTTTTAATGTGTATATATATTTGCCACATAATTTGTCCCCAAAAGGTCAATGAAAGACCTTTGGGGACACAGACTTTTTTTTTTCCCAAAAGGGGAAACCAACCTGCTGGTGGGGCTTTGTACAGGGCAGAGCTGATCAGGGTATACTGTCCCTGCAGCTCTGCATTTCTCTGCCCCAAGACACCCGGTGATCACGTGATCGCCGGGTCCACACTGCTCATCTATCGCCATGCAGCGCTCCGGGCAGAAACACAGATGATCGCACAATCAGCTGTGTTTCTGGCAAGCAGGACAGGGGCCGCAAACAATGGCTCTGGGGGCCTCATGTGGCACCTCACTAGGGAGACAGCTCTTGACTTCCAAGATGTCTGACATATGTGAAGATCCACAGTCTAGATTGGGCAGCTCCACCATAACTCCTTGGGTTGGCACATTGTGGTGTCATTTACTTAGCCCAGCATTTCACAAAACAGTCTTGGTAAAAACCCAGCCGGAGAAATATCTGAACAATTTATTAATAGGTCCACAACTCTTAATATATAATAAATTTGTTGCATCTTCCGGTATCCATGTGACCCTTTTATGAATCAAGATAAGGATTGCTACATCTGTAGGTAGGTGAAGGAAAACTAAATTTGACAAGAACATGTAGACCCCTCGTTAGTCGTTATAAGTATATGGGATTCATTCCTATTGTGGCCAAATCACAATGGCGTTCCTTTGATCAGATGCTATTCTATACATCAGATGTACCAGATCATGAGTCTCCTTCTTTTTGTATGTGATAGATAGGACATTGAAAATTCTCTTTGGAAATAGGCTTTAACCCAATCTATTGTTTAGAAGATTGTCTAGATATAGATGTTGACAGTGAAGGAACAAGTTTAACTACAGGGTGACCCACAAGAAAGTAGCCTGCCTCCAATATCTCCAAATCAAACTGCCTAAAAGTAAATCTTTTTTAGTTGTTCATAGCAACCCATCAGAGCTCAGCTTTCAGAGCCCTGTAGGAACTGAAACCTGAGCTTGGATTGTTTGCTATGATTTATTATTCAGTTTGATAAATGTGGCCTGTTGTGTCCGAAAGATGATGTTCTCCCTGGAACAGTAAGTAGTGGTTGTAGAAGACTATGTGTGAACCAGATCGATTAAGGAAATACAAGAGACCTTTGCCGACAAAAGAACAAAACCCACAGGTAACGTATTCAGAGTCTGGTTTGGAAATGGCATCAAACTGGCTCCGTTGCAAACATGAAGAAACTCCATCGATCAGGACAGCTCAAGTTGTGCATGAAATTCAGCAGTGGATTGCAAGTAGCCCCCAAAAATCAACTTGAAGACTGTCTCATAAATTGCTGGACTTGGGTGCTGACTATGATTGCTGACAGACATTTTGACCCATTGCTGTACTTCATGACAGACGAAGCTTAGTTTCATTTATCAGGTCATGTAAATTCCGAAAATATGCGGTACTGGTCTGCTGACTGACAAACTACCACTTCATGACTAGAAAATTGGCGTTTGGTGCACATTGTCAGGAACACGAATAGTGGGCCCAATTTTTTTCACATTAACTGTGAATACCGCAATTCATCTGGACGTCTTTGAATAGTTTTACAACCAACTAACACCAGAAGAAAAAATGTCCTACTTTTTCCAACAAAATGGGGCAACATGCCATACCTCATGGAAAACACTGGCACGGGCAGGGGTGAATTGGCCATATACTCTACAGCAAAACTTCCTGGCGGGCCGATGCCCATGGGGCCATCTGGGCCCTCCTTTTGGCCAACCACTGGCAGTGTTTAGGGATGTATTTTGTGCTGCTGGGGCATTATATTTAGATGCACTGTGGTATTTGGCTCTGCTGGGGTGGTATATTGTGCTGCAATATGGCATTGCTGACCCTGCCTTCTGTCAATTTGGACCCTACTACAAAATAGGGCCAATTTTAGTTTTTTCCAGGGCCACTTTAGGCTCCCACGGGTTCATGAACTGTTTACAGAGGAGGGAACTGTGAGCAAGAGGTTATGGCCACCACATTCCCCAGTAACAAATTTTCAATAGTTTCAGTTCCAATATAACTTTTATTTACATGAATAAAAAAATCTTCATGGTGTCCTCGCGTTTCGCGGATATCACGCTTCATCAAGCCCGGCTCCACATTCCACCGACTAGTCCACATGTAATTTTTACCTGTTGCGAAATTGAAAACAGAAAGTGTCGGCTAACAATCCACATCCCCTGGATAAACTGAAAGAAAACATCACAAACACCATCCACAGCATCACTGGTGAAGAGCTGCAAGTATCAGCCAACGTAATCTGACGTGCCCAAAGATGCATAGACGTGAATAGGGACCACTTTCAGCATCTTTTGTGACTTGTGGGTAATTTAAAAACAAACAAACACTTGATCGATCATCTTGTCATACTATTGCTGGAGGTAGGCTACTTTTTCGTGGGCCACCGTGTAGTTTTAGTGAATAATTTTGCAGGCCGAAAGGTGGCGATCCCAGACATTCACTTAAATAGGGCTTTGTTGCTGTTCCCTGCTCAGTAGGTGTCCGGGAGCACCCCTGTGCAGGAAGAATTACAAAGTGATAAGCCATAACATTCCAAGATGGGAAATCCTCTTTTAGGCTTGATTCACACTATTCAGCCTACCTTACAATACAAAGACTATTTAACATAAAAACATGTAGAACAATAGGAGTGGTAAGTGAAACATTGCTTTTATTTTTTCTGCAAAAAGGACAGAACAGAATAAGTTGAGTGAGAATACAAAAAAAGGAGAAAAACATGGCTCACACCTCCACATGCTATGCATTGATCTATAAATGCTTCTCAGCACAATTAACATCGCTTCGCAAAGCGCAATAGATGGTATACAGCCCCCTAATATACGTACTGTACATGAGGCATTGGTATACTTTTTGATCAAAATGCATAAGCCCGCTCATGACGCCAAGGTTGTTTCCTCCAGTGAGTCCTACTCTAATTTGGCAAGCCACCATGCAGTGACCAGAAGGCAGTGAGACCCAGCAGTTAAAGCCAACCTAGCACTGGGTCCCACTAACCTGCCAGCGCAGCACCACAGCAACAATGGCAACCATGCAGTACCACACCATGTGAACAGATGCCAAAAGCTCACATTTTCATGGGCTCTTAAGAACTCCAACTGAGAACTGGTAGTAGTGCTGCAGTGTCTGTGGTCGCCACGTGGTGCCGCGCCAAATTAGAGTAGGTCCCACTCGAGGAGGCAACCTTGGAGTGGGGAATAGGCTTATGCATTTGCAACTGGCGCCTCCCCCTAGGGCCCTCTATATGTGTCCCAGGTGTAGGAAATGCCGAGTGGTATGTTGCGGCCTAAAATGTCTCTTTATGTGTGTCACGGTGCTCCTACCTGGATACGGCTGGACCCCAGGATTTGGCTCCGAAGCAATAAATAAAGGGAATAATTGACGGATTAAGGAAGATCTTGAGTCCAGACCTTGAGATGAAGTTCAATGGCAGCTTTACTTAAGTAAACATTTTTCCAAAACAGATTTCAGGCTTTATCTTGGTTCCAGTAGGATTTAGCAATAAAATGTCAGGCAAACTCAACTCTGCTATATCTGACTCTGCTGTCCTGACAAGCTTAATTAGTGTCTTTGTTTTCTTTGTGATGCTGTGCTTCACTCTTTGGTCGGGCTTATGTTCAGCCAAGGGATGTGGTAGAATCCGGTGCGCTCCAACATGGACTCCCTACCAGCACACACACTACCACTTGCACTAGAACTAGTTTGGACTGGTTCCCACCCTTCCTCCAGGAAATAGGACTCGCCCACTTCTCTCCAGAGGGGGGTTAGAATGGAATGGTTAGCTCCATTATACATAATTACAGCTCTGCCGGGTTTGCTGCCACCTGCTGGTGAACCAGGCATATTACAGTTCCAAAGATTATTATAGATGCATATTATGGAGAGGACCTGGAAAATAATGCATAGATGACTTTATGTTAGACCATTAAGGACAGTAGCAGGGTGTAGGAGTGGCAACACCACTCGGGGGTGTTACACATTTTGATCAAAACGTATACAAATGCCTCATGTATAGTATGTATATCAGGTGGCTGTATACTATTTATTACGTTGAGAAGCGACATAAATTGTCCTGAGATGCAGTTATAGATGAATGCATAGCATGTGGATGTGCGATCCGTGTTGTTCTCTCTTTTTTAAAAAAAAATTCTTATGTGAGAATATGAAATAGAAAATCAAATTCATGACATTTATCTATACATTTAATTTTTTATGTAATAGTCATTATACTGTACCATTGCAGTGAGGCAAACGAAAAGTAGAATGCAATAATCTCTACAGCATTAACAAATGTACACAGCAAACTCAGATCACACGCCAGCAGTGGCACGTATCTAAGAAAGGATCAGAGGTCTGGACCCAGAACAAAGAATAGTTGTGCTGAGATCAGCTAAATAACTGGAGAATATAAGGCGAGCTGGAGGCCCCACGCTGTGGAAAGACTCTCTTCAAAGTTCACATGGCTTATTCATAAGTGGGTTTGTTGTTGCAGAGAGCACAGTGGTCCTCCTTATGACCCATCACAGCAGAAATGAAGGGTACAATAACAGTATAAACAAATGTTAGAAAGCACATACACATTCCTTTATACCAAAGCTCTGCAACATGAGGCTTCTCCGCTGCGGTGAGACTTCAGATCCCTGCATGTCTTGATACCACATGCTGGGCATTGTAGCTTCAGCACAGGTTGAAGACCGCATCAGCAGGGGCTGAAGAAGTTGGTCCGTATATTTGTATTAATGTGAAGTCTGATATTCTGGAAAAAAAGTGCCTCAGGATAGGTCATCAATATGTGATCCGTGGGGGTCTGACTCCCAGCACCTCATCGATCAGCTGTTTGAAGAGGCTGTGGCGCTCCAATGACTGCCACAGAACCTTCCTAGGCCAGTGATGTCATGTTCATTGGTCACAAGACCTATTTGAAGCCCATTCCCATTTAAATAAACAGGCCTGGGCTGCAATACCAAGCATGGCTGCTATACCATGTACGGCAGTGCCTATATATATGCACATAGGAGGCTCATTGCTCCTGCAGCCTCTTCGATATCGAACTACCTGAAAACCCCTTTAACCCCTTAGTGACCAATGATGCACTATATACATCATGATTAGTGATGAGCGTCAGGGGCAATATTCGAATTCGCGATATTTCGCAAATATTTGGCCGAATATTCGTCAAAAATTTGCGATTTTGGGAATTTGCAATTATTTTCTTGATAGCGAAAATCGGCAATGTAATATTCGCGTAATGCGCGCGCAATACAGGCGTGGGTCACTATTGCTACATTTTTCAAGCTGCTAGAAGTTTCCTGAGACTGGAGAAAATGGTTGGCACGGTAGAACGTTATAATAGCTTTATATGCAGAGTGCTCCGATATATTTGCGATTGCGCAAATAGGCAATTAATGATACACATATTTTTGCGCAATACATGCAACTTCACATTTTAGAAGGTATGACTACATATTAGTGATTGGTGCACAAAGTATTGTTGTGAACTTGCCTATACCATGTATGTATGGACAGCAGAAACTATCACACTACCTAACACCCTGCACTGGAACACTGTATCACAATCTAACCTAGACTGACTATCTCCCACTAACTATCTGTAATATATATATATATATATATATATATATATATATATATATATATATATAAGCTAACTAACTATCTAATGTAATGACACAGGAAAGCAGAGAGCACAGCAATGACACTGCTGTCTCTCTCAGATCTGCAAAAGAAACTGCAGAAAATGGCTGCTGGGGAGGTTCTTATACACTAAAGGGATAGGCAACTTTCCTATTGGTTGCTATGGATGTTGCTCAGCTCAGACAAAGACATTGCAGCCTTCTTATTGGCCCACAAGCAAGAAGCAGGAAAGGATCATGGGTTCAGAGGAAAAAAAAATCTATAATATTCGCAAATATATAGCAATATATTCTAAATATTCGATTCGAATATTCGTGCTCAACACTAGACTCATGATGTGGTATTAGTTACCTTGTGGTCGTGGCTACCGGGGAACGCACCCAACCCCACCTGACACTCCCTAACCACTAAGCAGTTAGAGTTGTGCCGCAACCGCGCCGTAGTAGGGACACCAGAAAGAGGGCATCCCCTCCCTGAGTGACAGGAGTAAGGGCGGGTGGGGGGGAAAAACACGGGTAACGTACGAATTTGGGAGGGATGCCGCCGAACATAAAGGCCACAGCGCCCCTCCCACAAATACAGGCCAATGAATCGGCCTTACACTTGTGGTCGTGGCTACCGAGGGAACGCACCTAACCCCACCTGACACTCCCTAACCACTAAGCGGTTAGAGTTGTGCCGCAACCGCGCCGTAGTAGGAACACCAGAAAGAGGGCAAAAACTATACGGAGTAGCAGAGAAAATTTATTACAATCGTTACAGAACCAAATTTTGGAAGGCAAAAAAGATTTCAGTTTTGGGATTAGGGATGTAACGACTGAAGCAGGAAGAGCGCCAGCGACCCAGCTTCTGGATAACATGAGCGGGCACATGGTTCTTAGATGCCGCGGACGCTGCTCCTATACGGAACGAGTGACCTGAAATTGCAGAAGGATCGCCGCCTAAACTAGCCACTAGGCAGTGGATGGGGGATACGAACTGGTGAGTATTGAGCAGCGACACCGCAAAAGACAAAAGTGGACTATCTGGCTGGCGACCCACCAATGCTGCCTTTAGCTGCTGAAGAACTCGGACAGGGCACCACTGATGAGTCGTAGGGAAGTAGTATACAGGGATCAGAGGACCTGTTTGGGATGTTTTGGTTGTCTCAAGAAGCAACGTGAAACACTCAGGATGTGGGACCAGTTGGCTGCCTGTAACAAACTTACTGCTGTTTGGGGAACAAGTAAACTTGGCCGGCCTCAAAAACCCATAGAAGGTCTAGATAAATAGCTGCTTTAAGCACCAGGCTGGGTAAAACCCCAAAAGGACTGCCGTCCAGGACGTATGACAGGCTACGAAATAACCTACCCGTAACAGCTTGCCTGCGCACCTGACTACCTGGATCATATCTACTTAACCCCCTAAGAGCTGCTTTCACTGCATGCGCTGAAAACAATGAACCACGTTCTGGATATCTGATGGAAAGGTAATGCTGCACCCCAGACAGATAGGATTTCACTGTGTTGTGAGACAGCTTGAGCTCTGAGTGACAATAACCTATGAACGCGAGGACATACTCGGTGAAGCTGATCTCCCCTTGAGGGTATACCTCCTGGAACTTACAATAGGCATCCCACCCAGTGCGATATGCCCTAGCTGTGTTTGGAGAGAGGGATTTGGCTAACAGGGTGTGAGCCGTGGCAAGGTGACTAGCTAAACCAGTATTAGCGACTCGTAGGGAGGGACAGCAGCGCCTGACACATCCGCCTCTGGCATGATCTGTGAAAAAAGGGAAAAATTAGCTCTCGATAAAGCGTCAGCTGCCACATTTTTAGATCCTGGAACATGCGTGCTGGTAAAACAGAAAGGGTGTTGCAGCGAGAGTTGCACTAAACGCCTCACAAGACACATGACATGTGAAGACTTGGACAAACCACTAGTTATAATATCAACCACTGTGGCAAAACAGAAAAATTTGACCAACGGCTGCCCCAGATGAAAGCCGCCGCCACTATGGGATAGAGCTCGAAGAGTGCGGAAGTTTGCAGAAAATGGGGATTTGTCTAACCTCAGTTGGCTATTCACCTGCAACCTAGTGGGTAACAAAGATAGCAGCAAAACCTGTACTAGCGGCTGCGTCCGAGCAGACAACTGGAGACGAGCTGGATAATTCAGGAATAAACATAGATATCCCGTTCCACTGGCTGAGAAAATGGTCCCACATCTGTAGGTCAGATAAGGCTTGACTGCCCAGTCGTACTGGGCTGTCCTGGTTTGGGGCAGAGGCCAAGAGGATCAGAAGGCGGGAAATGAACGACCTGCCTTGCGGAATGATCCTCATGGCGAAATTTAACATGCCCAGTAACAACTGTAAATCAGCCTTAGTAACCACGGTGGTAACTGAGAACCTATGCACGACTTCCCTGACCCTAAGTAACCTATCTGACGGCAGCCTGGCTAATATATCACCCGAATATAGCACGATGCCTAGGAAAGTTATAACTGTGGATGGGCCCTCAACTTTCTTGGGGGACACCCAACTGAGAAAAAACAATCCGACAGTTTCCCCAACCCCAGGGGAGCCGGCCGTGGCCTCTCAATAATGAGGAAGTCATCAAGATAATGTATGACGTGCTCGCAGTGGACTTTATTCTCTAATATCCAATGGAGGGCCTGGGCCAACTGGTCGAACAGCCACGGGCTGCTCTTAGACCCAAATGTATATTTTGTGGAGAAGTAGTATAGGTCCCTCCACTTGACACCATGCCACTGCCAGAGCGCTGGGGGTAAGGGGGAGTAATTTAAAGGCATCGGAGATATCGGCCTTGGACAACAACGCCCCGGGACCTAAACGAATGATGATGGAGATGGCCTGGTCAATGGACGAGTACCTCATGCCCACTTCTTCTGAAGGAATCAGGGAGTTGAGGCTAGGCACACGAGACCCATGGGGGGCTGACAGATCTATGATGAGCCTTTCCTTTTTACTGAACTTACCCGTGACCA
Organism: Bufotes viridis; assembly: GCA_033119425.1. NCBI lineage: Eukaryota > Metazoa > Chordata > Amphibia > Anura > Bufonidae > Bufotes > Bufotes viridis. The sequence goes on from CM065598.1 coordinate 66,941,187, forward strand.
CCCCTATGGGACTAACTCTCCACCACTGAAAAGGGGGCACCTTAAAGGGACCGATCAGAAAACCTTTATCTAGCTCCGCTTTTATCAGCTTTTCTACGGCACTAGGGTTTCTGCCGGCTGACTGGAGATTCTCACACTCGTAAGAGCACTCTGGGAGAGTGACCAAACCCGTGTGAAAACCTCCTGAAGACCCAGAAACCAAGAATTCCACGAAACCTGGATTGGGATGACCGACCAGGGACCCTCGCAAACAATCAATATCAACGACACTCATGTAGGCTTTGATTGATTTTAATGTGCAAGCGACTTTGGGGTGGGCCCTGAAACAATTAGAGCAAATATGCAGCAGGCGACACTGGCTAAAATTACACTTGGAGTAATTATAGTTATTACACATCTGAGCCCTACCCAACTGAACCACGGGCAATTTTTCAACTGAATTGGGTGGTCTGAAAACATCGAGAGGCCCGGGCGATGAACCAGAGGGGTTAGATGACACGCTGGAGACTGACTTGTGGCACCACTCGGCCGAGTGGAATATAGATTGGCACAACGAACAGGAGGGAGCCTTCAACCCTGCGAAGTGCCTACAAAATAGCTCAGTGTCTAAGACGGACCAATCTGTGACAAACTGAAATTGACTTAAAGCCGCTGCAGCTTTTGCGGAAAAAGAACATTGCAGAAAAAGAACATAGGCTCACACACATATAGAGTGCCGGTCTAACTTTTGAATATATTTTACCTTTGTTTCTGTGGGGGTGAAACAGCCTATAGACCTGAGCACCTTCCCCATAGACACTGGAGAGTGAGCTATTCGCATCTAGTGCAATTTTATTTTCAGTAGCTAGAAATCAGTAGCTAGAAATAGTTTAGGCGTTTAAAAAAAAAAAAAAGAAAAATATACAAAAATAAAATATATACATATATATATATATATATATATATATATATATGTTGTAGTTTGCGCCATATAAAATGACTTAGCGTATATATATGGCAGGGGAGGCATACGCATTTTTCTGTTCTGATACAGAAAGTGCAAGCGAGACAGAAAAGTTTCAAATTTCGTCATCGTCCGCCAACACTAGTGATGACGAGCCACAGCAAAGACTGTGGGACTAGAGCCATGAATGCCCACAGAGTCATATACTCCGTCTGTTCCAGAATTTAATTCTGTCACAGGCATCCGTTATTAAGGTCTGAGGTTTAGGGGGGTGGAATTTTTTAAAATCTTCTTATCAGAAGAACTGCTAAATTTGATGGTTGAGCAGACCAATTTATACTCTGCTCAATTCATCGCTAGTCACCCCACCTCATATTACACCAAGAATGGCATATGGTGCCCTATTGTTGTGGTGGACATTTTACAAATTTGGGGCCTCCTTCTAAATATGGGTCTCATAAAAAAACACTATGAGATCTTATTGGTCATCTGATGTGTTGTACGATACCCCCATGTACAGGGAAGTAATGAGAAGACTGCGATTTCTTCATTTTACTAACAACACACAGTGCCCCCCACCTGATGACCCCAGCCATGATAGGCTTTATAAAATTAGGCCCCTGATAAATTATTTAAATGAAAAATTTAAAGAGGCCTACACCCCAGAAAAAAATATTGCTGTGGAGGAGTCACTTGTCCTTTCAGCAATATTTGCCAAGGAAGAGGGCACGATTTGGGCTAAACATTTATAAGCTCTGTAAGAGCAGATCTGGCTACACCTATAAATTTAGAGTGTATGACGGCAAAGATACACAGTTTTGCCCTCCTGAATGCCCCCCTTCACTCAATATGCCAGGTAAAATAGTGTGGGATCTTTTGCACCCTCTTTTAGATAAGGGGTACCACTTGTACGTCAACAATTATTACACCAGCGTACCCCTTTTCACGAGCCTTTCAGTCAGAAAGACAGTGTCATGTGGCACCATACGCCGCAATCAAAGAGGCCTGCCCAAGCCTTTTGTGAACCAAAAATTGAAGTCTGGGAAAATAAAGGGCCTTTTCAATGGGGGACATCTGCCTTGTAAAATATTTAAAGAAAATAGATGTCCACATAATAACATCTATACATCCAGACAGTAACAGCCCTATTCCTGTACGCGGCACAAATACCACCGTAAGCCTGTCTGCATACAGCATTACAATAAATATATGGGCGGGGTGGACCTCGCAGAACAAATGCTGCAGCCCTATAGCGTGGACCAGAAATCCCGCATTTTTGTATAAAAAACTTGCAGCCCACCTTATGCAAGTAGCTCTGTATAATTATTTTGTCATGTTCCAAATAGCAGGGAACCAAGAAGCATATTTTGATTTTCAAGAACAAATCATTAAAAATTTACCGTATTTTTTGCCCTATAAGATGCACCGGCCCATAACACGCCCCTAGTTTTTAGAGGAGGACAATAAGAATTTTTTTTTTAATTAGACCTCAGGTCAGACCAGCAATCAGACCCCCAATGTTAATCAGACCTCAGATCACAGCTCCAATCAGATCCCCAATGTTATTAAGACCTCAGATCAAACCCACAATCAGACCTCAGTTCACACCCAAAGGTGAATGACCCCCAATCAGACCTCAGATATGAGCCAGAATATAAATAAGACCCCATTCAGACCTCAGATCAGACCCCCAGTTTTAAATCAGCCCCTCATGCCTCATTTGATCAGCCCCCAGTCGTATATAAGCCCCCATGTCTCTTTTGGCTAGCCCATGTCTCATATCAGCCCCCATTGCCTCTTTATCAGCCCCACTGCCTCTTTATCAGCCCCATTGCCTCTTTATCAGCCCCCAGTGCCCCATTGCCTCTTTATAAGCCCCTATTGCCTTTTTTAAGCCCCCATTGCTGCTTTGTCAGCCCCATTGCCTCTTTATAAGTCCCCATTGCCTCTTTATCTGCCGCATATTGGCTCAGATGAAAAAATAAAAAAGATCACTTACCTCTCCTGCTCCTGGATGCCACCACTCCTCACCGCCGCGCTCTGGCTTCCTCCTGCGGTCGGCTTTGCTGTGAACTGGCGCGCACAGCATTAGGTCACAGAGTGCAGCCTTCACAGCCGACAGCCGAGGACCAGGAAGTGGTGAGTACAGAGCCTTCACAGCTTCTCGGTCCTCCAGTGCTAATGAGCGCTTCCATAATGGAAGCGTTCATTAGTATTCGCCCCATAAGACGCAGGGGCATTTTTCTCCCACTTGGGGGGGGGGGGGCGTAATGCGTCTTAGGGTACTTTCACACTAGCGTTTTTATTTTCTGGCATCGGGGCTCAATACCGGAAAAAAACGCTTCAGTTTTCTCCTAATGCATTCTGAATGGAGAGAAATCCATTCAGGATGCATCAGGATGTCTTCAGTTCAGTCACTGTACGGCGTTTTGGACGGAGATAATGCCGCAGCTTGCTACGGTTTTATCTCCGTCCAAAATGCCGGAACACTTGCCGTAATGCCGTAATGTATTAGTGCCAGATCCGACATTAAAAATACCGCATTGCCGGATCCGTTCTTCCGGTCTGCGCATGTGCAGACCTTTAAAAATGTGGACCAACACAATAGCAGGGTCCACACACGTCCAGAATATATGGACCTCAAACATCACCGCCAGCTATATCATAAAATGCAATCAAAACATACAGCAGCATATACATGTGCAATATGGCAACATCAATATGAGCAGGACCCAATGTGGTCAATACAATTACGCCATAACCTGTATCCTCGCTGGCATGTGGACCCCAGCAATATGAAAGAACGCCCATGCGTTTCGCTGGTAACATCCGGCTTCGTCAGGGGTACAAAGTCAAATGTGAGAAGTGTATCTTATATATATGTATCCATAAATATTAAATGAATCTCACCTGCTTGAGTAGCCCATGTCTGCTGGCACGGCGTGCCTGGCGCTGGACTGCGCCTGTGTCAAGAGGCTGTGGTATACTTTTGAATCAGATCTTTTTTATTATTATAAAGCAAAATCAACCGCACATTTTCATCAGCGGTCAAACAGTGTTCAGCGTACACAGTAAGTACAGACAATCTGCAAAGCACATCAAATGTGATACATTCAGGAATTATAATTATATGACAACATAAGTGCCCAACCCCCCACCTCCCTCCCTTCCCCCCACCCTCCCCTATTCCAGTGTCGGCTGTCTAGCCACTAGTCCCGACGAAAGACACTTGTTCCCTCCAGGAACTCCACAATTTGTCATACTTAGCAGGGCATCCTCTCTTCTGAAATACAATTTTTTCATATGAGAGCATGGTATTGACCTTCAGTAAGTATTCTTGAAACCCTGGCGGTTCAGCTTGGATCCAGTGCTGTGCCACTAATTTCCTTGCCACATAAAGCAATCGCCCTATCGCAACTTTATTGAGATCATTTGTAATCAATTCAGTAACGTACCCCAGTATGCAGACCTTGGGATCTTTTGGTATTTGCACCTTGTATGCTTTCCTGACAGACTCCAGCACTGCATCCCAGAACCGTTGTAATCTGGCACATTTCCACAGCATATGTATTAAATCAGCAGAATCCACAAGACACCTAGGACATCTGTCATCCGACCTGAACGCTATACGATGTAAAAAGATCGGTGTCTTGTACACTCTGTGAACAATAAACAGCTGCGACAATTTACCCCCCTCACTTAAAGAAGTTAACGGGATAGCCTCTAGAATATCAGCCCAGTGATCCCTAGAGATCTCCCCAACATCCTGTTCCCATTTACGCATTCTATTCAAGGGATATAGTTCAAGCTGTTTTTCCAATAGTAGTTTGTACAACATGGAAATTAACCCTCTCTTATCACCACTACCCAGGGCAACCTGTAGCGCTGTGTCTCGTTGAGACAGTTGCACACCACTTTTAAGCGTGGCATCATACGCATGCCGTATTTGTAAGTATTTATAGAAGTGAGTTTTAGGAATACCAAAAAGATCTTGAATAGATGTGAAAGTCCTAAAAACACCTCCTTCTACTAAATGTTCTAGTCGTAGCACTCCCTTCTTCTTCCACTCTTCAAATCCCTGCAATGTGTTAAATTCTGCTAGTACAGAGTTCCCCCATAGCGGGGTGAGCGGTGTAACGCAATTGATTCCTCTAAGTGTTTTCACTTTATTCCACACAGTATATATGGTACGGTAAAGGGAGCCTCTCAGCCCTGCAGCTGTGGGATTCACACCCTCCAGCAATACCATTATGTCCTTCCCCAAAATCTGCGATCTCAAAATTTGCCTGGTCACATCAGTAGTCTCAGGGTCAAGCCACCCTTTAAAATGCTGACATTGGGCAGATAAATAGTATATCCAGGGGTTTGGTAGCGCCAGACCCCCTTCCGTTTTAGAGTATTGTAAAGTTTCCAATTTTATTCTAGGTTGTCCCTTGCGCCATATTAATTCCATAAAAATGGTATTAATTTGATCAAATTTATCTCTAGATATCCACACCGGTGAGTTATGTAGAACATATAACAACTGTGGCATCATTACCATTTTTATCAAATTAACCCTACCCACTACGGACAGATACAGCTTACACCAGGCCTTAGCTTTATCTCTAAATTTCCGAAGCAGAGGCATGAGGTTCATATCAGTAAAACTTTTAACATTGGGCGATATGTGAATGCCCAAATACTTGACCTTGGGTTCACAAGGAATCTGACGGTCCACTATCACTCGTGACATGGGTTGATCATCTACGGGCATCAACACTGACTTATGCCAGTTAATAGTTAAACCCGACAATTGTCCAAATTTATCGATAACCGACATGGCTGCAGCTAGTGAGTTCGCCGTATCTCCCAGAAATAACAGTGTGTCATCGGCATATAAGGCCACCTTGTTTTGAATATTTCCATACCTAAAACCGTGAATATCCCTAGCACCCCTTATCGTGGCTGCCAGCGGCTCTATCGCCAATGCAAACAAGAATGGGGATAACGGGCATCCCTGCCGAGTGCCCCTCTGGAGCTGGAACTTCGCGGACACTCCACCATTTGCCTTGATACATGCTTTAGGGTCCGAATACAGAACCTTTACCCAGGCAATGAATCTCTGCCCAAAACCCATATGTTCCAGCGTACTCCACAAAAATTTCCACTCAATGCTATCAAAGGCCTTGGCCGCGTCCAGGGATAAGATTGCTCTGTCACCCACATTATCCGATGGCACCTGCAAACTAGCAAACACCCTCCGTACATTTATTGCTGTCGACTTTTGGGGCATGAAACCAGTTTGATCCGGGTGTATGACAGTCAGTATCACCTTGGATAAACGCTTGGCCAAGACCTTTGCTAGAATTTTAACATCTACTGATAACAAGGATATAGGCCTATAAGAATCTGGCAGTTTCGGGTCTTTGCCTGGTTTAGGCAAAACAACAAATACAGCTTCTTGCATAGAAGCAGGCAATACACCTATCTCAAGGGAATGATTAAACACTTTAAGTAGTTCTGGCAGCAGGGTGTCCGCGAAATTCTTATACACCTCCACAGGGAGACCGTCCAATCCCGGTGCCTTATCATTAGCCATAGATTGCACTGCATCCTGTAATTCCTCTAGTTCTATAGGGGCCTCCAAAGATTCACAATCCTCTTTTGACAAGTTAGGCAGGGCCGCCTCTGCTAAAAAACTCTCTATTTCGGAATCTGAGCATAACAGTTTGGACTTATATAAAGTTTCATAAAACTGTTCCAGAATCTGCAGGATTGAACCTGTATCCTGTCTCAAAATGCCCTTATCATCTAGTAAGCCAGCAATACAAGAGGAACCCTTCTGTGCCTGCGCTATCATGGACAACATATGGCCCAACCTTTCCCCTTCAGCGAAAAACTGCTGCCTGTAAAACATCCTTTTTCTCTCGGACAGCTGGAGCATATAACATCTAAATTCCTCTTGTCTAGCTTTCAGTTGCGAACCATTCTCTACAGATGGGTTAGACACAAAGGTTTCCTCCGCCAATCTCATATTCTTATGCATTTGCTTATCCTGTTCCTGAGATTTAGATTTGATCTTACTAATAGACTTTATAAATACTCCCCTGAGATAAGCCTTCATGGCCTCCCACACTGTATGTATAGACGCTGTCCCGGCGTTATGTTTGAAGTAGTCCTGCAACAGGGCAGTTATCTCCAATTTGTCTCCCATTAAGGTGAGCCAAAAGGGATTAAGCCGCCAACAATTTACTCGCGATCTGACCCCTCCATCCTCCACTATCGTCATTTGGAGTAAAGAATGATCAGAAATCGACCGCGGCATATATTCCACTGTATTAACATATGATAGCATTTTGGCATTTACCAGTCCCATATCTATCCTAGATAGAGACATATAGGTGGAAGAACAACAGGAATATCTTCTGACATCTGGATGTTTCACCCTCCATACATCATACAATCCCACCTCACCCAATAGCCTGCCGAAAGAGGTTACAGCGTCCCCTCCCACCCCCGGCACAACTCTGCACCTATCCAGTGCTTCATTAATCACCGTATTAAAATCTCCCACTATAAGTGCCGGTAGGTCAGGAAACAACGCTATAAATTCCAGGACAGATCTCAGAGGAACCACCGAGTACGGCGGCGGAATATAGATAGTCGCCAAGACCAGAGAAACACCATTTAAGTTACAGTGCAGACATATAAATCTACCTTCACTATCAGTATATTCACGAAAACATTCAAATCTTACATTTTTGTGGATTAAAATGCTAACTCCCTAGAATATGTGGAGAAGGCCGAATGCACGGAATATCCTACCCATGATTTCTGCAGCATGTGCAGTTTCTGTTTAGTCATATGCGTCTCCTGGAGGCAGCAGACCGCTGGATGATATCTGGATATATATTGAAAGATACTGTGCCTCTTAGTCGCCTCCGACATACCCCGCACATTCCAGCTGAGTACATTAACCGGTGACATATTGTATAATAAACAAAGAACATATAGGATTGGTAAGTACATACAGTCTCCCTATCCCCCGAGACCCATAAGGCAAAAAGACAAACCAACACTGGAATATGACCCCCCCCCCCACCCCTCCCTTCGGAAACCAACAACCAACATATTAAACATACTGCAAGTATATCCATTAACCATTTAAGGGCCATGGAACTTATAGCCCAACCACGCCTGCTCTGTTTTCCAGTCCAGTTCAACACAGGCATCACTCGAACAGAACTGGGGACAACTGTGTCCACTACTCACGACTTTCTTCTGCGCGACAAACTACGCCACCTGCCGCAGCGCATGTCCATAATCCAAGGCTGCAGGAACATAAGACAGCTGTGCCCAAAGTAGTACACTGTCCACATAAACAACAAGGAAACTGTTCAGGTATTCTGATCCTGATCCCGAATCCGCCTTTCATGCAGCTCCAGCCATTGTACCGCCTCATCCGGATCATCAAAAAAATGCGTTGCTCCTAAAGCCACAATCCGAAGCCTCGCCGGAAACATCATTGCATACTGAATTTGTAATCCACGGAGCTTCTTCTTAACATCTAGGAAGCGGGCTCTGCGTCTTTGTACTTCCGCCGAATAATCCGGGAAAAGAGAAATTTTCGATCCATTGACCAGGAGGTCTGGGTGATCTCTAGCTTGCTTAAGTATGATATCCCTGTCCTTGTAATGGAGGACTTTAGCGATTATCGGGCGGGGAGGCCTTCCCGGAGGCAGGGGCCTAGTGGGAACTCTATGTGCACGTTCAATGGCATATAACGGGGAGAGGCCTTTATCTTTAAACTTTTCAGCCAGCCATTTTTCAATGTAGTCGGTGGGATTTTCCCCTTCTGATTTTTCAGGGATGCCCACTAAACGAATATTATTCCGGCGCGACCGATTTTCTAAATCATCTGTTTTAGCAAAAAGCACATCGATACTTTTAGCAGCATTTCTAGCAGCCTTCTTTAGGGGCTTGATATCATCTTCCAATTCTGACACTCTGCGCTCTACTTCAGTAGTACGTTCTGCAACTTTACGCAGGTCGTGCCTTATAACGGACAAGTCCTCTTTCAGGCTGCCAAACTGTAAATTCAGACTCTGCAAGGTAGCATTACATCCTGCTATCGCTGCCATAACATCTTTTAGTGTAGGCTCTGATTGTTCTGCCCCAGTTGTCTTGCGACCCTTGCCGCCATTAACATGTTGGCCCACATCGGTCTGTCTCTCCTCCTCATTCATGTCCTCCTCAGAGGATTGCTCAGATCTTTCCCCCTCTGAATCTTCGGCCCCCTTGTCTCCCCACCTGTCATGTGAGCCTGAGCGCTCCTTACGGGCATATCTCTGCAGCTTCTCCACTGCAGTGTGGCGCGCGGCTGCTGGACGACTTCCGGCTTCTTCCTCCCCCGCGCCATGATACTCCCGTACCTCCCGGCCTGAGGGTACTGGCGTCTTCCCCTTCTTCGGCATGCTGGACGGCAGTCCTGGTATGTATAGGGCCTATAAGTGAAGGCACAGCCGTAGTCCAGATGAAAGGCGCTTTTTAAGCAGCCTGGCAGGAGAAATTACAGGAGATAGGCAGGAGCTGTGAAGGCGCGCGTCTCACTCCATCCCCGGCTAGGCTCCGCCCCCAGTGACCGGAAATGTCGTCACTGTCTCTGAAGCGCAAATGCGTCTCAGATACAGAAAGCAATGAAGAACCGCTTCCGGGCGTATTGTCACTACTTTGGAACGCAAATGCGTGTCAAAATGCAAAAAATAAAGGGCCAATGATAAAAAAAAAAGGGGCGGTAGAGGTGCAGTGGAACGCAACCTGCGATCCAACCATATTATGCCAATGCAAAAAACGATCAATCAACCTAGTGTGACTGTGATATGATGTGAGCCCAGTGTTGTAATAAAACTTATCTATTAGACCAATTGCATTAATCACATTTGTGGCAAGAATCAATTCCAAGTATATAGGCGAACATAATGATACATATAAGATATACAGTTCAATCATGTAAACTAACAAATGTATGAACATAGAAGATAATGACATATATCATATTATATTAAACGGTCCATTTTACCATGATTAGATAATAGATAATTAAAAAAGTGAAAAATTCATATAATATGTTTATTGGCCAATAAACAAAAAAACAAGCAAAAAAAAGTGCAAAAACTGTGAAAAAAAGTATATGAAAAAGTGTTGTAAAAATCCAGTAAAAAAAATGTGTTAAATGAGTGACAAACACTATGATACTAAGGGGCTTCAACTGTAGAAACCCACAAATGTGAGTTCCTCGTTGAGACCCTGTGGTACCAATGAATTCAAAGCAAAAATCCATTTAGATTTCAAGCGCAACAAGTACGAAGTGACAGAACCACCTCTTATTTTCGTGTGTACTGATGCAAGACCTACAATGTGTGGCCACTGAGGTGAGAGATTTTTCACCACTCTCCCTAACCCGTCTGGCCAATGAAATTGTAGACAGATGTTGTTGGATACGTTTCCTCAATACCTGGCCCGTCTGGCCAACATAGATTTTGTCGCATTTGCATAGAAGTGCATACACAACATTCATGGTACAGCAGTTAATATACTGCCTAAGACAGATCTTTTCTCGGTTGCCAGGGGTGGTAAAAGAATCACTGCCAATCATCAAATGACAGATATTACATTCCCCACAGGGATAAGTCCCACGTAGTCTCAAACCCCTTCCCAGACGTTGGGTGGGCCTCTGAAAGTGACTCCGTGTCAATTTGTGCCTCAAGCTTGGGGCACGTCGAGTAATCATATGGGGATGTGAGTCAACATGTTCACGCAATTTCAAGTTAGTCGACATGAGATACCAATGTGTATTAAGTATCTTATACAGATCCTGCCACTGATCATTAAATCTATATATATATGTTGTAAGAGGATCTAGGCTGAAATAAATTTTCACATGCCGATTCTTTTGCATACTCAAATGCTTGAGCTACAACTTTCTTCGGATATCCTCGTGCTCGAAAGCGGGTTGTCAAATCCTTTGAAGCCTCCTTAAAATCCTGTATTGTCGTGCAAAATGCGATATTCAAATTAAGGAAATCCATGCCAGTGTCCGAGATGTGCAGACCTTTAAAAATGTGAAAAAAATATATAACGGATCCGTTTCTCCGGATGACAAACGGAGAGACGGATCTGTTCTTGCAATAAATTTGTGAGACAGATCCGCATCCGGCGGAACTGCTTGCCGGATTCCTCTGCCGCAAGTGTGAAAGTAGCCTTATGGGGCGAAAAATATGGTAATTTTTAGAGAGCAGCACCAGGATAGCAGTGGGATAGCATCATCTAGTCATGCCAGAAGAATTATCCCTGGGCAACATTTACCATCAGAAGTGCCCCCTACTGCGAAAAAAAGAAGAGCCCAAAAGATATGTAGAGTCTGTTACAAGAATGGGATACAGCGGGATACCATACATCAATGTGACACCTGTCCAGATAAGCCTGCACTTTGCATTAAGCAGTGTTTCCGCATTTAACATACTTCCCTAGATTATTAATTTAATCAAGTTACTTTTTTTTTTTTACTTCTTTTATGCACTTTTGGCCATTTTTTATTTATTATGCAATCCACTGTTTAACACTCCACATTTCATTATATTATTACCCAATTATAATTTGGAAAAATAAGACAAACTCCAAAATGTAAAAATAAATTCTCATTATACCCCTAGATGAATACCGTAAAATAATAACATTCTCACCACACCCCTAGATGAATACTTTAGGGGTGTAGTTTCCAAAATGGGTCACATTTTGGGGTACCTCAGGCAGGGCCGGCATTAGGGGGGGGGGGGGCAAACAGAGCAATTGCCCAGGACCTCCTTTCCAAAAGGGGCCCCCTGCTGTTAGATACTTAAGTATCCCCCCCTCCCCTGCGTACAGTCTCCCCGTCTCACCAGAACTCGTTGACAGGCCAGCATTATCCACAATCATGATGGCACATATGGCATCAGGACGTTCTGTGTGGGTGGATCTAACATAGCTCCGCCCCCATCCTTTGCCTGCACTTGCTCCAGGCTGCAAAGTCTCTGACCTCAGAGACACAGGCTCTGACCTCAGCTGCTGGACTGCAGGGGCTCCCAGGACCCTCCTATTAAAGCACCTGGTAAGTCCATCTAGTAAGAAGCATGCAGCAGTTTCTGTGGAGGAGGGGGTGCAGGGCTGCTGGGGTCACACTCTCATTGTAGCAGCCCTGCACTAATTCTGTGAAACACCTTATGGGTTAAAGTTCTCACTACACAACTTGAAATATTCCTTGAGGGGTGTAGTTTTCGGAACGGGGTCACTTTTTGGGGGGTTCGACTCTAGGAGTACCTCAGGGTGTGTTCAATTGCAAGATTGCGCCTGTCAATTATTCCAGTGAAATCTTCCTTCCAGAAGCCATTTGGTGCTCCTTTCCTTCTGACACTTGTTGTATGCCCATATAGCATGATACAAGCACATATGGAGTATTGCTGTAATCAGGAGAAAATGGGCAATAAATTAGGGCATGCATTTTCTCCAGTTACCCCTTGTGAAAGTGAAAAATTTGGGCCTAAAGTCAATTTGTCTGGAAAAAAAATTTCATTTTCACAGCCAATTTCATGAATCACCTTTGAGGACAAAGTTCTCACTACACATCTTGAAAAATTCTTTGCGGGGTGTAGTTTCCAGAATGGGGTCACTTTTTGGGGGTTTCCACTCTCGGGGTACCTCAGAGTGTCTTCATATGCCACATAGCTCCCAAAAGCCAATCCTGCAGAATCTGTCCTCCAAAAGTCCTATGGTGCTACTTCCCTTTTAAACCCTGCCATGCACACATACATAATTTTTTGAGCACATATGGGGTGTTGGCGTATTCGGGGGGAAATGGGGAACAAAATGTGGGGTACAATTTGCCCTTTTCTCCTTGTGAAAGTGAAAAATGTGGGTGTAAAGCAACTTTTTCAGAAATTTTTTTTACTTTTTCATTTTCACAAAGCGTTTCCTAATTCTGTGAAACACTTGATGGGTCAAACTGCTCACTACACAACTTAAAATATTTCTTGAGGGGTGTAGTTTCCAGAATGGGTCACTTTTTGGGGGTTTCCACTGTAGGGCCTCCTCAGGGTTTCTTCATATGCGACATAGCTCCCAATTACCATTCCAGCTAAATCCGCTCTCCAAAAGCCATATGGTGCTCCTTCCACTCTGAAGCATGCGGTGCGCCCATACATTAGTTTTTGAGCACACATGTGGTGTTTCTCTAAACTCCAGATTCAAGGTAATAGATTTTGAGTTTTGTTTGGCTGTTAACCCTTGATGTGCTGCAGAAAAAAATTGATTAAAATTTAAAATCTGCTAAAAAAAAGTGAAATTTTGAAATTTCATTCCCATTTTCATTAAATTTTCGTGGGGCACCTAAAGGGTTAACAAAGTTAGTAAAAATCAGTTTTGAATAGCTTGAGGGGTGTAGTTTCTAAAATGGGGTGATTTATTGATGGTTTCTAATATGTAAGCCCCAGAAAGTGACTTCATAACTGAACTGGTCCTGAAAAACTTGGGGTTTGGAAATGTTCTAAAGATTTGCTTCTAAACTTCTAAGCCTTCTAACGTCCGAAAAAAATAAAATGTAATTTTCAAAATGATTCAAACATGAAGTAAACATATGCGTAATGTAAAGTAATAACTATTTTTGGAGGTATTACCATCTATTATAAAAGTGGAGAAATTGAAATGTGCAAATTTGCTAATTTTTCAAAATCTTTGGTAAATTTGGAGAAAAAAAATAGAAATAAAATTGAAATTTTTTGACTCAGTTTTACCACTGTCATGAAGTACAATATGTGATGAGAAAAGAAACTCAGACTGGCCTGGATAAGTAAATTTTAAAGTTATTACCACATAAAGTGACAAATGTCCGATTTGCTAAAAATGGCCTGGGCAGAAAGGTGATAAATTACAAGGTCCTTAAGGGGTTAAAATACATTAGTGAATTTAGTGAGTAGTGAAAGGAGGTAGATGAGCTTGTCTTTGTGGCTACCAGCTCATAGCTAATATTACCTGAATGTGAAGAAGCGCCTCTTTCGTATTCAGCTTTACATATGACCCAATTCCTCCACGGCGCCTCCTTTCACACAACAATAGTTTGAAAAGTCAGCCTGATAGCTTTCTCATTAATACAAGCAGAGAGGCTGTAGGAGGAATCCATTTCTAAGACTGACCTTTGTGCTCCAGTAATCTGTACTACTTTAGTAATATATAATGCGGATAATGTCATCTTCATGACTGCAGTCAGAATTGCAACTGTTTTTTTATCCCATGTCCTGCACTAAACTAGAAGCATATGACCTCAATATCACACAGTGCTACGGAACAATAGAACATAGTGTAAACTCCAAATCAGCTTCCTAAATATTTCACCATATGGACAGTACAAAAATAGATTCACATTTTTGCATCTAATCGATGGCATTTAAGCATATAAAGTCATTAATCTTGCACAAACTCTGCCTGAAACACTGAATTATCTCTTATATCTCCTCACTAATAAAAGGACTTAATGTGAGCTGCAAAAGTGATCCAGCAAAAGTAACCTGTGACATCGCAGGTGGATGGTGACAACTAGAGGTGAGCCAAGTTTTGAAATATTTGATTCAGCAGATTTGTCGAACTGCGACAAGAAATTCAATTCATTACAAATTAATTAATCACAAATCGCGATAAATCAGATATGCCCAGGCCACTCTGCCTAATCATATTCATCCCACTTGGTGGCCCAATCTCAGTGTGAAGGCTTGGAACTTAGACTGCAGGGAGATTGAAGGGAGAGTGTATCGCCGTGTGTATTACATTCTAGTGCACCCATATTCATAGTAAATCCGTTCTGTAGGTACTGTGCTGTCGTTATTACAGGTATAATTTACAGTGCACCAAGATTCATAGCTTCCTTCTGCTGATGTTGTCAAGCCCTGACTTCTGGAGGGGGGTGCTGGCAGGTGGGGGATGCAGTGGTTGCTGCTTTAGGCTGTTTTTCCCATGCCAATTTATGGTGATGCTGCAGGTGTTGACGCAGGACCATTGTGCCAACATTAGCACCCTGGCCTCACCTCACTTTCTGCCCTGACATCCTGCATACCACCATGTTAACTTCCCTCAGCGACTTGGTGAAAAATTCCCACACTGACGAGTATGGCATTTTTCCTCCAACACTGTGTTATGCCTTCCTGTCCCTGCTTTTTGTGTTCCTCACAGGTAGCCTCCTGAGTAGCAGATGGTGTACCCCCCCCCCCCCCACATTTGGCTGCAGATCTCCCACTGCTACCACCCTGCTGTCTCATGAGCACACTGTCACCCTCGCCCTCTGATGATGACAAGTCCCAAGTGCAATTGGCTACATCGTCTACATCTGTTTGGTCGTCACTTGTGTCACCCTCACCTGTCTCTTGTGCATGACCCTGGGCTCTCACAACATGTGCTCCCACCCGTCATCATCGGTAGTTGCACACCTAGAGGAGTCCGCAGCAAACCCCTCCTGCAAGTCTGCTGGCCTGTAACTGCTGACTGTCCTAACAAAGCTCCGTCTTGCTAAAAAGCAGAGGAGAGCCAGCGGCTATCATTACTTGGCTAGCAGAAGGAGCAGCAAAAGAAAGAGGCAGGTTCAGGACAGGAGAGGGCACAGGCAATTCCTAAGCCATGCCAACTAAGCATGGTGTCAGAGGAACCCATCAATTCCTGGCTGTGTCTATCTGTTGTCACTTGAGATGATGTTGAAGAGCAAGTCAACAATTCCAGTACAGCTGAATTGTTGGTGAAAACAAGACCGCTGGATGACGGTAGCAGCTCTGGCCTGTTGCTGTGGCTTCTACCATCCCCCCTTTTTCTGCTGCTACTTCTGCCAGCCACAGCAATATTTTTGCCACTGTCTATTTCTTTGGAGGGCCCAGGCAACTGTCTGTTGGCCATAGTGTACAGTAACTGTATCAGTAATGTTATGGATTATTTAAGAATGTGGCAGCAGTTGAACAAGACATATTAGATAATATATTAGAATGCCCTTTAATACTGAGGCACAGTAATTCTCTATATAAATTAACTAATTAACTGTGATTATTTCAGCAATTGAACTAGATGCACATGGCGATATATTACACTGCCCTCTAATACTGAGCCACAGTAATTCTATGTATAAACTAACTAATTTACTGGGAATGTGGCAGCAGTTAAACAAGATGCACACAGTGATATATTACACCGCCTTTTAAATTGGTATTCCCATCTCAGAAAATAGTGGCATATTTCTAGGTTTTGCCCCCATTGTCTGATAGGTTCGGGTTTTATTGAATGATTGTACGATACAACAAATAATGTGACTGGTGTGTAACCAGCACTCAACCCGAATGTCTCTTAAACAGAATGTGTCAGTGAAGATTTTTTCTGCCAGTTAAAACTAGATAGCAATGCAGCTACTTTTTTGTTCTGATCTGTTTTCATTTTCTAATTGCGGATTTTTTAATTCTATTTCCAGCACATGATTATAGGGGCAACCATCTTGTCTTATCTGTTGTTAACAGCATTTAGACGTATGCTTTACAGCAGCCACCATCAGCCATAGACACAATGTTCTGAAGGGGACCTCATTAACTTCTATTGATGTGACCTGTGCAGAAGGCAGTAGATAAGCTTTGACAATAACTTATTGTGAATGGTGGATCCTTATGTGTGTGTGTTTGTTATTTATTGATCTGAGGCTCCTTTCCCGAGTTATCATACTTTTCTTAATATGCAAATTAGACATTTGGTGCAGTGAGGGCATCACCATTGCTCTTGTTGTATCCAACCACAGAAAGGAGTAGAGCTTGAGTGCAACAAGAACAACAGTGATGCACTCAGTTCATTAAAGGCAGGTCTAATTTGCATATTAGGAAAAAGTATTGCAACTCAGGAATGGAGCATCTGATCAAAAAAAAAAACAGTGTTTTAATCAGGTGAACCACTGCTAAGTGTCTATGCAAACAGTTGGATAGGGAGGTCACTGGTGACAGATTCCCTCTAATGACTTGGACTCACTTTGAGTTTCAGTCCACTGCTTGTACTGATATCACGCTGTTTCCTTTTTGTCATACGCTCCTCTGTAATTGGGCTTGGTGCTGGTACTCAGGTAGTCTGGCTCTGTAATTTGATTTCAGCTTGCAGCCTTATGCCCAGTTGTTTCTGAATTGAGTAGAACACACTTGGTGGCTAGCTTTCCCCACCAGGTCTGTAGACACCTCTGTTTCTGCTATTTCCCTGTCCAGGAAACACAACAGACTGTACTGGAGGATGTTAGCGTCTATATCTTACGCCCTGTAAGGACTGTCTGATGTCACAGGGTCACATTACATTTAAGAAGATTCCTACAGCACATGGAATTTAGCCACTACCAATATCGATTTTTCACTTTGCAGGCTTAAAAACCTTCCTTAGCTGTCTTCTAAACTTTGGTTCCACCTCCCTTTTGGTGACACAAAGCACCTAGAACAGTGTGGCAGGCTGTGCATGTTGGATGAGTGCAGATTCTCTGGGTGCTACAAACCTACAAATCTAGTATACATAATTCACTTTATTTCTAATGCGGTCAGTTATATACTGATATTAGTTGTGTGGCTATTTTCCCAGTGTTGTATATCCACCCTGTTATATCTTGTATGCATAGGACTTTCCAAATTTCCGGGTCACTAGAGTTGGCATCTTCAATATCTAAGGACCAGCCTTTACAAATAAGCTCTTGACAAGCTCTGCCTCTAATGCTACCAGATGTGTCAAACACCCTGAAATAGCTGTTTGCAGATGAGATCCAAGTCATGTCTCAAGGCCTTTTAAAAGGTCGAACATTTACTTATAGGAGAACTGCCTTACATCTGGTGGCATTAAAACTCATTTGCATACCCTTTTCCCACAATTCCAGGGGGCCTTGCCTGGCATATCCAATATTTAAGGACCAGTCAGGATAAGTTAAAGGGTTTTTCGCTTTTATATTGACCTATCCTCAAGATAGGTCATTTATATCAGATCGGAGGGGATCCTGCTCACGGCACCCCCACTGATCAGCTGTTTGAAGAAAAAGCAGCGCTTGTACGAGCACTGCTTTCTCTTCACTGTTTATCTGCTCGCCATCACAACCGCAGCAGTGAGCAGGTGTAATTATAACTACAGTCTCATTCAGTGAACAGTGAGGTGAAGGCAGTGCTTGATAGGATAGGTCATCAATATAAAAAAAGCAAACAACCTCATTAAGCAGGTTTGAGTGCTGGACTGTACATGTTGAGGTGGCTATTAGGGAGGTGTTTTTAGGCCGGTTCAGACAGGGTGACTAACAGAATATTTTCCCTATTCACTTCACTTTTGGTCGGGAATACCTGTTGTGTGTGTTCTTATATTCATGTAAAATGAAAGGGTGTTTAGGGTAGGTCTCGTTGAATATTATTTATTCTCAAGGCCACTCATTTTCACCCTGCCTTTTGGAGTTTTGGCTATCTTGTCAGTACTGTGGATTTTTCCTAGCACAAACTAAGTATGAGAAACATCTCTGAATCTTCTATATCTGCTCACTGACAGAAGGACGTAATTTGAGCTGTGAATGTATTATACTGTAGACTGGAAAGTGCTGAATCCGGCAAAGGTAAGCTTCAAATCTAGTTTCATATTGTCATGACAAAATATATAGAAAAAGAATGTGTTTATATACTCATTTCTTTACCATTTACTAAGCAGAATACAAGAGTGCGCTAAGAGCAAATGTTTCCATTGTGAAAAGCTGATTTTACCAAGCAGCTATTTAAAAGCCTGGCGGGCCTTCACCTGTTTTATTCAAAAGGTTTGTTCAGTCTGTAATTTTTTAAAGGTAGAACAGTATAAAATAAGTCATCCTTGGCTGGTCTCTAGTTCGCTTGTGACTGCTCAGCCAATCACTGACCCTAATGGTGACCGTTCTCAGCCAGTGGATGGCCTAGTGGTAATTTGCTATGTGTCAAGAGGAACCAAGACATGGAGAACGTGGGGGTGTGTCAGAACAGAAGCAGTAAGGGATTGTTAGGGAAGGATTATTTGATTATTCTTCACTATGTGCACCATGTATGTCTGTAACAGCAGAAAAAGATCTGGTTGGTTACATCATTATTAAATAGGTTTACAAAAATCAATGGACCAGTATGTGAGAAGATCCCCTTGAGAAAGCAGACCGCGAAACGCGCGTCGGGGCGTGGTGTCGTTTGGTGTTAGTGGATCACTGTTACCCTGGTCAGTATTTTGCACAGCTATGTACTTATGCCATTGTATTGAATGATTTGTGATTTTATAGCGGCTGCCCTT
This sequence comes from Bufotes viridis, assembly GCA_033119425.1. Lineage (NCBI taxonomy): Eukaryota > Metazoa > Chordata > Amphibia > Anura > Bufonidae > Bufotes > Bufotes viridis. The sequence continues at coordinate 66,960,460 of CM065598.1, forward strand.
GTACAATTGGCACAATAATGATTAGAGTTGTATGCACTTGCACTTTACTTCTGGCTTTACCCTTTTTTTGGGTGTGCCCTACTATAGGAGTGGCTGACTATAATATGTAATATAGTATGAGAACTGTATATAATGAATGTACCAGTTGATGAAATATACTGGACATAATACTTTGTTTTTGATTGGAATTGTGATATACCCTACACCAACCACCTTATTTTTAATATTTTTAACTTTTTTGTGATGCCATATAAATAATTGTTTGAATAAAGATCTTTTGGAAATTAAAATTGTTGGAGAATTAATTGAATACTATTTTCAGAATTTAGATCTGGATATTGTATAATTGGTAGAGTTTATGTACGGAATGTCGGATCGGTAATTTATACGGGGAACATTGGTTTGGTTATCTCACAGTATGTGAGAAGAACCTAGGGGAAGAGGCAAAGGAAGTCACTTGGCTTCTTTGGGAGCTGAATATCCTAGAAATGGCTGTTCATGGTGAGGTAAATGCATACATAATAGGAGGGTTTGACAATCAGTGTGTTAATGGCATTTTGCTCTGTTTTACTCATTGAGCTTTGGAAAGTTGGCAGCCAATGTCTGTTTCCCATTTGCGTACATATGAGGCAGGGAACTGGGGCCTTTAGTAGATTAAGCATGTATGTAGTATTGATATGAGGTCTGGGGCTTGAGGGGTTGAGCAGCACCTATACTCAAATGAGGCGAGGCATAGAGGTTAGGAGATATTTTTCAGGAGACAACAGACGAAGTGCATAATTTGCATCCACTGTGGTAACCCTCCCACCCCCGATATCTGATCAGTGTGGGTCCGAATCCTGACACCCCCACATCAGCAGTTTGAAAAGGCCGGTGAGCACAAACGGTCTCTTCCTAGGCCACTGACATCATGTTCACATGGTCTATGTGCAGCTCAGTCTAATTCAAGTGAATGATCATGAGATGCAATACCAAAGCACAGCTGCTATACAATGTACAGCTCTGTGCTTAGGGAAATTGTGATTAGGCTGCTGTGCTTACCAGAGCGCCATGGCATATTCAAGCAGCTAATTGGTGGAGATGTTGGAAGTTGAATCTCCAACAATCAGATATTGATGACTATCTTGAGGATAGGCCATCAATATTATTCTGGAAATCTAATTATTTAAATCAAAGAATAATAGGTACATGTACATAGAAAATTCAAACAAGCTGCAACAATGGTCACCTCATTATCTAAAAATTGTTTGGTGTGCAGCTATAGGTACGTGGATTGTAGGTCCAAAATTCTTTGATAAGGATGTGAACAAAGCTTTATACATTGCTATGCACAGTTACTGTAACTGTAAATGATGTTTCTTTCAGCAAGACAGAGTGACTGGCCATACATGATCCTGATGTCGAGTATATGCAACATTCACAGAAGAAAATATGGTGAGCCAAGAGTTGTGGCTTCCACAGTCATCAGACCTAAAAGTATGACTTTTATCCATGGGATTAATTTAGGGGAGAGTTTATGAAACTAATCCCCAGACAGTCCCTGAACTGAAACAGCAAATTGAAATTTACCGTATGTCCAGAATAACAAATGTGTGAAGTTGCAGAAGGTATTTCTGAGCAATACATGATAAGATGGACACAACTTTGCCAATACACTAGCAGACACCACTTCTAGCATAAAACCAAACAAACAAGTGGTCGCGCTGCCTTCAGCTTCCGGCTTCTCAAGCTTAGGAGTACAATCCACGGTGTTCCCAGTGCACCTATAACGCTCCTCCATCAACAGATGGTTCACTCTTACACTTCACCCTCTGTACATTTAGAGAAAATTTCCACACATCGTGAAGTACATTTATCAAATGTAACGCTTTTTTATTTTCTCATACTCACAAAGGTAAAATCACATCAAGCATTAAAATCTCATTTCTCTATATACATCGGCCGACCCGGGTTTCGCCAAGACCAGCTTCATCAGGAGCAACTTATTCTTTTTCCACCTGGGTGTGCTTTTATACCAAAGGTAAACTCCCTCTTTTTTCACCTGGGTGTATTTCTGTGATTACACCCTTTTCACTCGCACCACCCTTTTTACTCATAAAAACTTTTTTCACATAAAACTTCCCTAAAATAAATAACCAGTTGGACACGCGAAGCCAAAAGGAGAAAGGACATATCGACATTGTGGTGACTTTTTTGTATGCCTTTGGGTTACCACTTCTAGCATGTCCTGCAACAAAAATCACAGAAATATAGTGGCCAATATGGGGGAACTGCTCAGACACCAAACACTGTAGCGTGTTTCTCATTGGGGGAGCAGTCCCACCACATGTGGACCGCAGCAAGCGGCCATCCCCAGCAAAAATTGCGTACAATGGAGGATGTCGGCGCGGACCACATGCACCACAAAGGCATCCTACACAAAACGGAGCATTGTGCGGATGAAATATATAAATATAAAAATCACAGAAAAAAATGCACCAAACGGATATGCCACTGACTATACTAGCTAGTCAAACAAGCAGATATTAAAAGCTGAGACTGTTTGCCAATATATTCCTGTTCCGTTTTGTGTAGGATGCCTTTGTGGTGCATGTGGTCGGCGCCGACATCCTCCATTGTATGCAATTTTTGCTGGGGATGGCCGTTTGCTGCGGTCCACATGCGGTGGGACTGCTCCCCCAATGAGAAACACGCTACAATGTTTGGGGTCTGAGCAGTTCCCCATATTGGCCACTATATTTCTGTGATTTTGTTCCATATGTATTGAATGTGCCTTCACCTGGCATTTAACATTCTTTTGCACCTGGTAGCCTCCATCACACGGTCTGATATGGGTGTGGCTTGCAGTCTTGCTTTATTCACATTGCATTAGTTGTCCTGCTATGCGCTTGTGTGGAAGCTTGGCTGTGAGCAGTATTCCATCACCTTCAGACCGTGTTCACACCATAGTTAGCGTAGTGGTAGGACCCTATGCCATGCTGAGTGACCGTGACGTGGTGCATGAGGGGCTCTGATGTGTTCCTGACAGGAATATATTGGCAAACAGTCTCAGCTTTTCATATATGCTTGTTTGACTAGCTAGTATAGTCAGTGGCATATCCGTTTGGTACATTTTTTTCTGTGATTTTTTTGTCCTGCATCAGGTAAATATGTAATTCTTCCATTATCCTATACAAATCACACAAGGGATGCGGTTCTGAATGTTTGTTGCCCACCCTGTACAAACAACAGAGAGGACAAAGGATACCATTGAGAGGGTTCTGGGGAATAGGTCAGACTTGTACCTACTGTACCTAACTAAGAGGAGACTATATTTTTTTTACCCCTTAATGGCATCCCACTTTCTTTAGATGGCACTCAGTGCGGGCCGTCAGTCTGCTGTGATGCCTTTTGTTCGCGCTCGAGTAGAGGGAGATTGAAGGCTCCTAGAGCTCTACTGCTCTAAGACCTGGCTGTTACTATCAGCTCTGGCATTTAGAACAGATTCCAGATCCACAGCCAGGATCAGAGCAAACTTTCATCCTGGCTATTAACTCTTTTTTCTATTCCTCTACCAGTATGGGTGTAAGGTTTGCACAACATACCTAGGTTGCCACATGCTCTCCTGCATCAAACCTACCTCTCCATGAATGTTGTTCACTTAGTCCTGCAGTGACCTAGAGCCAACTGCTAGTAGTAGGGTTTGCAAATGTTATGTCTTGCAATGTATGGTTAGCAGTAACATAATGCTGTAATGCTGAATATACACTAACGTAATGTTAATTTGCACAATGCAGTCCAAGAATCCCAATGGAATGAGCAAAAAAGTAGGCTAGAGTGGGTCGTAAATGTGTTTCTTCATTTAAAAAGTTCAGCCTCCTATTACAGGACCATCTTGGAAAGTGAAGTAGGAGGAGATACAAAAGGGAAGATTTATCAGTGTATTTTACCAGTTTTTGGGGTAAATACTTTGAAAATACAGTGTTTAACCAAAGGTCATCATTATGAATCCCTTTCACTTTTTCTGTCATATACAAATATGTGAGAAATAGTAGCAAGGCTCCAGAGCTTGTCAAGTATGGCAAATTTTCTAAAGATGTATGATACTTTTCATTAGAAATAAAAGGGTAAGAAAAGGAGAATACATGGCACTCATCATCCGGTAAAATCCAATCTTGATTTCAAAAGCAGTAATATCGGGTATGGATATAACAGGCAACAGCTGTTTCGTACACGCCTGAAAAAAAAACAAAAAAAATATTTTTTTTTATTATCCTACCCAGCAGAAAAGGTATTCCAGCTCAATGGAGGTCAAAAGAACACTCTCTATTACTTTAGTGGAATAAAAAAGTAGTCTGGATTTCTAAGGAAGTGGAAGGTAGAATCCAGGTGATGAGAAGGAACAACCAAGGAAGATGTAAGGTCAAAGGCTGGAATATGGGACCAAAAGAGGTATATGGAATTAGGTAGTATGGTCAAATCACATCACAACAAAATACGTATGGTTAAACAGTTCATTTTATTAACATCAAAATATAAACATGATTGGCAAGACACAAACACATAAAAAAGTTAAAAGCAACACTATAGTGATGGTCCGAGAGCAGGATGTATAAGTTAAAGTGCTAGTGCAATAATGAAGAGGCTGTTGGTAAAAGTGATTGAGAAAACATTACCATAGATTAATGCTGTTGAGAAGATCAAATAAATTAAAGAAGGCTATATATAAACATGATTCAATAAAAAACCTATGGTCACTCACAGTAAGGAGATGGCTAGCATAAAGAGTTAGAGCAAAAGTATCAATACCAACCAGCAGTGAAGATCCTGTATTAAAGCAGACCACCACCACGTCCCGACACCTTTTTCAAGGGGCAAAAGGCTGGAATACCATATGTGCCAGACTATATGAGGATCGCCACCCTGGGTGGGATTTTACTTTTTACAAAAGTTGAGCGAATCGATTTGTCTCATGAACATGGCTGCTTCACCTGTGAGGGGCTGTCCCTGCAGGTGAAGAAGCACCGACCTCTGCAAGATTAACAGGGTTGGACATTTAGCCCTGACAATTTCTTACTGCTGTACAATTTACAGTATAACCCCTGTGCCATCCCGTACAATACAGTATAATCCCTGCACCATGCTGTATAATATACATTATAATCAATACACCATGCTGTACAATTTACAGTATAACCCCTGCGCCATCCCGTACAATACAGTATAATCCCTGCACCATGCTGTATAATATACATTATAATCCATACACCATGCTGTACAATTTACAGTATAACCCCTGCGCCATCCCGTACAATACAGTATAATCCCTACACCATGCTGTATAATATACATTATAATCCATACACCATGCTGTACAATTTACAGTATAACCCCTGCGCCATCCCGTACAATACAGTATAATCTCTACACCATGCTGTATAATATACATTATAATCCATACACCATGCTGTACATTTTACAGTATAACCCCTGCGCCATCCCGTACAATACAGTATAATCCCTGCACCATGCTATATAATATACATTATAATCCATACACCATGCTGTACAATTTACAGTATAACCCCTGCGCCATCCCGTACAATACAGTATAATCCCTAAACCATGCTGTATAATATACATTATAATCCATACACCATGCTGTACAATTTACAGTATAACCCCTGCGCCATCCCGTACAATACAGTATAATCCCTACACCATGCTGTATAATATACATTATAATCCATACACCATGCTGTACAATTTACAGTATAACCCCTGCGCCATCCCGTACAATACAGTATAATCCCTGTACCATGATGTATAATATACATTATAATCCATACACCATGCTGTACAATTTATAGTATAACCCCTGCGCCATCCCGTACAATACAGTATAATCCCTGCACCATGCTGTAAAATGTACAGTATAATTCATACACCATGCTGTACAGTATACAGTATAATCCATACACCATGCTGTACAGTATACATTATCCTCCCTGCACCATGCCGTAAAAAATACTGTATAATCCCTTCACTATACTGTATAATATACAGTATAATCCATACACCATGCTGTACAGTATACATTATAATCCCTGCACCATGCCGTAAAAAATACAGTATAATCCCTGCACCATGCCGTAAAAAATACAGTATAATCCCTGCACCATGCTGTATAATATACAGTATAATCCATACACCATGCTGTACAATGTACAGTATAACCCCTGCACCATCCCGTACAATACAGTATAGTTCATATACCATGCTGTACAGTATACAGTTTAATCCATATACCATGCTGTACAGTATACATTATAATCCCTGCACCATGCCATACAATATAAATTATATTTCATACACTATGCTGTACAGTATAAATTATATTGTATACTAGACATTAAGCCTGTTACAATAACGGGCGCTAGAACATTAGTGCATAAACATTAGTAGGAACAGTCTGTGTTAAATGGCACTATCTGGTGGTTGAGACAGCTGGCACTGACTGGTGGTGCTAAAACTGCTGGCAGAAACTGGTGGCTGAGACTGCTGTCACTAACTGGTGGCTGAGACGGCTGTCACTAACTGGTGGCTGAGATTGCTGGCACTGTTACTGGTGGCACTGACTGATGGCTGAGACGGCTGGCACTGTGACTGGTGCCTATGACTGGTGGCACTGTGACTGGTGGCACTGACTGATGGCTGAGATGACTGGCACTGACTGGTAGCTGAGACTGCTGGCACTGTGACTGGTGGCACTAACTGATGGCTGAGACGGATGGCACTGATTGATGGCTGAGACTGCTGGTACTGTGATTGATGGCTGAGACGGCTGGCACTGACTACTGTCTGAGACTGCTGGCAGCGACTGGTGGCTGAGACTGCTGGAAGTGGCTGCTGTCTGTGGCTGAGAGTGCTGGGACTGTGACTGGTGGCTGATACTGTTGGCACTGTGACTGGTGGCTGAGACTGTTGGCACTGTGACTGGTGGCACTAACTGATGGCTGAGACGGATGGCTGAGACGGATGGCACTGATTGGTGGCTGAGACTGCTGGTACTGTGACTGGTGGCTGAGACGGCTGGCACTGACTTCTGTCTGAGACTGCTGGCACTGACTGCTGTCTGAGACTGCTGGCAGCGACTGGTGGCTGAAACTGCTGAAAGCGGCTGCTGTCTGTGGCTGAGAGTGCTGGGACTGTGCGGCTGTGTGATGCACAAACAGTAATGACGGCGCTCCGACAGTAATGACGGCGCTCTGATGTGGAGAGCACACCATAACTTGCGAGCGGCGGCGGTGTGGGCGGTGCGGTCCGCGTGCGGAGTGCCGTTTGATGATTGGTTGGTGCACCGTAAACGCTGGTGTGGGCGGTGCGGGCGTCTTGTGGAGCACCGTGTGTTGACTGGACGGCGGGCCGCGCATGTGCAGTTCAATTACCGCCACACACGGACACACAGCCCTGAGCACACACACATGGCTTTTATTATAGTAGATATATAACCTCTCTAATAAAATCCCTGTGTGCGATCGTGCGTGTGTTCCGATTAGTTAAGTGCACGTGCGCATGCGCGGTGCACCGGCCAATCAACACACGGTGCTCCGCACACACTGCCCACTCCTTCGCATCTGCCCTCTTCTGTCCCCAGCTCCATCATGCCTCCTACTCCCCCTACAGTTTCCTCTGCAGCCGACTGACACCTCGGGATCAGGGCCCTGCAACCTCCGCCTGCCACAGCGCACCCTTCACCGGACACCCTTACGCACCCCCCACACCTGCGCACCGGGCAGAGACTGGCCCCTGTAACTGCTGCAGCATTGGATCCTGGAGTTCATAGAACTCCCAAAGAGCCTGAGAGGACAAAGCTGGGAACACTGGGGACCTCTAATTCTGGACCCCGGGTATCTGTCAGCACAGGGGGAACATGTTAATCCCCGCAGCGGCCACATCCTCCTCGCTCCTATTTTACCCTAACCACGCCCACCAAAGTCAGGAAATGGCCGCACAGTAGCAAGTGAGGGAAGCTATCACAGGCAGGGAGCATTACAAATGTATTACACTCCAACCCCTATCATTATACACATATTACACTCCAACCCCCATTATTACACTACAGCCCCTATTGCAGTGTAATGATGGGGATTGGAGTGTAATATGTGTAATGATGGTGGTTGGAGTGTAATATGTGTATAATGATGGGGGTTGGAGTGCAATATGTGTATAATGATGGGGATCCCAGGTGTGAGGCGGCTGCAGAGGAAGCTGAAGGTGGAGGAGGAGGCACAGCGAAGCTGGGCACAGCAGCGGGCCGACGCGCAGGTGCGGGCGGCGTGTGGAGCGCTGTGTGCTTATGGGTCCCCATGCCACGCATGCCCAGTATAATAAACGGCACACACACGGACACAGGGCACTCACACAGGGATTTTATTATGTAGGATAACACTTCAGCCCCCATCACATAAAATCCCTGTGTAACATAGAAACATAGAAACATAGAATGTGTCGGCAGATAAGAACTATTTGGCCCATCTAGTCTGCCCAATATGCTGAATACAATGAATAGCCGCAGGCCCTATCTTATATGAAGGATGGCCTTATGCCTATCCCATGCATGCTTAAACTCCTTCACTGTATTTGCAGCTACCACTTCTGCAGGAAGGCTATTCCATGCGTCCACTACTCTCTCAGTAAAGTAATACTTCCTGATATTACTTTTAAACCTTTGCCCCTCTAATTTAAAACTATGTCCTCTTGTAGCAGTTTGTCTTCTTTTAAATATTCTCTCCTCTTTTACTGTGATGATTCCCTTTATGTATTTAAAAGTTTCTATCATATCCCCTCTGTCTCTTCTTACTTCCAAGCTATACATGTTAAGGTCCTTTAACCTTTCCTGGTAAGTTTTGTCCTGCAATCGATGTACTAGTTTAGTAGCTCTTCTCTGAACTCTCTCCAAAGTTTCAATATCCTTCTGCAGATATGGTCTCCAGTACTGCACACAATACTCCAAATGAGGTCTCCCTAGTGCTCTGTAGAGCGGCACGAGCACCCCCCTCTTTCTACTGTTAATGCCTCTCCCTATACACCCAAGCATTCTGCTGGCATTCCCTGCTGCTCTATGACATTGTCTGCCCACCTTTAGGTCGTCTGATATAATGACCCCTAAATCCCTTTCCTCAGATACTGAGGTTAGTACTGTATCACTGATTTTATATTCTGCTCTTGGGTTTTTACGCCCCAGGTGCATTATCTTGCACTTATCGACATTAAATTTTAGTTGCCAGATTTTTGACCATTCCTCTAGTTTTCCTAAATCCTTTTCCATTTGGTGTATCCCTCCAGGAACATCAACCCTATGTGGGGAGTCGCTCTGGTAGACAGCGGTGCGGGTGCAGTTTGGAGGCAAAACCAGGAGTCCAGATTGTGCATCAAACAGTGTTTTATTCACACTTGCACACCAGAAATGAAAACAGTCTCTTGGTGACAGTTCACACACAACGGAAATACTGTGGCAAAACAAAAACAGGCCAACACAGGGTCCAGTCACCTTGGGTGGTTTAGGTGCGGGTTCACACCTAGCAGTCGGCTCAGCCGCAGGCGATTCCACCTTCAGGTCGCAGGGAAACACCACCTTGCTGAGCTCCTTCCTCCAAGACAGAGAATTCCTCAGCCCCGTTTGCAGGCTCCAGGATAATCACACACACACAGACACAGCTGCTGGCTGCTTTTTATACCCAGCCCAAAACATGGACTGGACCGTGGGGAGCAGCCACCCACCCTACTCTTTAGCTGCTCCCAGTAAGAGCCGGCCCGGATCGGCTTTGCAGCCATGCTATTTAACAGAGCAGCACTAGCTGCTGCAGACCAAAACCCCGGCTCTTACCTCACCGAGGCCAGCAACCTCGGTGACACGTACCTGCTATCAAAAACAACACCTTCTACCCTCTTACACACCCCCTTTGTTCAACCCTGAGGGGGTGAACACACGTGAGGCAGTGGACGCGGACAGGGCATCTGCGTTGCCCTGCAAGCGGCCTGCCCTGTGTTCCACGGAGAATTTGAAATTCTGAAGAGATAGGAACCACCTGGTGACCCGAGCATTCCTCTCCTTGGCCTGACTCATCCATTTGAGGGGGAATGGTCGGTCACCAGACGGAACCTCCTCCCTAACAAGTAGTAGCGGAGAGATTCGAGTGCCCACTTGATAGCCAGGCACTCCCTCTCCACTATACTATATCTGGACTCGGCGGGATTGAGCTTACGGCTCAGGAAGACAACGGGATGTTCTTCCCCGTTGACCTCCTGAGACAGTACCGCACCGAGGCCTACCTCCGAGGCGTCGGTCTGTACGACAAACTCCTTGTTGAAGTCGGGTGTCACCAAAACCGGGGACCCACACAGGGCCGACTTCAACGCGGCGAAAGCCTCCTCCGCCTTCTCACTCCAGCTAACCCTCCCAGACTTTCGCCCCTTCAACAGGTCTGTCAACGGCGCTGCTATTGTGGCAAAGTGGGGCACAAACCTCATGTAGTAACCTACAATCCCCAGGAACGACTTTACCTGCCTGGTGGTGACCGGTCGGGGCCAGTTACGAATGGCCTCTACCTTGGTTACCTGAGGTTTGATGACTCCCGCCCAATTACATATCCCAGATATTTTGTCTCCTCTAACCCTATGGAGCACTTCTTTGGGTTAGCGGTCAGTCCGGCTTTCCTCAGGGCATCCACTACCGCCTGCACCTTGGGTAAATGGCTTTCCCAGTCGGTGCTGTGGATGACTACATCATCTAAGTAGGCCGAGGCGTACCGACGATGTGGTCGCAGCACTATGTCCATTAACCTTTGGAAAGTGGCGGGGCGCCATGCAGGCCAAAGGGTAACACCTTGTAGTGATACAGGCCCTGCGGGGTAACAAATGCGTTTTTTTCCTTAGCCGACTCCGTTAAGGGTACCTGCCAGTACCCTTTAGTGAGGTCCAGCACAGAAAAATAACGGGCTTGTCCTAAACTTTCAACCAGCTCGTCTACTCGGGGCATGGGATACGCGTCAAACTTGGATACTTCATTTAACTTGCGAAAGTCGTTGCAGAACCGCAACGTCCCATCCGGCTTGGGTATTAGGACTATGGGACTGGCCCACTCACTCTTCGACTCCTCAATGACATCGAGCTTCAACATTAACTGTACTTCCTCCGCGATGGCCCGTCGCCGAGCCTCGGGTACCCGGTATGGTTTTAACCGGATCTTGGCCTGAGGCTCAGTGACGATGTCATGTTGGATGAGAGACGTGCGGCCAGGGAGGTCCGAGAACACATCCGTGTTCCGACTGATGAACTCCTGACTTCCTGAACTTGTTTGGAAGACAGGCTGTCTGCAATTTTTACCGTGGTTACTGCTTCACAGGCCTCGAACTGTGGGGCTGGACCCTTTTCACCTAGAAGCCCTGGTCGGGGCTGTGGTCGTCGGCCGCGTCCCTATCTTTCCACGGCTTAAGTAAATTCACGTGGTACACCTGCTCCGGCTTGCGCCGCCTGGCTGGTGTACCTTGTAATTTACTTCCCTACCTTCTCGATCACCTCATAGGGGCCCTGCCACCTAGCTAGGAATTTGCTGTCAAGGGTGGGTACCAGAACCAACACTCGATCTCCCGGATTGAAGCCCCGTACTCGAGCCTGACGATTATACACCCTACTCTGGGCTTGTTGTGCTGCCTCCATATGCTCCCGGACCAGCGGCAACACCCTTTCTATCCGTTCCTGCATCTGGGTGACATACTCAATGACACTTTTGTGGGGGACAGGCTGTTGTTCCCATGCTTCCTTGGCGATATCCAACAGGCCCCGAGGGTGTCTGCCATAAAGCAGTTCGAAGGGCGAGAACCCAGTAGAGGCCTGGGGTACCTCTCGCACTGCGAACATGAGATAGGGCAGAAGCAGGTCCCAGTCCTTCCCATCTCTAGACACCACCCTCTTTAACATATTTTTTAGAGTTTGGTTAAACCTCTCAACAAGACCGTCTGTTTGCGGATGGTAAACGGACGTCCGTAACTGCTTTATACGCAACAATTTACACAGTTCCCTCATTACTTTGGACATAAAAGGGGTCCCTTGGTCTGTCAGAACCTCTTTGGCAGGCCCACACGGGAAAACATCTCCATTAACTCTTTGGCAATGAGCTTAGCTGAGGTATGTCGCAGAGGCACCGCCTCCGGATACCGAGTGGCATAGTCGAGAACTACCAGAATGTGTTGGTGGCCCCTGGCAGACTTTGGTACAGGCCCAATTAAATCCATAGCGATTCGCTCGAACGGTACTTCAATAATTGGCAGAGGTACCAGAGGACTACGGAAATGTGGCTGGGGGCTAGTTATCTGACAGGTCGGACAGGACTTACAATAATTCTCTACCTCCTTGAACACACTGGGCCAATAAAACCGCTGCAGTATGCGGTCCTGGGTTTTCTGCCACCCCAGGTGTCCCCAAGAACATGTTGGTGGGCAAGCTCCATGACAAGCTTGCGATACGCTGTGGGCACCACCAACTGTTCAACAGGTTCACCTCGGATTTGGTTCACCCGATACAACATATCCTGCAGAACAATAAATCGTGGGAACATTAATTCAGCCCCTGGTTTCTGGGGTTTACCATCAATTTCCAGCACATTCTCCCAGGCCCTGGTTAGGGTTTGGTCCCGGTGTTGTGAGGTCCCAAAATTTTCCCCGGAGACATTGAGGTCTGCCAACTCAGGTCCCGGTGGCAAGTCCTCCGTGTCTCCCACCATTACACTCAGTGGGGTTGTCTCCCCCACTACCGCTGCAGCAGTGGTCACCCCTACCGCTGGCCCTTCAGACTCGGGCTCCCAGGGTTCTGGCCTTCCAGGGGTATCAGGCCACTCTGCTAGGGTTACCCCTGTCTCAGGGCTATTAGTCACTTTCATCTCAGGCCACAGTGACGGAAAACCAGGGAAGTCTCTCCCAATTATTAGTTCATAGGGCAGCTTTGTGGAGATCGCCACTTCACAAGTCCAGGTGCCGGCCGCCGTGGACAGAGACATTACAGCCGTGGGATAGTCCTTTAAGTCTCCGTGTATACACACCACACCAACTTTCCGGCCCGTATACTGGGTGGGCTGTACCAGGGCAGCACTTACCAGGGTTACCAGGCTCCCTGAGTCCAACAGCGCCACTGCCAGGTTATCCCCGATTTGCACCTGGCACAGATGTCGATTGTCTATTGTCTCAGGGGTGCCGGTCGCACACAGTCTCCGGGCATACATGGAAGCCCGGTACCCATAATTAATCTCCATGGGTTCCCCCACTGTGGACAGTCGGCCCTTACGTGGCCAGGCTCGTGACACCGCCAGCAGACTACTGGGGAGGGATCTGCAAGGGGTACATCCCGGGCGGGTTTGGCCGGCCGCCGGGACTGGGGTGGAGGTTTCCGGGGTTTGACTGGCCTCCTCCCAAAAGAACCCCCTGCAGGTTTCTGGTGGCCTCATATCGCTCCACCAGGTCGACCATCTCAAGGGCATTGGTGGGGGATACCTGGCCGATCCAGTGCTGGAGAGGGTATGGCAGAGACCTCCAGAATACATCTGCTAACAGACGGTCAAGCATAGCAGTGGGAGTCAGTATGTCTGGCTGCAGCCATTTTTGCAACCGATGTAGCAGGTCATAGTATTGTGGTCTGGCGGGTTCAGCCGGGTTAAATTCCCACTGATGCACCCGCTGGGCCCGGACCAAAACATTCACCCCCAGTCTTGCTAGAATCTCACCTTTCACGGTCGGGTAGTCAGCTGCCTGGACATCTGCCAAGTCGAAAAAAACTTGCTGGGGCCCGGCTGCCAGGAACGGAGCAACCACCTCGGCCCACTGGTCACGGGGTAACTTTTCCCTCACGGCGACCTTCTCAAAGACGGCTAGGTATGTCTCCACGCCGTCTGCGGGGGTCATCTTTGGGATCGCCGCACGGACCGCTTCCGGGCATCATGGACGTGGTGGGACGCTCCTGCCGCCTGTAATGCCATCACATGTTGCAGCAATAACTGGTTGGTCTCCCGCTGCTGCACGTTAGCCTCTATGAGGGCTTTCACAGCAGCCTCCATGTTGCCAGAAATCACAGGCTGCAACTTTGCCGGCCTAATATAGGACATACACTTTTGCTCAGCAAACAAAGTTCGGCGTTCACGCCAGCCTCACTGCGCATGCCCGCATCCGACACCAAATGTGGGGAGTCGCTCTGGTAGACAGCGGTGCGGGTGCAGTTTGGAGGCAAAACCAGGAGTCCAGATTGTGCATCAAACAGTGTTTTATTCACACTTGCACACCAGAAATGAAAACAGTCTCTTGGTGACAGTTCACACACAACGGAAATACTGTGGCAAAACAAAAACAGGCCAACACAGGGTCCAGTCACCTTGGGTGGTTTAGGTGCGGGTTCACACCTAGCAGTCGGCTCAGCCGCAGGCGATTCCACCTTCAGGTCGCAGGGAAACACCACCTTGCTGAGCTCCTTCCTCCAGGACAGAGAATTCCTCAGCCCTGTTTGCAGGCTCCAGGATAATCACACACACACAGACACAGCTGCTGGCTGCTTTTTATACCCAGCCCAAAACATGGACTGGACCGTGGGGAGCAGCCACCCACCCTACTCTTTAGCTGCTCCCAGTAAGAGCCGGCCCGGATCGGCTTTGCAGCCATGCTATTTAACAGAGCAGCACTAGCTGCTGCAGACCAAAAACCCCGGCTCTTACCTCACCGAGGCCAGCAACCTCGGTGACACGTACCTGCTATCAAAAACAACACCTTCTACCCTCTTACACCTGTTACAAATCTTTGTGTCATCAGCAAAAAGACACACCTTACCATTGAGGCCTTCTGCAATTTCGCTGATAAAGATATTAAACAATATGGGTCCCAGAACAGATCCCTGGGGTACCCCACTGGTAACAATACCATGGTCTGAATATACTCCATTGACTACAACCCTCTGTTTTCTGTCCTTCAGCCACTGCCTAATCCATTCAACAATATGTAAGCCCAAGCTCAAAGACTGCAGTTTATTGATAAGTCTTCTATGTGGGACAGTATCAAAAGCCTTACTAAAGTCCAGATAAGCGATGTCTACTGCACCTCCGCCATCTATTATTTTAGTCACCCAATCAAAGAAGTCAATAAGATTAGTTTGACATGATCTCCCTGAAGTAAACCCATGCTGTTTTTTTTTTTATCAATAAACCCATGGGTTTTTAGATGTTCCACAATCCTCTCCTTGAGTATGGTTTCCATTAATTTCCCCACTATTGATGTCAGACTTACTGGCCTATAGTTGCCCGATTCCTCTCTACTACCTTTCTTGTGAATTGGCACAACGTTTGCTAATTTCCAATCTTCTGGGATGACACCTGTTACCAGTGATTGGTTAAATAAATCTGTTAATGGTTTTGCTAGTGTAAGTGCTCTGTGTCCGTGTGCCGTTTGTTATACTGGGCATGCGCGGCGCAGGGACCTATCAGCATCATTATACCCCCATCATTACACACATATTACACTCCAACCCCCATCATTATACACATATTACACTCCAATGAGTGCTGTAGTGTAATGATGGGGGTTGGAGTGTAATATGTGTGTAATGATGGGGGTATAATGATGCTGATAGGTCCCTGTGCTGCGCATGCCCAGTATAATAAACGGCACACAGACACAGGGTACTCACACAGGGATTTTATTATGTAGGATAACACTCCAGCCTCCATCACATAAAATCCCTGAGTGAGTGCTCTGCGTCCGTGTGCCGTTTGTTATACTGGGCATGCGTGGCGCAGGGATCTATTAGCATCATTATACCCCCATTATTATAAACTCCAACCCCCATCATTATACACATATTACACTCCAATAAGGGCTGTAATGTAATGATGGGTGTTGGAGTGTAATATGTGCACAATGATGGGGGTTGGAGTATAATATGATGGAGGTTATATGTATACAATGTACAGGGTGGGCCATTTATATGGATACACCTTAATAAAATGGGAATGGTTGGTGATATTAACCTCCTGTTTGTGGCACATTAGTATATGTGAGGGGGGAAACTTTTCAAGATGGGTGGCGACCATGGTGGCCATTTTGAAGTTGGCCATTTTGAATCCAACTTTTGTTTTTTCAATAGGAAGAGGGTCATGTGACACATCAAACTTATTGGGGATTTTACAAGAAAAACAATGGTGTGCTTGGTTTTAACGTAACTTTATTCTTTCATGAGTTATTTACAAGTTTCTGACCACTTATAAAATGTGTTCAATGTGCTGCCCATTGTGTTGGATTGTCAATGCAACCCTCTTCTCCCACCCTTCATACACTGATAGCAACACCGCAGGAGAAATGCTAGCACAGGCTTCCAGTATCCGTAGTTTCAGGTGCTGCACATCTCGTATCTTCACAGCATAGACAATTGCCTTCAGATGACCCCAAAGATAAAAGTCTAAGGGTGTCAGATCGGGAGACCTTGGGGGCCATTCAACTGGCCCACGACGACCAATCCACTTTCCAGAAAACTGTTCATCTAGGAATGCTCGGACCTGACACCCATAATGTGGTGGTGCACCATCTTTCTGGAAAAACTCAGGGAACGTGCCAGCTTCAGTGCATAAAGAAGGAAACTCATCATCATGTAGCAATTTCGCATATCCAGTGGCCTTGAGGTTTCCATTGATGAAGAATGGCCCCACTATCTTTGTGCCCCATATACCACACCATACCATCAATTTTTTTGTTCCAACAGTCTTGGAGGGATCTATCCAATGTGGGTTAGATGGTGTAGGGATGGCATGGTGTAGGGATAATAATGTATACTGTGCAGCAAATGTATGGAGGTTACACCTTGCCGGACAATATAACCCCTGCACCATGCTGTACAATAGACAGTATAACCCCTACACAGTGTAGAGGTATGCTGTATATTGTGCAGCACAGTCTATGCATACTCTGACATGAAACATACTCCATACTCCATGCACACCATGAGTGACCCCAAATCATATGTGAGGAACTAGCAAAAAATCAAGCCTACCCCAAACAGTGTGGTGCTAATTATTATCCAACTCCCAGCCTGACACAGGGTAAACTCCAATCAGAGTCAGATCTGGGAGAGAGAGTCCAGACATCACTCTAGAGTCTAAGATGGCATCGCCAACGCTGCCTCCATGTTACCTCGCCCTGCTGCTTGCTCAGTCCTCCACCCTGCTGGGAATTTTGCCAGCAGAGTGGGCAGCGTGTTGAGCGGACATTATAAACTTGTGAGCGGGGGCACAATAATTTCTGCGTGGCCGCGCACCCGCGTAGCTTAGGGAACACTGCGTCTGTCCCTGTCAAACTTTTGGCAGTTGGGCGCTTGTTCACCTGCGGGGACAGTCCCCCACAGTAAGACATGGTACATTCTGACTGCTCTATCTACCAGCACTATTACATGCAGCTACAAATGACTTTCCTACTAGAACCACTAGACCTTCCTCGGGGCAGCCTTGTGTGCAGTGCACAATTTCAGGGAGTACTCTGGTTACAAATATCATTTACTGCATTTGTGCTTTAAATCCAAGTATAGAACTGCATACAAGCAAAGAATCTCTGCCTTCTCCCTGATCACATATCCAGTCACAGACTTCTTATTGATTTTCAAACAGAGAGAGAATTAGTTTGGCCACTCATCCATGAATTAATTCTTCAGAGATAATTGGATTAAGACTAGATTAAACAATGCATTGTAGGAGTGCCGCTGTACATTTATAGTACAGATCGGATAATATAAATGACATGACTAGATTGTCTCTAAATAAAAGGATTCGTGAGTATTCAGCAACCCTTTGCATAACGTATATAAAATAGCAACAACATTTCGCCTGGTCACATGGAATTCACTTCTTGCAATACAATAATATAACAGGACAACAAACTCAATATTTCAGTAGAGCCACTTCCAGCTAAAAGAAATAAAAATAATTTGGGCTTTCATTAAAACCACCTAATATTGTATAGCTCCCCTTGTGCCAGTGTAACAGGTCTGACCCACCAAGGTATGAACTCTACATATGTTCTGTGGTATCTGGCACCAGGACGTGGCTGCAGATTCTTTAAGGCCTGTAAGTTGGGAGGTGAAGGCTCCATAGAGCGGACTTGGTTATACAGCACTAGTGATGAGCAGCATAGGCAATATTCTTTTTCGTGATTTTTCACAAATTTTTGGACTAATATTCGCCATAAATTCACAAATTCTAGAATTTGTGATCTCCAGTCATTATTTTCTTGATTGCGAAAATCGCCAATGTAATATGCGCGTATTGAGCCCACAATACAGGCGTGGCTCACTTTTGCTACATTTTTCAAGCTGCTAGACACTAATCCCTTTCACAGCACAGTAATTCCTATCACACTACCTAACACCCTGCACTGAAACCTATCAGCTACACTATATCATTATCTAACCTACACTGACTATCTCCCACTATCTTTATTATATATATGAGCTAAATAACTATCTAATGTAATTGAATAAGGATCCAGATGACTCAGCAAAGCACAGAGCACAGCAATGACACTGTTCTCTCTCTCTCAGAACTGTACAAAACTGCAGAAAATGTCTGCTGGGGAGGTTCTTATATAGTAAAGGGGTAGGCAACTTTCCTATTGGTTGCTAGGGATGTTGCTAAGCTCAAACAAAAATATTGCAGCCTTCTCATTGGCCCACAAGCAAGCAGGGAGGTTACTGACGGAAAAAATCTAGACTATTCGCGATTACGAAGATATAGCACTATATTCTAGATCTTCGCAAATTCTTAAAGTGCCGATATTCACGATAAAAATTTGCGATTAGAATATTTGCGATCAACACTATACAGCACATCCCACGGATGCTGATGACTCAGCTCTTTGGATTTTGGAGGCCAAATGAATACCTTGAACTCTTTCATGTTCCTCAAACTGTCCCTAAATAATGTTTGCAGTGCTGCCCCTGCCATTAATACTTGGTCTTCAGCAATGTTAAGGTAGGTGGTGCATGTCAAAGGAACATCTACATAAAACCTTTTTTGGCAGACAGAACCTATTTCCTAGGAAAACATTGTCCAGACTATTACACTAAATGCACCGGCTTGTCTTCTCTTCCTCAATTAAAGAACACATGCGCATCTGTCTATCCAGATGAAAAACACTGTGATTCATTGGACCAGACTACTTTCAGCCATTACTCCATGGTCTAGTTCTTATGCTCATGTGCCCATTGTAGGCACCCTGCACCCTGATACATCTATTTTATTATTTATTATTAAAGCACCATTCCTTCCATGGCGCTGTACATATGATAGGGGGCGCACATAATTAATACAGACAATTGCACTAAGCATGAACAAGACGAGTTACAGACTGGTACAAAGGAGAGAGGGCCCTGCCCATGAGGTCTATAGCAGGGATGCCCGAGCTGCGGCCCTCTGCTCTTGCAAAACTACAACTCCCAGCATGCCAGGACAGCCTACAGTTATTAGGCTGGGAGTTGTAGTTTTGCAACAGCTAAGGGGCCTCAGGCTGAGCATTCCTGGTCTAAAGCTATGGAATCCCATATGTAGCAAGCTGTGATGCATCAATGAACTTGGGTGTACCTGACCCTGATGCTAGTTCACTGGCAGTTCATCCAACCATTTTTAGGAGCTACTAACCACTGCATACTAGTAACACCAAACAAAACCTGCTTTCATTGAGTCATCTAACATCATACTTTTTTAACATCTCTAATTGCCCGGATCCTATGCTTGCTCATTTTTCTGTTAGAGAAAAATGCCTCTTTCTTCACTTATCAGTGTCACGAACAAGCGGGTGTGAACCCACTGTGCCACGTGTCCTACCTCTTCTAAGGTCGTTGTCTAAGTGAACATCCTCTTGACCTTCACAGTTCCCCTGATGGTGGGGATAGACTTTCCTGAGGGGAACTCTAGGTCGCTACCTCTCGAGGAGTATTGGCACACAAGGCAGCTGGTCAAGGCGGACCAGGAGGTACCTGAGCAAGGTACCAGAGGTACAGACGTAGTCAGCAGGCCGAGTCATAACCAGGAGAAAAAGTGCAGGACCGAAGGATGAGGCAGAAACGAAGTCAAACAAGCAATAGGTCAGGGCAGGCAGCACAGGTACAGGTAAGGCAATCCGGGTCGGCAACAGGAGAGTCAAAGAAAGCAGGCAGGGATCAAACAGGTAGTAGAGTCCAGGAACACAAGCCAAGATATAAGCAACCTTATCAGGACACTAGGACCTTGACACTCAAGCATCTGGGAAAGGGGCTGAGCCACTTATATACTTGCAAGAGGGCGAGGATTGGTCAGTGAGGTCACATGACCTAACCCATAAAGCACAGGAAGTGACGCGCATCGGCCCTTAAGGAAGTGCTGCAGGGAACAAGCAGCAAGCATACTGTGGCCAGGGCTAAAAGGAAACTATGGAGCGGATTCCAGAACAACAGTGCCTACACGGACAGAGCCCAGGACTGCAGCTGTGAATGGGGAAGCACTGGCAGCAGATCACTGCTGAACACGGCGCCCGGGACCGCGGCAGTAAGCAGGGGAACAGCGGCGCACAGCAGCCACTGTTACAATCAGGCTCCTTTCCTCCTTCCTCTGCCTTGCACACTCTTCGCTGATTTTCAGGGTTTTTTACTCCCTGCCTTCCTGGAGCCATCACTTTTTTATTCTTTAATTTACATAGCCGTATGGGGGCTTGTTTTTTTGCAGGACGAGTTGGACTTTCTAAGGCACCATTAAATATTGTATATGGTGAATTGGGAAGCTGGAAAAAATCCAAATGGTTTTATGCAATAGTTTTATTGACCTTTTAACTTAATTCTCTGGGTTAGTACAATTACAGCAACACTACATTTTTTTGTTTTTTGTTGTGTTTTAAAGGGGTTCTCTGCGCTCTCTTATATTAATGACCTATCCACAGGTCATCAATATAAGATCAGCGTTGGGTCCGACACCTGGCACTCCCCCCAATCAGCTGTACGAGGAGACAGCGCGCGGTGTGCATGTGCCATCTCTCGTCTCTCTTCCTACTCACCGCTGCTGTCTATGGCATTGTCATATGTCATACAGCTGATTGGAGGGGGTGCCGATCTGATATTGACTACCTACCCTGAGGATAGGTCATCAATATAGGAGAGCCCGGAGGACCCCTTTAATATTTAAAAAAAATTATTTTTTTTGCATCACCACTTTTTTATATTTACATCTACAGAACCGTGTAAAAGCTCTTTTTTTTTGCTGGGCCAATCGAGACCAATCAGATACTGTGATCACAATTGACCATGGCATCTGATAGGTTAAGAGTTGTGATTGGCATCTGATCATGGACTCCGCTATGGTTCTCGCTCATTACCTGACAGAGCACCATCTTTAAAGACCCGACTTGCGCCATACACCGTACATGGGGTTGATATATCCTACTCTTTGACCAATTCTAACAGTAACTGATCCATACGTTGAGCGAACAGGCAGGAAGAGGTGTAGCCAGACCTGTTTTGCTGCAGATCAGAAGAAGGAGGCTTGGCTTGAGAGCCAATCAGTGTGATATGTACTTTATATTGTACTCTATTCTAAAGATTGCTATTGGTACGCTTTTTGCCAGTGATTACACGTGGTACCTGGTTCATACAGGGAGTGCAGAATTATTAGGCAAATGAGTATTTTGACCACATCATCCTCTTTATGCATGTTGTCTTACTCCAAGCTGTATAGGCTCGAAAGCCTACTACCAATTAAGCATATTAGGTGATGTGCATCTCTGTAATGAGAAGGGGTGTGGTCTAATGACATCAACACCCTATATCAGGTGTGCATAATTATTAGGCAACTTCCTTTCCTTTGGCAAAATGGGTCAAAAGAAGGACTTGACAGGCTCAGAAAAGTCAAAAATAGTGAGATATCTTGCAGAGGGATGCAGCACTCTTAAAATTGCAAAGCTTCTGAAGCGTGATCATCGAACAATCAAGCGTTTCATTCAAAATAGTCAACAGGGTCGCAAGAAGCGTGTGGAAAAACCAAGGCGCAAAATAACTGCCCATGAACTGAGAAAAGTCAAGCGTGCAGCTGCCAAGATGCCACTTGCCACCAGTTTGGCCATATTTCAGAGCTGCAACATCACTGGAGTGCCCAAAAGCACAAGGTGTGCAATACTCAGAGACATGGCCAAGACACACAAGCTGAAACGTCAAGACTGGGCCAAGAAATATCTCAAGACTGATTTTTCTAAGGTTTTATGGACTGATGAAATGAGAGTGAGTCTTGATGGGCCAGATGGATGGGCCCGTGGCTGGATTGGTAAAGGGCAGAGAGCTCCAGTCCGACTCAGACGCCTGCAAGGTGGAGGTGGAGTACTGGTTTGGGCTGGTATCATCAAAGATGAGCTTGTGGGGCCTTATCGGGTTGAGGATGGAGTCAAGCTCAACTCCCAGTCCTACTGCCAGTTTCTGGAAGACACCTTCCTCAAGCAGTGGTACAGGAAGAAGTCTGCATCCTTCAAGAAAAACATGATTTTCATGCAGGACAATGCTCCATCACACACGTCCAAGTACTCCACAGCGTGGCTGGCAAGAAAAGGTATAAAAGAAGAAAATCTAATGACATGGCCTCCTTGTTCACCTGATCTGAACCCCATTGAGAACCTGTGGACGGTCCATCATCAAATGTGAGATTTACAAGGAGGGAAAACAGTACACCTCTCTGAACAGTGTCTGGGAGGCTGTGGTTGCTGCTGCACGCAATGTTGATGGTGAACAGATCAAAACACTGACAGAATCCATGGATGGCATGCTTTTGAGTGTCCTTGCAAAGAAAGGTGGCTATATTGGTCACTGATTTGTTTTTGTTTTGTTTTTGAATGTCAGAAATGTATATTTGTGAATGTTGAGATGTTATATTGGTTTCACTGGTAAAAATAAATAATTGAAATGGGTATATATTTGTTTTTTGTTAAGTTGCCTAATAATTATGCACAGTAATAGTCACCTGCACACACAGATATCCCCCTAAAATAGCTAAAACTAAAAACAAACTAAAAACTACTTCCAAAAATATTCAGCTTTGATATTAATGAGTTTTTGGGGTTCATTGAGAACATGGTTGTTGTTCAATAATAAAATTAATCCTCAAAAATACAACTTGCCTAATAATTCTGCACTCCCTGTAGTACTCTATGCATATATTTAATATTTTTGCATTTCTGACCCGGTTTATTTACCTGATCGTTTTTTGTTTTTTTTTGCCTTCTCCTAGCTCACTACTGTGTTTGACCATGGACTGTCTAGCGACCATTCTCCTGCTTTTGCATCTCTGTACATTTTTTCTGTCTTTTCCTAACTCCGCTTGTTTCTGACATACCTATTGAATACTCTTTTGGCTTTGACACTTGACTGCTCAGTTACTGACCCCCAACTAATACTACTACCTAACTTAGGCTACTTTAATATTTTCATTTTTGCCGTACGGTTTTGAGATCCGGCAGGGGTTCTCAAAACCACAGCAAAACACTTCTGTTATAATAATACAATAATACAACCAGCTGCATCCATTCAGGACAGATCGTGATATATTATGTTGAAATGAGCTGCAGATCTTTTTTTTTTTCGTGTCCGGAAAAAACGGATCCAGCACCATTGCCTTACATGGTTTTTGGTGCTGGAACCTACTTCTTCAGTTTCCCATGCCACACAGAAAAACCCTGCTTGCAACATACGCAACAAACCGGAACGGAATGCATTCTGGTGGGCACTCCGTTATAGTTTGTTCAGTTTTGTCCCAATTGACAATGAATTGAGACAAAACTGAAGAATTGTGCTGCGGTTTTGAGAGCTTGTGCCGGATCCCAAAACCGGACAGCACAACACAGATGTGAAAGTAGACTTACTACATCTAGTACTACTACTTGACTTGTCTGCTCTACCTGCCAGCAGCTATCCGATGAATTCAAGATAGATTCTATTCCACTAGCAGGGACCACTCAGGGTAATCTAGTTAGACTTATGATAGTGGGATTGTTCTTATCAGGGCATCTGTTCCGCTGTAGGCAGGGCCCTGTAGTGGTAGGGGGGTTGAAGGGCAAGTTTGTCAGTTCTTGGTGAACCTGGTAGCTAGCACCAAGTCTGGCAGTCCGTGCATGGTATGATGAACAGGCTACACGTATGCCATTGTAACAAGACATTTTAAATCACTGAAGGTTATGGCTGGTCGGTATACAGTATATGTTTGATTTGTCATAAATGAGTCCAGAGTCAGATCATGCTTCCAGCTGCTTAGACAGCTTAGCAAGTAATGTTAGTAAGATTCTCTCCAATTTAAAAAATTTTTTATTTACAGTTCACACAACTTCAGTCTTGTGTTCTGCTGTAAGGAAAGTACAAATGAAGGGACAACTGGGAACAATGTAAGCAGTTAGGAAAGAAGGCTTATCTACAAGTAATAGCTGCACATTCTGAGTCCAGAGAGCCTCTAATCTGCAATTCATCTCTCCAACTAGCAAACAAATTAAAGCATGTTGCTACATAACCTTGACGTATGATAGCATTAAGCCTATACAGCCAGACAAGTGCAAGATTAATGCGCCAGTATCACACGCATAAAGAAGTAGCAACAAGGCCAAATCGTCAGCTAGACAGGATAAAGTATTATAAACAAGATGCAGACAACGTTATGTAACATCCACAAAAGCAAGCCTCAATAAAGAATGCTTGATGGCAAGTTATTGCTTCTACAACTCTTACTGCAACATCTCATGACAGGATGTTTACCCCTTAATGACCATTTACCAATTTTTTGTATGTGTTGGTCTGTCTGCGAATATATGGCTATGGCACTTTTCACACTGTGTTCTGCATCGTGATTCCATGTGTGGACGTGCATGTTTAACAGATACATGGTATACATTATTTATTGGATGCCTCTGTAGGGAATAGCATTGTCTGCAGTGCTATTCCATACAGCAAAAATAACAGCAACCCAATATGTCTGTGAAGGGTCTCATTCATCCAGATCCTGGTATATCAGTAGTAATAAGTCTGAGCAACTGGACTTGTATTTTCTCGTGAAGATGTTTTGTTGGCTACCTCAATTTTAATGACTTGTGCAAGAAATCTCCGGCATTAAATACCAGTGATTCATGCAGAGTCATATATTGTGGGGTCATTAACTACTTCTCTCTAACTTCTCTTTAACTACCAGGACCCGAAACTAACACCCAATGTCCCCAAAACAAATCACAGTTTATACCATATGTCTGGTGCTGCAGCATGCACAGGCCTCAGCACAGTCCATCCGTGTTGTCCCCAAACTGCCCAGTTGTCTGAGTAAAAGAGAGAAAAACTCCAATGTTCCCACACTTTTCTTTGTGACCCAGCTGTGTATATGTATATATATAAGTATATAAGTATATATATATATATATATATATATATATATATACATAGATATTTATATATATTGTCACGGGTAGGTGGGGATGTGAGGAACACCAAATAAACAAACGGCGACAGAAAGCAGACTAGGCCTCAAAGCTAGGGAAACGGGGATGGTAACCTCCTAATAATCCCTGAGCCTCTCCCTGACTGCTGACAGTATGAGCAAGTCCTGAAGGTGAACAAGCTCATACGCTGTAACCTAAGCCCTGCTGACACTGTCGCAAACCCTAACTTAGGGAGCAGGAGATGAGCCAACCGGTTCTTTCCACCGTGAATGAACCAGCGTCTCCCTGAGACCTAGTAACAACACACACACAAAGGAGAAAACTGGGGAACTTAGCTTGAGATGAAAGGGAATCAGAAGATCCACAAACAACCAGCATAGAACTCCAGCAGGAAATATCAACAGCATGGTCAGCAGTGAGAGGCAGACTTAAATAGAGCCTCCCCACTGATAACGAGCAGAACCTGTGGAAAGGTAGGATCCTGCCAACAATAACAAACAAAAAGGAAAAATAGAGAGACCTGTCAGATAGACTCACGTGCTGCAAGTCTATCCGATCTTCTCAGATTTCTCACAGGGAAGGCAGTGACATATATACTGGATTTGATCCTTGCCGCACTCTGTTAGTGTTGCTTGGAGTAGGGTTCCCACCCCATAAATAATACATAAAATAAACACCAGCACCAAATGCAATTTGATGTTTATTTAATAGTTATTGCGGCCGGCAGTAGTGACGTTTCAGCCGTATGGCCTTCTCCAGACTGCAGCAAATAGATAACATAAATACAATAGTTTGGTAAATAAGAGAGCATAGTGAAGTAGAACAAATAATATAAGTTATAATACATCTCCAGTTATGTATATAATTGTATCCATAATACAAATATGCACTGAGGAAGTGTCAGTTAACTTTTTGACCAATAAGAATCCAGTAATTCCCGTTTTCTATGTCTTACCCAAGATACATAAAGATCTCCAAAATCCACTAGACCGCCCATTAGTGGCCTCCACTAATTCTATCTTGTCATCCCTGACAACCTAATATTAAAACTACAAGGTCCCTCTTAATAGCCTACATGCACATGAACGTTGTTTGGTTCCACATCCGAGCCGCAACGGAGCTGTTCCCATCCATTGCTCCGTTCCGTGGCCCCGCAAAAAAAATAGAATATGTCCCATTCTTGTCCATTTCGCCGTCAAGGATAGGCATTGTTATAATGGATCCGCAAAAAAAAGGATGCCATGCGGACGTCATCCGCTTTTTTGGGCGGATCCGCAATTTGCAGATTGCAAAACACAAACGTTTGTGTGCATGTACTGTAGGCTTAATAGACACATCTTCTTTCCTGGACATTATTGGCAAACTAAATTCATGGAGGCACATTTCACCTTCCCCAAGACATCAAAACTTAACATATAATAAATAAGACACTACAATCTGGATTGGATGAATAAATGCTGCAATGCTTTATTATGGGTTACCTTAAATAAATGAACACCACAATAAATTATCATAAATAATTAAATAAATATAATTAATTCCACATTAAATAAATAATTTAACCATAGGCATAATCAATTAATAAGAACTACATCCACCCCACAAGCCCTGCCTTAACATGGTGAGGCGGTCCCCCACCGTCATTGCAGCCATCGCTCGAATGCAGATTGCAGACCCAAATTGTAAATATCTAGTCCAATCTCTGAAAGATGGACATTGTCAGATCTAAAGAGACCAGGTAATGATCCCTCTAGATCTAAGTGCCTGTCTGAAAAACCACGTAATAATGGAAGAAACTTTTCCATTGCCCTATTGATCCTTTTCCTAATCTTTTCAAGAAATAACTGGCCCCTGGTTGACCAAACCAAGCGAGGCACAATTTCAGAGAAAATCAGATTAAACCCTGGCAATATACTGTACATTTTACTAAAGCCAAATTTATCTTCATTTCATTTCCCAAAGTAATTAACTTACCTAAATTATTACCACCCAAATGAATAATTTAAACATTAGGCAAAGGCCACCTTGAACAAAGTTTACGGATTTCAATAAGCAGCCTCTTCCAACACAGGCCTCTAACTCCTAACCAAAAAATATTCAACGTTGAAGAAACAAAAGTTACATTTTCTGCATAGACTCTCTTTTCTGCTCTCTTCTGAGCCCAGAAAACATATTAATGGCCCACAATCCATAAAATCACTTAGTTTCCTGCAAAACAGAAGATTAATTAGTCTGCAATAAGCTACCAAGCATTTTTTTTAAGGACAGAGCAGAATTGAAACTTAGTCAGAGGTGACCCATCTTTATGAATCAAAATAACTCGGCCCCTACCAAACTGGTCAGTTTTTGAACGACTCAGAAAAATCTCAACAATTTTTCCCCTCAAAGATACCTAAGAAAATTCCAACCCATTACAAGAAGTCTATGAGCAATAGACAAAACGCTATGAGCAATCAGCTCACAAATGCGAAACGCAGCAAAGAATGCTGATATGAAGACTGTACGAAACAATAAGACCTCAAAATTGTCAAAACAAATGCTAGGTAAGATCCCATACAACTTCTCCAACAACCCGATAGAGATAGGTCTCCTATTATCCACTCTACTAACACTTTTCCGATAACCTTTCAATAACTGTTTAGGGAAATAAGCAGATAATTGTTTGTGACCAAATATTTTTTGAAAAAATAAAACAGACAATTGTTTCTCCATTAAACTTGCAACAAATAATAAACCACAACTAAGAATATCCCAACTACCATTAGCAAACAGTAATTTACAAAAAACTATCCAATCAAGCCATGTGGCCGAGTATGCAGCCCATGTTTTAGAAGCAACAGAGCGTATGCTGCCTTCAGAAATTAATCCCATAACAGATCTGTCACGAAGCGCCGACATGCGCTTATCCCTCCCACAGCGTCGGCAACCTGTGTCCGGGCTGGAGTGGGGAAGTGCGCTGCATCTTTGTCTCCTAGGAGATGGGGGCGGGACGGACCCGGCTACGCACGGCCCCTCAGCGCAGCCGGCGTCCTCAGTATCCTGGCAACTGATGTGGGGCTGAGCACCGAGCTGGGTTTTTCTGGATGGTCATGTGACGCTGGCCATGTCACATGACCCCTACCTGTGGGTATATAACAGGCAGCTTGCTGGCCACAGGTTGCCTGTTATTCAGGTTTCTCCTGTGACCTCCTGAAGTTCCTAGGTGTACTTACCTCCTGTTCGTCCGACGTTCCTTCGTCTGTTCCTGCTGTTCTGTTCTGCTCTCCTGGTTCTCGACCCCGGCCTTCTCCTGACGATCCCTGGTTTTCTTTGGTACTTCTTGCTGCTCCTGGTATGGACCTCGGCTTGCTCCTGACCATTCTTTTCTTGTCCCTTGGTACTGCGCCGCCTTCCTGGTTTTGACTCGGCCCGTATACGATTCTGTTTGTCGTCCAGTTGTCCCTTGTCATTACGACTTGCGAGGCAAGTAGGCAGGGTCAGGGGCAAGGGTGGAGCGCAGTGGTCACTCCCTTCTGTGTGTGTGTGTGTGTGTGTACGTGACCATTACAAGATCCCAAAGGTGAGGAGGACAAGGGATCCCTTGCTCTTCCGCTTGTGGTGCTAACTCCCGAAACTTCAAAAACTGAAAACGAGATTGAGAATCAGCTAGGATATTTTTCCTTTCTGAGTACCCTGCTTTAATCCAGATATTCAGCTTCATGCAACATAGAACCAAGTGTCTTAACAGCTTAACTACCATGACACATTTTGACGATAAAGTGTTAATTGCAAACAGAACCCATTTATTGTCTGTCCTTAATAATATTCTCTTATTACTAAATTCAGTTCCAATAAAACAATATTTTTCGTTACACCATTAGCTACCCAAGAACTTGGCTAAGCTTCAGCAGACCATTTGCCAGCCCAAAACGCACAGTAGCCGCTACTTCCCGCAGCGTCCGTAAATAAACCTAGAAAATCTGACTCTAAGAATTCCTTCTACCAACAACTTGATCCTTGAACTTGATCATCCTTCAAACCCCCTGACAACCTAAAATGTGAAGTAGGCGACTTGGACCTCTCATAGAAAAATATAGGCGTTTTGAAAAAATGCACCTACCGAGATAATCCTACAGGCAAACTTTAAAGAACCCAACAACGACTGCATTTCCCTCAGCGTACATTTCTTCTTTCTCAACAAAGAAACTTATAGCCACCTCATCTTATCTAATTTCTCAAGCGATAATCGAAACTCCATACTAACTGTGTCAAAAACAATACCAAACAATGACAGGGTAACACCGTTTTTTGTTTTGCTACTGGATTCCCGAATAAACTACATATTTTAAAAAACTTGCTTAACAAAGTAGAACATAAAACAGAATGTGGAAAACCTACAAATAAAAAGTCATCTAAATAATGTAATACACCTCCAGAAGGAACTTGCCACTGAATCACCCAGTGAATGAATGTGGAAAAAGTTTCAAAATAGAAACAAGACAACGAGAAACCCATTGGGAGACATTTGCCAAAATAAAAACTGCCATCAAACTGAAAGAAATCCCAGAAAAAACTATATATAGACCATCCTGCACGATATGGTATTAAATGTGCGGATGTATATGGCTGCATTTACAAAATAAAAGAAAATAATGCACTATAAAATTAGATCCAAGCATAACATATGGACTAGGCCCTCACTCTTGATAAAAACTGAGACACTTGGTCAATACATTTTGATCAAAATACATCTAAGAGCACCTACCGGCGACAAGGTGGTCTCAGTTCAGGCGGGTTCCTATACTAACCTATTCATGCTGTGGCGCATTTTTCAGGAGCACAATCCCCGCACATATGGTGTGCTGCCCTTGTAACCTCCATGTGCATCAGCAACCGGTGGGAGGAGAGACACACACACCTATATGTACCACCTTAATCAAGGTCACCTATTAGATAGGTGGGGCAAAAGTACACTTGAATATCACTCCCAGTGTAGGAGCGTATTCACACATGAAGGTGCCACTCCTTCAAGACAAATCAAACAAATCACAGAAAAAACTATATATAGACCATCCTGCACGATCTGGTATTAAATGTGCGGATGTATATGGATGCATTTACAAAATAAAAGAAAATAATGCACTATAAAATTAGATGCAAGCATATTCAAGTGCACTTTTGCCCCACCTATCTAATAGGTGACCTTGATTAAGGTGGTACATATAGGTGTGTGTGTCTCTTCTCCCACCGTTTTCTGATGCACATGGAGGTTACAAGGGGCAGCACACCATATGTGCGGGGATTGTGCTCCTGAAAAATGCGCCACAGCATGAATAGGTTAGCATAGGAACCCGCCTGAACTGAGACCACCTTGTCGCCGGTAGGTGGGCTTAGATGTATTTTGATCAAAATGTATTGACCAAGTGTCTCAGTTTTTATCAAGAGTGAGGGCTTAGTCCATATGTTATGCTTGCATCTAATTTTATAGTGCATTATTTTCCATCAAACTGAATGCCCAAAGAGTTAAAACCTGAAGGAATGACTGGGAATAAGCAAAAGGCTGACTTAATCTCAGCCTTGGCAAGCAGAGCTCCTGTACCAAAATGCCTTAATAAAGACAATGCTTTATCAAGCGATGAATATTCTACTGAAGCATTAGACTTATCCACCACGTCATTTTACAAACCTTTCTCAGGGAATAACAAATGGTGAATAAGTCTAAATTCTCCCGGCTCCTTCTTTGGAACAATCCCTAATGGTGATCTAAAATTTAAGAAAGGTGGGTTAGAAAAAGGACTGGCAATTCTACCCAGTTTCAATTCCTTCTGCAACTTAACTCTAACCACCTCCTTAAAACGATTTACAGATTTTAAATTATCAACCCAGCAACAACCTTCTCCCAGGAATTCAGGGACTTCAAATCCAATATTAAAACTATCAAATATTAATTTAGCTTTCACCTGATCTGGGTACTGACTTTTCTGAAAGCCTCACTGGCGTCCATGCTTTTAGAAACCTGATCCATGGTACTTGGTTGCTGCTGGTTGAGTTGAGAGTTCCTTTTAAAACAACGTACCATTGGATGCGTACCACTGCGGAAAGAACATTCATGCTACATATTCATGCTACATATCTACAATTAGATAACCATTTATATGAAGACTCATTAAATGCAAAACAAACCCCATTTCTCAAATTGGATTGCGGGTTACTTGGTGATCTCACTGGCAACGATTTTTGTGGTAAGGTAACATCAGATTAACCCACAATCCAATATGTTGCACTCCCCATTTCAGTGACTGATGTATCTCCAATTTTTGGCAAAACATTTCGGCATATTGAAACCAAGCCATTCCGCTAAAATTGCGGTAAGCCTCCAGAATATATCTAAACGCTGAAACAGACCACTACAATATTCTGGGTGTTTTTCACCAAGGACTGCAGCATAAATACTAAATGCTTGAATCAAGGTATTCAAGGACCCAGGAGAAAAACGTCTCCTATCATCTTCACTTTTTTCATCTTTTTTCTCCATATGCACTACATGTTCCTTTGCTGAAGGTAACAACGACATCACTTCAATAAATTCTAAACCCAATGTTTTTTTTTAATACTATTACTTAAATGGAAACCATGTGGCGATATTTCACATACCATCGCCTCCTTAACGCAGATCTCATTAACACCAATACCTTTTTCCAACACAGGCACGGTTTTCTCCACCGCGGCACTATTAGTATTAACTTTCTCACCATTAGAGATCCAGATATAAGATGCTGGATGAACCAATCACCTACCGTCCACCTCAGTCAGCAGCTTAACCAAACCTGACAGTAACAAAGACTCAGACAAGGACGACACATGAAGGTTCTCACCATCAGTAGCTCCCTCCTGGACCGGCCCAGAGGATGTTTCTTACCTAGCTCTTCTATGGGGGCCTGGAGGTAGCTCAACCACAACATGTGGGAACCCCTCAACTGGCTGCCCCATCAGCTCTTCTGTTGCTCTTCCAGCTGTGGTAAAATCCTGGCTGTCCACCTCCTCCCCTGCTTGGTTGCGCCGGTGTTGTTCCTTGTAGAGGCCAGCTCATTCCTTCTGACAGGCCGGCCATTCTGTGTCCCCGCCTCGCTGCTCCTGGAGGACCTGCTCCTCCGCTTTTCTCCAGCAGGTGGTGCCACTTCATGTCCCGATCTTCCAGCTCTGTTCCGCTGGCGTCCCGCCTAAGGAGGAGGAGTATAAGCGCTCCTAGCTCTTTTGCAGAGGAGCGCAGACAACTCCTCCTCCCTCTGCTGACAGGCACCTCCGATGCAGCGCTGGTTCCTTCTTCCAGTTCCATGCCCGATGGAAGCGGCTGTTCCAGGCATCTTCGCAGCCAGTCTTCTCTGCCAGCAGCCTCCGCCTTTTCAATCAGTTGGCGCAGCAGGACGTCCATGACGCAGGTCCAGAGATGCTCCTGTTCTTCTTCAAACTGGCCCCGAACCACTGGAACACCTAAAAAATATAAAGGGAACAAGCTTTCCACCGCATACATAACAACGAATCACAAAGTTGGATCTCTCCCCCAGCAACCGCCAGCGACCAATCAGTATTGAGGATTCTTCAGCCACCATCAACATCAAAAACTGGAATTAACTGGTTACCTCAGCACCAAACTCAGGTATTTTTGCAACAAAAAAGAGCAGGGGAAAAAGGGGGGGGGGGGGAGGCAATTCCACAGAAATATATGAGGTGCCTGTGCCCCCATGTAAACTCTCTGGGGGACTATTCACTCTCTACCAACACATTCTTAGTTACGTATGCTGTTACAAGCTTGTACACCTCTATATATACCCATAAAGGACTAAGAGTGACACACAAACTCCTGAGCAGGTCTGGATTGCATCCTGACATAATACCGTTGTGTATGTAACTCCTTTAAGTAGTTTTTTCCCAGAACTTCTTCATGTTCCAAGATAACTTTTACTTGCAAAAACAGGGGACAGCCATGGGATCGAATGTAATGCCCCCTTATGCTAACTGTTACATGGCTGATTTTGAGGATACGTACCTTTACCCGGACCATCGATTCAATACACATTGTCATACTGTGGAAACGTTATATAGACAATATCTTCTGTATATGGAACGGCAACTTAGACACATTAATGGAATTTCATGAGTTACTCAATTCTGTTTACCCGGAACTCCAATTTACTATACATTCTGAACCAACATCCATTACCTTTCTGGATACAGTAGTCACAAAGGATGAACAGGGATATCTCTCCACAGACTTATACAGAAAGCCTACCGCTCGCAACAACCTGTTACACTTATCTAGCTTTCATCCCACTAGCACTAATATATCACTTCCTATTTCTCAGTTCCAGAGAATTTGTAGGATAGTACAGGATGACTCCAAACAAGCCCAAAGACTAGATGAAATAAAATAATGTTTCCTGGAGAGATGCTATCCACACAACTTACCTAATCCCAAAGTCCATCCGAAACCTCCGTCTACATCAGCTTCCAAAAGAATCCCATTTATCCACACATTCCATCCATGTGCAAGGAAAGTTCAGAATATCATTAGGGTACACTGGCATTTACTAAAGAGAACATATCCTACTGTCGAAGAGTTTAATAACCCTGTATTGATCTGTAATAGACGGCTGAAAAACCTTAGAGACCTATTGGTACTAGCAGACGTAGGGTCCGCATCATGTATCCCTAGACAACTAGACAAGTATCAGAACGAAAAACATATTACTTCCAGTCCCAGCACATTTTCACCAAGCTGCACATAACATTGCCCAATTAAAATTTCAGGTTATTGAGCAAACTCCGATTTCCCGACGAGGGTGTGACCGGATAAGGCAGCTTAAACTTAGAGAGGCATATTGGATTCACAGACTGGAGAGTCTGGAACCAAAGGGACTGAATAGAGAATATGAGATACAATGTCTACTCTAATTGGTATGGTTGAATTTATACTGTATATCAATAGGTTCATCCTATACCGTATAATAATATGTTTATCCTTTTTTCTCCCACAGGCCTATTGACCATCCAGGACCCCACTAGTGCCGCATACTAATGTATCATTACTAGCATCAGGGTAATTTTCCACCTATTTACACTCACTAGCTTACCTTTCCTCCATCTGTTGCATCTCTGTTTCTTTTTAATTTTCCTTTCCTCTTTACATCTTTCCTATACCCCCTTTTTATTTTTATCACTTATTTTTATTTTTATTTTTTGCATTTTTATTTTTATTTTATTTCATCTCCACCTTTATCCTGATTGTTCTTCTTATTTGAGGTCATCTACCTCTTCTTCCCCTACATTATTTTTACTTTTTACTTTTGAAACCTTTTCTAATACAATTCCATTGACTTCTCTACTACCTATCTGTATTCATTTATCCTTCCATTCCCTCTGCGTTTTCTGTACTGATTGACACACATTAAATAGTGATGAGCGGCAGGTGCCATATTCGATTTCGACGAAATTCGCGAATATTCGAATGAATATTCGTTTCATATTCGTCGAAATCGAATATTCGTCATTTTTTCTAGTTATCGCGATTAACATGCGATTTAAATAATCGCATATTGCGATTTGTACTTAAGGCTACTTTCCTATTGGTTTCATATCTAGAATTAGCGAGGATGACGAATATGACGAATGTATTCGTCTATTCCTCAAAACGAAGATAACGAAGTATTCTACATCTTCGTTTTAGCTACCTATTCGTCAACTTCGCTAATTCTAGCAATCAAATAGGAAGGTTGACTATAGAGACAGCTGTGTTAAATTCGCTATGCGATTTTTTTTTTTTTAATAAATAGAATACTTATAATAATTTTATCAAGTAATATAATTATTGTATTAAAAAAAAAAATCGCATAGCGAATTTAACACAGCTGTCTCTATAGTCAACCTTCCTATTTGATTGCTAGAATTAGCGAATAGCGAAGTTGACGATGACGAGACGAATAGGTAGCTAAAGCGAAGATGTAGAATACTCGTTATCTTCGTTTTGAGGAATATGACGAATACATTCGTCATATTCGCTATTCGCTAATTCTACCAAGCCAACCATAACTTCTGTGCTCATGGAGCGTCCCCATCACCATGGGAGCGTCTCCATATACTAAAATGTACTGTCGGATTTGAGGAATTACGTTGAAATCGCAATGCGATTAATTCAAGTTATATTAATCGCATTGCGATTTCAACTTAGAGCTGGGTTTATAATGGGTCAGCTTGCTAGAATTAACGAAGTTAACGAATATGGAATATAGCAGCAGTGCTAAGTTGAAATCGCAATGCGATTAATTTAACTTAAAGTATTCGCATTGCGATTTCAACTTAGCACTGCTAGTGCATAGCATTAGCTATACTCCATATTCGTTAATTCTAGCCTATGTAAGATAGCAGTGCTAAGTTAGTAATCGCAATGCGATTAATTTAACTTAAAGTATTCGCATTGCGATTTCAACTTAGCACTGCTAGTGCATAGCTATACTCCATATTCGTTAATTCTAGCCTATGTAAGATAGCAGTGCTAAGTTGTAATCGCAATGCGATTAATATAACTTGAATTAATCGCATTGCGATTTCAACGTAATTCCTCAAATCCGACAGTACATTTTAGTATATGGAGATTCTCCCATGGATGGGGACGCTCCACATGAGCACGGAAGTCGGCAGAAGCGGCAACGGGCACTGACTAGAGCAGCCAGGAAGCCAGGAATCCTCAGGACAGGTAAGAACTACTTTTGGGAAGTAGGAAAGAAAAAAATATAACTAAAAAAAAAAAAAAAAACGAATATTCGAAATAGCGAATTTATAGCGCTATATTCGAAATATTCGCGAATTAGCAAATGCCGATATTCGCTAAAAAAATTCGCTTTTCGAATATTCGCGCTCAACACTAACATTAAACACATAC
The DNA here is from genome assembly GCA_033119425.1 of Bufotes viridis. Lineage (NCBI taxonomy): Eukaryota > Metazoa > Chordata > Amphibia > Anura > Bufonidae > Bufotes > Bufotes viridis. Next base: position 66,996,847 of record CM065598.1, read on the forward strand.
ATTGCAAGACATCATACATTTATTACACATATACTGCCTCTCAAAAAGTTCTCTGCATCATCATAGGATTACATTCTTCTCTCCTTTTCACGTTTTTCTTTGCCCTTTTTTCTACCCACTAACATCACCAACTCACTAACGCATCACAGGCCTTACATCTGGCCAGTGGAACCCATCCACTGTGTTCCCACCATCAGCTGACACGCAGGAGGAGAAGGCACCTCAACTACACGCACAAAGTGTAGAAGCGTGTACTTATTTAAACTCCCTCATACACATACTGTACAGCGCCCTTCACCTATGATGCAGTGCAATCTGCTGCTTTACTATAGCGTTGGAATCCTCTTTTCTTCTTTCCTCCTACAAGCGGCATTAGGTAAGCGAGTCTCTGGCCCCTTAAGGGCCGATAATAATTCAGTGGTCTTGTAATCTTTGCAACTATTCTTACTATTATGCCTTAAGAAATAGAATGACTACTCCTTACAGATGTTCAGTACTAAATGATAACAAAGCAATGCAAAATAATGTCTTATTTGATGTGTAATCTGATACGCATACCATTTATGTATATTTTTGGACTTGTCTCCATGTTCCCCCATCCGCTAACATGATGTTCCGATCTCACCTACCAAATACACTAACTGTGGGTCAAATTTGAATTATGGTCTGCTTTGTATCTTGTGATGTGCATATTTTTTATTATGGACACGATTATATTTATAACTGGAGATGTACGATTATATTTATAACTGGAGATGTATTATAACTTATATTATTTGTTCTACTTCACTATGCTCTCTTATTTACCAAACTATTGTATTTATGTTATCTATTTGCTGCAGTCTGAGGAAGGCCATACGGCTGAAACGTCACTACTGCAGGCCGCAATAACTATTAAATAAACAACAATCAAATTGCAATTGATGCTGGAGTTTATTTTATGTATGTATATATATATATATATATATATATATATATATATACAGTCGTGGCCAAAAGTTTTGAGAATTACATAAATATTATTTTTTACAAAGTTTGCTGCTAAACTGCTTTTAGATCTTCGTTTCAGTTGTTTCTGTGATGTAGTGAAATATAATTACACGCACTTCATACGTTTCATAGGCTTTTATCGACAATTACATGACTAATGCAAAGAGTCAGTATTTGCAGTGTTGGCCCTTCTTTTTCAGGACCTCTGCAATTCGACTGGGCATGCTCTCAATCAACTTCTGGGCTAATTCCTGACTGATAACAACCCATTCTTTCATAATCACTTCTTGGAGTTTGTCGGAATTAGTGGGTTTTTGTTTGTCCACCCGCCTCTTGAGGATTGACCACAAGTAGAGATGAGCGAACACCTGGAAGTTCGGGTTCGGGAAGTTCGGCCGAAGTTCCCGAAAATGTTTATCTTTATCCCGAAACTTTATCCCGAACCCGAACCCCATTGAAGTCAATAGGGACCCGAACTTTTAGGCACTAAAAAGGCTGTAAAATAGTCCAGGACGGGCTAGAGGGCTGCCAAAGGCAGCAAAATGTAGATAAATCCCCTGCAAACAAATGTGGATAGGGAAATTAATTAAAATAAAATAAATAAAATTTAATCGATATCAATTGGAGAGAGGTCCCACATCAAGGAATCATGCGTCATATCACCCACCACTGGAGAAGGCCACTTTCAGTTATTTCAGCCCAGCACCCAGACCGAGGATACAGGTCCCACATCAAGGAATCATGCGTCATATCACCCACCACTGGAGAAGGCCACTCAGTTATTTCGGCCCCAGCACCCAGACAGAGGAGAGAGGTCCCACAGCAAGGAATCATGCGTCATATCACCCACCACTGGAGAAGGCCACTCAGTTATTTCGGCCCCAGCACCCAGACAGAGAAGAGAGGTCCCACAGCAAGGAATCATGCGTCATATCAACCACCACCGTAGAAGGCCACTCTCAGTTATTTCGGCCCAGTACCCAGATAGAGGAGAGAGGTCCCACAGCAAGAAATCATGCGTCATATCAACCACCACCGGTGAAGGCCACTCTCAGTTATTTCGGCCCAGCACCCAGACAGAGGAGAGAGGTCCCACAGCAAGGAATCATGCGTCATATCAACCACCACCGGAGAAGGCCACTCTCAGTTATTTCGGCCCAGCACCCAGACAGAGGAGAGAGGTCCCATAGCAAGGAATCATGCGTCATATCAACCACCACCGGAGAAGGCCACTCTCAGTTATTTCGGCCCAGCACCCAGACAGAGGAGAGAGGTCCCACAGCAAGAAATCATGCGTCATATCAACCACCACCGGAGAAGGCCACTCTCAGTTATTTCGGCCCAGCACCCAGACAGAGGAGAGAGGTCCCACAGCAAGGAATCATGCGTCATATCAACCACCACCGGAGAAGGCCACTCTCAGTTATTTCGGCCCAGCACCCAGACAGAGGAGAGGGTCCCACAGCAAGGAATCATGCGTCATATCAACCACCACCGGAGAAGGCCACTCTCAGTTATTTCGGCCCCAGCACCCAGACAGAGGAGAGGTTCATTCAACTTTGGGTTGCACCGCAAGATCATGGTAAAGTTAAAAAAATGAGGATTCAATAAAGAAGTGCCCCGGAGTACAAGAATACATGGTTGAGGGGGAGGCAGTTATAAATGTCTATTCTGCACAAGGGAGGCACAGGTCCTGTGGGATCCATGCCTGGTTCATTTTTATGAACGTCAGCTTGTCCACGTTGGCTGTGGACAGGCGGCTGCGTTTGTCAGTAATGACGCCCCCTGCCGTGCTGAATACACGTTCAGACAAAACGCTGGCTGTCGGGCAGGCCAGCACCTCCAAGGCATAAAATGCTAACTCTGGCCACTTGGACAATTTGGAGACCCAGAAGTTGAATGGGGCCGAACCATCAGTCAGTACGTGGAGGGGTGTGCAGATGTACTGTTCAACCATGTTAGTGAAATGCTGCCTCCTGCTAACACGTTCCGTATCAGGTGGTGGTGCAGTTAGCTGTGGCGTGGAGACAAAACTTTTCCACATTTCTGCCATGCTAACCCTGCCCTCAGAGGAGCTGGCTGTGACACAGCTGCGTTGGCGACCTCTTGCTCCTCCTCTGCCTTCGCCTTCGGCGTCCACCTGTTCCCCTGTGACATTTGGGAATGCTCTCAGGAGCGCCTCTACCAGCGTGCGCTTGTACTCGCGCATCTTCCTATCACGCTCCAGTGCAGGAAGTAAGGTGGGCACATTGTCTTTGTACCGGGGATCCAGCAGGGTGGCAACCCAGTAATCCGCACATGTTAAAATGTGGGCAACTCTGCTGTCGTTGCGCAGGCACTGTAGCATGTAGTCGCTCATGTGTGCCAGGCTCCCCAGAGGTAAGGACAAGCTGTCCTCTGTGGGAGGCGTATCGTCATCGTCCTCCGTATCCCCCCAGCCACGCACCAGTGATGGGCCTGAGCTGTGTCGGGTGCCACCCCGCTGTGAACGTGCTTCATCCTCATCCTCCTCCACCTCCTCCTCATCCTCCTCGTCCTCCAGTAGTGGGCCCTGGCTGGCCACATTTGTACCTGGCCTCTGCTGTTGCAAAAAAACTCCCTCTGAGCCACTTCTAGCAGACTGGACTGAAAGTGCTAAAAATGACTCCTCATCCTCCTCCTCCTCCTGGGCCACCTCCTCTTCCATCATCGCCCTAAGCTTTTTTTTCAAGGAGACATAGAAGTGGTATTGTAACGCTGATAACAGTGTCATCACCACTGGCCATGTTGGTGGAGTACTCGAAACAGCGCAACAGGGCACACAGGTCTCGCATGGAGGCCCAATCATTGGTGGTGAAGTGGTGCTGTTCCGCAGTGCGACTGACGTGTGCGTGCATCAGATGAAACTCCACTATGGCCTGCTGCTGCTCGCACAGTCTCTCCAGCATGTGCAAGGTGGAGTTCCACCTGATGGGCACGTCGCATATGAGGCGGTGAGCGGGAAGGCCGAAGTTCCACTGTAGCACAGACAGGCGAGCAGCGGCAGGATGCGAACGCCGGAAGCGCGCACAGACAGCCCACACTTTATGCAGCAGCTCTGACATGTCGGGGTAGTTGTTAATGAACTTCTGCACCACCAAATTCAGCACATGCGCCAGGCAAGGGATGTGCGTCAAACCGGCTAGTCCCAGAGCTGCGATGAGATTTCGCCCATTATCGCACACCACCAGGCCGGGCTTGAGGCCCACCGGCAGAAACCACTCGTCAGTCTGTTGTTCAATACCCCGCCACAACTGCTGCGCGGTGTGGGGCCTGTCCCCCAAACATATGAGTTTCAGAATGGCCTGCTGACGTTTACCCCGGGCTGTGCTGAAGTTGGTGGTGAAGGTGTGTGGCTGACTGGATGAGCTGGTGGAAGCAGAGGAGGAGGAAGCCGAGTAGGAGGAGGAGGCTACAGGAGGCAAAGAATGATGCCCTGCGATCCTTGGCGGCAGAAGGACGTGCGCCAAGGAACTCTCCGCCTGCGGCCCAGCCGCCACTACATTTACCCAGTGTGCAGTTAGGGAGATATAGCGTCCCTGGCCGTGCTTACTGGTCCACGTATCTGTGGTTAGGTGGACCTTGCCATAGATGGCGTTGCGCAGTGCACACTTGATTTTATCGGATACTTGGTTGTGCAGGGAAGGCACGGCTGTCTTGGAGAAGTAGTGGCGGCTGGGAACAACATACTGTGGGACAGCCATGGACATCAGCTGTTTGAAGCTGTCTGTGTCCACCAGCCTGAATGACAGCATTTCAAAGGCCAGTAGTTTAGAAATGCTGGCATTCAGGCCCAGGGCTCGAGGGTGGCTAGGTGGGAATTTACGCTTTCTCTCCAAGGTTTGTGAGATGGAGAACTGAACGCTGCCGTGTGACATGGTGGAGATGCTTGGGGACGCAGGTGGTGTTGTCGGTGGTACATCCTCTGTTTGCTGAGTGGCAGGTGCCAACATTCCTCCCGAGGCGGAGGAAGAGGCCGAGGCAGCAGCAGAAGAGGGAGCAGGGGGAGCCAGAGTGAGTTCCTTGCTTTTAAGGTGTTTACTCCACTGCAGTTCATGCTTTGCATGTAGATGCCTGGTCATGCAGGTTGTGCTAAGGTTCAGAACGTTAATGCCTCGCTTCAGGCTCTGATGGCACAGCGTGCAAACCACTCGGGTCTTGTCGTCAGCACATTGTTTAAAGAAGTGCCATGCCAGGAAACTCCTTGAAGCTGCCTTTGGAGTGCTTGGTCCCTGGTGGCGGTGGCCTGTAGCAGGCGAACTCTCTTGGAGGCGGCTGTTCTGCTTTTGCCCCCTGCTCTCTCTTTTGCTACGCTGTTGGCTCGGTCTCACCACTGCCTCTTCCTCTGAACTATGAAAGTCAGTGGCACGACCTTCATTCCATGTGGGGTCTAGGACCTCATCGTCCCCTGCATCGTCTTCCACACAGTCTTCCTCCCTGACCTCCTGTTTGGTCTGCACACTGCAAAAAGACGCAGCAGTTGGCACCTGTGTTTCGTCATCATCAGAGACGTGCGGACTCCGATGAGGTGGTATTCCCATGTCCTCATCATCAGGAAACATCAGTGGTTGTGCATCAGTGCATTCTATGTCTTCCACCACTGGGGAAGAGCTAGGTGAATTCCCTTGGGAAACCCTGCCAGCAGAGTCTTCAAACAGCATAAGAGACTGCTGCATAACTTGAGGCTCAGACAGTTTCCCTGATATGCATGGGGGTGATGTGACAGACTGATGGGCTTGGTTTTCAGGTGCCACCTGTGCGCTTTCTGCAGAAGACTGGGTGGGAGATAATGTTGTGAACATGCTGGATCCACTGTCGCACCCAATTGACTAGCGCCTGTACCTGCTCAGGCCTTACCATCCTTAGAACGGCATTGGGCCCCACCAAATATTGCTGTAAATTCTGGCGGGTACTGGAACCTGAGGTAGTTGGTTCACTAGGACGTGTGGCTGTGGCAGAATGGCCACGTCCTCTCCCAGCACAAGAGGGTACACTAACACCACCACGACCGCGTCCGCGTCCCTTAGTAGATGTTTTCCTCATTGTTACCGTTCACTAAGCACCACAATAAGAAAAAAAATATTTGGCCCAATGTATTGATTTCAAATTCAGGCCTTTTTTTACAGGCACCTAACACTATCTGCCTATTTATTTATGTAGCGTATTACACTAATCAAGGCACAGCAGTAACCACTGATTTAGGGGAATATCTCTTTTAGGGCTAGTATTTAGGCCCTGGATGAAAGGTATCCTTTTATGGACAGATTTACATTTGGCCTGCAACAGCTCGAACACCAGATTCAGGGTATTGCTATTTTGGCAATTGAATTTAACCCCAGAACAAAATATATGTTTTGGCGGACACTATTATACTTGGCCTGCAACAGCTGGGACACCAGATTCAGGGTATTGCTATTTTGGCAATTGAATTTCACCCCAGAACAAAATATATGTTTTGGCGGACACTATTATATTTTGCCAGCCACAGCTGAAACCACTGATTTATGGTATTGCTATTTTGGCAATTGAATTTCACCCCAGAACAAAATATATGTTTTGGCGGACACTATTATATTTTGCCAGCCACAGCTGAAACCACTCATTTATGGTATTGCTATTTTGGCAATTGAATTTCACCCCAGAACAAAATATATGTTTTGGCGGACACTACTATACTTTGCCAGCCACAGCTGAAACCACTCATTTATGGTATTGCTATTTTGGCAATTGAATTTCACCCCAGAACAAAATATATGTTTTGGCGGACACTATGAATCTTGGCCTGCAGCCCTGCAACAGCTCAGACACCAGATTCAGGGTATTGCTATTTTGGCAATTGAATTTCACCCCAGAACAAAATATATGTTTTGGCGGACACTATGAATCTTGGCCTGCAACAGCTGGGAAACCAGATTCAGGGTATTGCTATTTTGGCAACTGAATTTCACCCCAGAACAAAATATATGTTTTGGCGTACACTATTATACTTTGCCAGCCACAGCTGAAACCACTGATTTATGGTATTGCTATTTTGGCAATTGAATTTCACCCCAGAACAAAATATATGTTTTGGCGGACACTATTATACTTTGCCAGCCACAGCTGAAACCACTGATTTATGGTATTGCTATTTTGGCAATTGAATTTCACCCCAGAACAAAATATATGTTTTGGCGGGCACTATGAATCTTGGCCTGCAGCCCTGCAACAGCTGGGACACCAGATTCAGGGTATTGCTATTTTGGCAATTGAATTTCACCCCAGAACAATATATATGTTTTGGCAGATACTATGAATCTTGGCCTGCAACAGCTGGGACACCAGATTCAGGGTATTGCTATTTTGGCAATTGAATTTCACCCCAGAACAAAATATATGTTTTTGCGGACACTATGAATCTTGGCCTGCAACAGCTGGGACACCAGATTCAGGGTATTGCTATTTTGGCAATTGAATTTCACCCCAGAACAAAATATATGTTTTGGCGGACACTATTATACTTTGCTAGCCACAGCTGAAACTACTGATTTATGGTATTGCTATTTTGGCAATTGAATTTCACCCCAGAACAAAATATATGTTTTGGCGGACACTATGAGTCTTGGCCTGCAACAGCTGGGACACCAGATTCAGGGTATTGCTATTTTGGCAATTGAATTTCCCCTCAGAACAAAATATATGTTTTGGCGTACACTGTTATACTTTGCCAGCCACAGCTGAAACCACTGATTTATGGTATTGCTATTTTGGCAATTGAATTTCACCCCAGAACAAAATATATGTTTTGGCGGACACTATTATATTTTGCCAGCCACAGCTGAAACCACTCATTTATGGTATTGCTATTTTGGCAATTGAATTTCACCCCAGAACAAAATATATGTTTTGGCGGACACATTTATATTTTGCCAGCCACAGCTGAAACCACTCATTTATGGTATTGCTATTTTGGCAATTGAATTTCACCCCAGAACAAAATATATGTTTTGGCGGACACTATTATATTTTGCCAGCCACAGCTGAAACCACTGATTTATGGTATTGCTATTTTGGCAATTGAATTTCACCCCAGAACAAAATATATGTTTTGGCGGACACTATAAATCTTGGCCTGCAACAGCTGGGACACCAGATTCAGGGTATTGCTATTTTGGCAATTGAATTTCACCCCAGAACAAAATATATGCTTTTGCGGACACTATGAATCTCGGCCTGCAACAGCTGGGACACCAGATTCAGGGTATTGCTATTTTGGCAATTGAATTTCACCTCAGAACAAAATATATGTTTTGGCGGACACTATTATACTTTGCCAGCCACAGCTGAAACCACTGATTTATGGTATTGCTATTTTGGCAATTGAATTTCACCACATAAAATAATCTATCCTTTGCCAGACAGCAGACAGTATTATACTTGGCTAGCCAAGGCTGGAACACCAGATTTAGGGGATTGGTATTTGGGCAATTGTATTTAACCCCTTAATAAAATATAGAAATTGCTATCCTGAGTTTCTAGGGGTGACAATTAGCACAGCCAAGCCCCTGATGTAGGATATAGCAAAAAAAAATATAGTATTGATGGATTGATGGACTTGGTGGCAGCTTGTTCTGGTGCACCACAAGTCACAAAATGGCCGCCGATCACCCCAGAAAATTGCTCTGCGCAGCCTAAAAACCAGTGAGCAAGTAACTAGCAGAAGTTCAATCATTCACAGCTGTAGATCGATCCATTCATTAGGTGCTGTTGCTGACTTTTCCCTGCCTAATCTCGCCCTCACAGTAGCTGCGTCCTCTCCCTACACTAATAAGAGCAGTGTGACGAGCGGCGCTACGTGACTCCAGCTTAAATAGAGGCTGGGTCACATGCTGCACTTGGCCAATCACAGCCATGCCATTAGTAGGCATGCCTGTGATGGGCTCTTAGGGCAAGAAGTAAAACGCTAGCTGATTGGCTGCTGTGCAGCCCTTCAGAAAGCGGGAAGTAATCGCCGAACAATGAACCCGAACCCAAACTTTTTTGAAAATGTCCGGGTTCGGGTCCGTGTCCCGGACACCCCAAAATTCGGTACGAACCCGAACTATGCTCGAACTGTTCGCTCAACACTAACCACAAGTTCTCAATGGGATTAAGATCTGGGGAGTTTCCAGGCCATGGACCCAAAATGTAAATGTTTTGGTCCCCGAGCCACTTAGTTATCACTTTTGCCTTATGGCACGGTGCTCCATCGTGCTGGAAAATGCATTGTTCTTCACCAAACTGTTGTTGGATTGTTGGAAGAAGTTGCTGTTGGAGGGTGTTTTGGTACCATTTTTTATTCATGACTGTGTTTTTGGGCAAAATTGTGAGTGAGCCCACTCCCTTGGATAAGAAGCAACCCCACACATGAATGGTCTCAGGATGCTTTACTGTTGGCATGACACAGGACTGATGGTAGCGCTTACCTTTTCTTCTCCGGACAAGTCTTTTTCCTGATGCCCCAAACAATCGGAAAGAGGCTTCATCGGAGAATATGACTTTGCCCCAGTCCTCAGCAGTCCATTCACCATACTTTCTGCAGAAGATCAATCTGTCCCTGATGTTTTTTTGGAGAGAAGTGGCTTCTTTGCTGCCCTTCTTGACACCAGGCCATCTTCCAAAAGTCTTCGCCTCACTGTGCGTGCAGATGCGCTCACACCTGCCTGCTGCCATTCCTAAGCAAGCTCTGCACTGGTGGCTGTGGCAAACCTAGCCACTTCAGTGTGGCAAAGACTGGGTTCATGTGTTCATTTTGCCCTCTGGAACACTGAGGGCATTCGTATGCTGGTTTCATGATCAGATGTTGTATGCCACACATCCCATCCCCTCAGCCTGGAAGATAACTCCATTAACATTGTATCCATTGTGTTTCATGGAACAATATCTCCTGGAGAATTGTACATTGTCTAATCACGAACTGGTTACAGGCCACACAACACCTCCCCTCGGCCTAGGAGATAACCGCATTAATATTGGATCCATTGTGTTGCTACTGAATAACCAGACGAATGCTCAGCAGGTCACTGATTACTTTTGTCTTACAAGTAACGAACCATAAGAGAATAGCATTGCAGGTTAAGTTCAACAGAGTCCACCAGGAGAAAACCCCTGGAATGTCTTTATGGAAACCCCTTGCATGGGGACGTGTATATAAACGGTTATATTGCAATAAAAGAGTTAGTTGACTCCCAGACTATGTGTCGTCTAGTCCTTGGGAAAAAGGGATCCTTGTAACGCTACCTGGATTATTGTATGCTGTTCCAGTCTACCAGCGGAGATACCGTGGATTATACCATTACTCCGCTACAATTGGTGGCAAGCGACAGGATTCAAACCTCACAGCAGTCCGTGGTTCGGCAGTTACAGACACTTGGAGAATTTGCCATTTTCGTATGGAACCGAAAGGAAAGGGTAGGTGAATATACCCGAACGGACAGTGAATGGGGACAGACTATACCAACTTGAAACGGGCCACGCTAAAAGAACTATTGGAAGCAAGGGGAATTATTGCCAGCAATAAAACCAAAGCTACCCTTATTGCTGAACTCATGGAGGGAGACCAGGCAGCTGCTGCAGCACCTCTTCGGGACAGCACACAGAATGAGTTTGGAAGAGAACTCCAAAGCAGACTGGCCTTCTTCCCAGGTACGCCTCCCACAGAAACCTTGGAAAGGATTATGGCGGATGTCCACGAATACATAATGGAAAAGCAGCGGGCAGACCGGAGGTCCAGAGAGGGCCCCAACCCCACCACACATAGTACCAGGGAAACCTAAAATCCCATACCATGCTTTTAAAAACTATGTGGAGACCGAGGACATCGATGGCTACTTGCATGACTTTGAGAGGTTATGCCAATTACATGAGATCAACGCCTCCGACCAGGTACCTCTGCTGGTGGGTAAGCTAGCGGGCCGGGCAGCAGAAGCCTACCGCACCATGCCAGACGAGGATAGCAGAGACTACCAGAAGGTAAAGCAGGCGATCCTGGACAGGTATGCAATTACCCCGGAGGCATACCGGCAGCGGTTCCGAGAAAGCCGAAAGACGGAGAAAGATACTCACATGGAGTGGGCACACCGCTTAACTAGGGCGGGCAAAGGTTGGGTGCAAGCCGCACAAGCAACCACAGTGGAGGACATGCTACAATTACTGCTACTGGAGCAATTCTTCCAGGGGTTAACCCCAGATTTACAAAACTGGCTGAGGGATCGGAAACCGCGCATCTTAACGGACGCAGCCAGGTGGGCAGATGAGTACCAAGATGCCAGGAGGGCGCAGCGGGCACAGGCACGATCCATCTTGGGAGCTGCTAACACATCTCCCACCATTACCCCCGCCCCAGCCCTACGTCCCGGTGGTGGGAACTACCAAACCCCTCCACGGTACAACAATGCCCGATCTTTCATCAGGTGCCACACGTGTAACCAGCAGGGCCACATGCAGAGAGACTGTCCCAGGAACAGAAACCGCTCCACGTGGAATACTCCAACTAATTCCCCTGCAAACCGGGCAGCAGTACACTGCTACCAGAATGAGCCTCGACAACCTTTCTTCGGGATCCGGGCTAATGAAGAACCTTTGGGCACACTCCACGAGGTCAACCCAGTACAAGCGGCCGCAGACAACCGACAGGGGCACCGCCAAGGGGTACGCGTAGAGGGCAAACGCCTTCAGGGTCTGCGCGATTCTGGGGCCACCATAACCCTAGTTCGCAATCACCTAGTCCCCAAGCACCAGCTCACTGGAGAATATGTGGCCGTCCGGGTGGCAGGGGAGCTATTTACAAAATTCCCACTGCTAAAGTCCATTTGGATTGGGAAGCGGGGTCGGGAATGTGGAAGTGGGCCTCATGCAGGACTTACCAGCTGATGTCATCCTGGGTAACGACTTGGGGAGCTGACCTCCGCTTTTGTTCCTCAACACCCCGCGCAGGAAGCGCTACCCGTTGTAACACGGCAGCAGGCCCACACCACCGCATCTTCTGAACACTCTGAGGCTCCGGTAAGTAACAGTACTGACCCCCTTTCGTCCCCTGGGCTCCCCCTTAGAATTTGGTACTGAAGTAGTCACCGACCCGTCCCTGCAGGTATACCGGGATAGGGTTACACAGAATCCGGCAGGGGTGGAGGGGGAAAGATTCGGTTGGGAGAAAGGATTATTGTATAGATATGCTGAAAAGGTAGTAGCAGGATCTGTACCCATGGCCCTCACGCAATTAGTCGTGCCCAGAAAGTACAGGCAAGAGTTATTACGTATTGCCCATGACATTCCTTTATCAGGACATCTAGGCGTCAGTCGGACGAAGCATCGTTTGACCCAAAACTTCTTCTGGCCAGGGGTCTCCAAAGATATTCGACAGTATTGCCAAACTTGTGACACATGCCAGAGAGTAGGGAAGAGAGGGGACCGGTACAAGGCAAAAATGCACTCCCTACCCATAATAGATGAACCCTTCAGTAGAGTGGCAGTAGATATAATCGGACCCCTAAGCGAAACCCAGCCCGTCGGGGAAAAAGTATATACTGACCGTAGTGGACTATGCCACCCGGTACCCAGAGGCCGTAGCCCTAACTAATATCCATGCGGAAACTATAGTGGATGCCCTAATCCGGATATTCTCCAGGATGGGGTTCCCCAAAGAGATTATCTCAGACCGGGTACCCAATTCACTGCCGAGGTCACTCATCAGTTATGGAGAACATGCGGGGTGAAACCTATTGTAAACTCAGCGTATCACCCCCAGTCCAATGGGCTCTGTGAACGGTTCAACGGAACCCTAAAGCAAATGCTCCGCACATTCATGGATACCCAGAAGGACTGGGAGAGGTTTCTTCCCCATCTACTCTTCGCGTACCGCGAGGTACCCCAAGAGTCCACGGGGTTCTCGCCATTCGAATTGCTATTCGGAAGGAGAGTACGAGGTCCCTTAGACCTCATTAGGGAACACTGGGAGGGAACGGTCACCAGTAACGGTACCCCTATCGTCCCATATGTACTAGAGTTCCGGGAGCGCTTGGAGACCCTAATCCAGACGGTACGGTCCAATCTTCAGGCGGCCCAGCAACGACAGCGCAGATGGTACGATAGGGGAGCCAGGGACCGCAGTTTTCAAATAGGGCAAAAGGTGTTAATCTTGAAGCCAGTCCAAAATGACAAACTGCAGGCCTCCTGGCAAGGTCCGTATAAGGTGGTGGAACAGGTATGTGACACCACCTATATCATTGCCCCATGTACCGGAGCAGGCGGTAGACGCATGCTCCACGTTAACATGCTGAAACCCTATCACGAGCGGACCGAGGAAGTAACTGCCATATGTGCCTCGGCCACTGAGGACCCGGATAATCTACCCCTACCAGACCTATTAGCCCAAGGGGGCCAACACCGAATTAGGGGAAGTACAGCTAGGAGACAGGCTGAGCACTAGAGAGCGAGCTCAAGTACTAGAGCTGATCCGGGAAAAAGGGGATACCTTCTCTAACCAGCCTGGATATACCCCGCTGGCTACCCACAGGGTAGAAACCCCAGGGCAACCCCTCTTCGACAAACCCCCTACCGCATACCAGAATCGGTAAAGGATCATATGCGGAAGGAGATTGACGAAATGCTACAACTAGGAGTGATAGAACACTCAGATAGCCCATGGGCCTCTCCGGTAGTGCTGGTGCCGAGCGGGACGGAACCACCCGCTTCTGCGTCGACTACCGGAAACTTAACGATAAAACCATTTCCGATGCCTACCCCATGCCCCGAATCGATGAGCTATTAGATAGAATGGCCAGGGGCCAGTACCTCACCACAATAGACTTGTGCAAAGGGTACTGGCAGATCCCACTAGCCGAGGATGCCATCCCAAAATCCGCATTCGTCACCCCGTTTAGGCTGTACCAATTCAAGGTGATGCCATTCGGGATGAAGAATGCGCCGGCTACCTTCCAGCGGATGGTGGACCGGTTACTGGACGGATCCCAGGAGTATGCTTGTGCCTATTTAGATGACATAGCGATATTTAGCAACTCCTGGGACGAACATTTGACCCATATAGGAGCCATCCTCGACCGCATCAGGGAGGCAGGTCTCACGTTAAAACCCAGCAAGTGCCACGTAGGGATGGCCGAAGTGCAGTACTTAGGCCACAGGGTAGGCAGTGGGCAGCAAAAGCCGGAACCCGCTAAGATAGAGGCCGTAGCTAAGTGGCCAACCCCTCGCACGAAAACTCAGGTCTTAGCTTTTCTAGGGACTGCCGGTTATTACCGTAAATTTGTACCTAATTATAGTGCCCTAGCCAAGCCCCTTACGGACCTGACCAAAAAGAACCTACCCAAAGTAGTGACCTGGAGCCCAGAGTGTGAGAAGGCATTCCAAGAACTGAAGACTGCCCTAATTCATGCCCCTGTACTGGCCGCTCCCGATCCCACTAAACGCTTTCTCGTTCATACAGACGCTTCTATGTTTGGATTGGGAGCAGTGCTGAGCCAAGTCGGGGCCGATGGCGGCGAGCATCCAGTCGCTTACTTAAGTCGGAAACTACTACCCCGGGAAGTAAGCTATGCCGCCATCGAAAAAGAATGCCTGGCGGTGGTGTGGGCCCTCAAGAAACTACAGCCCTACTTATATGGACAACAATTTGCTTTGCTCACAGATCACAACCCGCTGGTGTGGCTAAACCGGGTGTCAGGGGACAACGCTAGACTGCTGAGATGGAGCTTGGCCCTACAGCCATTTGATTTCACCATTGCGTATCGCCCAGGGAAACAAAATGGTAACGCCGACGGGTTGTCCAGACAGACAGAACTCGAGAAATGATCTGTGAGCACTCCTCCGGACATCCTCAAGCCGATCCGTTGGGATCAGACTGTGTATGCCGGCTTGTGGTTCTGGGGGAGCATTGTGGCAAACCTAGCCACTTCAGTGTGGCAAAGACTGGGTTCATGTGTTCATTTTGCCCTCTGGAACACTGAGGGCATTCGTATGCTGGTTTCATGATCAGATGTTGTATGCCACACATCCCATCCCCTCAGCCTGGAAGATAACTCCATTAACATTGTATCCATTGTGTTTCATGGAACAATATCTCCTGGAGAATTGTACATTGTCTAATCACGAACTGGTTACAGGCCACACAACACCTCCCCTCGGCCTAGGAGATAACCGCATTAATATTGGATCCATTGTGTTGCTACTGAATAACCAGACGAATGCTCAGCAGGTCACTGATTACTTTTGTCTTACAAGTAACGAACCATAAGAGAATAGCATTGCAGGTTAAGTTCAACAGAGTCCACCAGGAGAAAACCCCTGGAATGTCTTTATGGAAACCCCTTGCATGGGGACGTGTATATAAACGGTTATATTGCAATAAAAGTTAGTTGACTCCCAGACTATGTGTGGTCTAGTCCTTGGGAAAAAGGGATCCTTGTAACGCTACCTGGATTATTGTATGCTGTTCCAGTCTACCAGCGGAGATACCGTGGATTATACCATTACTCCGCTACAGTGGCACTCCGATCCCGCAGCTGAATTCTCTTTAGGAGACGATCCTGGCACTTGCTGGACTTTCTTGGACGCCCTGAAGCCTTCTTTACAAGAATTGAACCTCTTTCCTTGAAGTTCTTGATGATCCTATAAATTGTTGATTGAGGTGCAATCTTAGTAGCCACAATATCCTTGCCTGTGAAGCCATTTTTATGCAACGCAATGATGGCTGGACACGTTTCTTTGCAGATCACCATGGTTAACAATGGAAGACCAATGATTTCAAGCATCACCCTCCTTTTAACATGTCAAGTCTGCCATTTTAACCCAATCAGCCTGACATAATGATCTCGAACCTTGTGCTCGTCAACATTCTCACCTGAGTTAACAAGACGATTACTGAAATGATCTCAGCAGGTCCTTTAATGACAGCAATGAAATGCAGCGGAAAGTTTTTTTTGGGATTAAGTTAATTTTCATGGCAAAGAAGGACTATGCAATTCATCTGATCACTCTTCAAAACATTCTGGAGTATATGCAAATTGCTATTATAAAAACTTAAGCAGCAACTTTTTCAATTTCCAATATTTATGTAATTCTCAAAACTTTTGGCCACGACTGTATATATATACACTGACGAGCAAATGGGTAATAATGTTTTGAACTTTTGACTTTCAGGCTCCATATCTCCCCATCCACTACAGCTTCGAACGCCAGACTACCATCATTTATTAGACAATCATCTTGGCTATCTCATACAAAAATTGGACTTGCAACTATTTACAGTAGCATATGATTAGTTATGCGGATTCTTTTTATGTACCTGCATTGTTACTGTTTTGTTCCTGGTGATGAATAGTGTTTGGCACGAATATTCAAATCGCGAATATTAATCGTGAATATTGGCACTTCGAGAATTTACGAATATTTAAAATATAGTGCAATACATTCGTAATTTTGAATATTCTAGTTTTTTTTTCATTAGTAACCTCCCTCTTGCTTGTAGGCGAATAAGAAGGCTGCAATGTCTTTGTCTGAGCGTAGCAAAATCCCTAGCAACCAATAGGAAAGTTTGTCTGTGCTTATCAACATCCCTAGAAACCAATAGGAAAGTTCCCTTTCTATATAAGAACCTCCCCAGCAGCCATTTTCTGTAGTGTAATGGAGTTCTGAGAGAGACAGCAGTGTCATTACTGTGTTCTGCGCTTTGTTGTATATAAATTAGGGTACTTTCACACTTGCGTTGGTGCGGATCTGTCTGTTTATTTGTACAGACGTATCTGCAACGGATCTGTTTGCATTAGTTTTAAAGAAAAATGACAAAGTCCAAAACGGATCCGTTTTGAATTACATTAAAAGTCAATGGGGAACGCATCCGTTTTCAAATGCATCATATTGTGTCATTGAAAACGGATCCATCTCTATTGACTTACATTGTAATTCAAAACGGATCCGTTAGGCTCCGCATCTTCAGACGGACACCAAAATACAGCAAGCTGCGTTTTGGTGTCCGCCTCCAAAACAGAATAGAAGCGGAACAGAGCCTAACTGATGCATTCTGAACGGATCCTTATCCATTCAGAATGCATTGGGGCTTAACTGATCCATTTTGGACCGTTTGTGAGAGCCCTGAAATGGATCTCACAAACGGAATCCAAAACGCTAGTGTGAAAGTAGCCTTAGACAGTTAACTTATATATATATACTAGACATTAGGCCCGTTACAATAACGGGCGCTAGAACATTAGTTCTGACAGTGTTATGGGGGATCTGTGGCTGACACTGTTATGGAGGGGGATCTGTAGAGGACACACTGTTATGGGGGATCTGGGGAGGACACACTGTTATGGGGGATCTGTGGAGGACACACTGTTATGGGGGATCTGTGGAGGACACACTGTTATGGGGGATCTGTGGAGGACACACTGTTATGGGGGATCTGTGGAGGACACACTGTTATGGGGGATCTGTGGAGGACACACTGTTATGGGGGATCTGTAGAGGAAACACTGTTATGGGGGTCTGTGGCTGACACTGGTATGGGGGGTCTGTGGCTAACACTGTTATGGGGGGTTTGCGGCTGACACTGTTATGGGGATCTACGGATGACACTGTTATGGGGGATCTGTGGAGGACACTGTTATGGGGGATCTGTGGAAGACACACTGTTATGGGGGATCTGTGGATGACACACTGTTATGAGGGTCTGTGGCTGACACTGGTATGGGGGTCTGTGGCTGACACTGTTATGGGGGTTTGCGGCTGACACTGTTATGGGGGATCTGCGGATGACACTGTTACGGGGGATCTGGGATGACACTGTTATGGGTGGATCTGCGGATGACACACTGTTATGGGGGATCTGCGGATGACACTATTATGGGGGATCTGCGGATGACACTGTTATGGGGGATCTGCGGATGACACTGTTATGGGGGATCTGCGGAGGACACACTGTTATGGGGGATCTCTGGAGGACACACTGTTATGGGGATTCTGTGGAGGACACACTGTTATGGAGGGGATCTGTGGCTGACACTGTTATGGGGGATCTGTGGCTGACACTGTTATGGAGGGGATCTGTGGCTGACACTGTTATGGGGGATCTGTGGCTGACACTGTTATGGAGGGGATCTGTGGCTGACACTGTTATGGAGGGGATCTGTGGCTGACACTGTTATGGAGGGGATCTGTGGCTGACACTGTTATGGGGGGGTCTGTGGCTGACACTGTTATGGGGGGGTCTATTATGGGGGGGATCTGTGGCTGACACTGTTATGGGAGTATCTGTAGATGACACATAGCTATGTAGTAAGTGAAGAGGTGAAGATCGTTATTATAAGAACAGTTATTCATAGTATTTCAAATCTGAGCGGGGCCCGATGCAATACTGATCCATGGGGGTCCCTCCCCGTCGCCGCCCCCAACCAACCCGCCCGCCCCCTCCCCAATGAAGGGTCTGCAAGCAGTGGCTGAATGAAGGGGCTGCACACAGGAAGGGTGAATGAAAGGGCTGCACACAGAGGGGTGAATGAAGGGGCTGCACACAGGGGGTGAATGAAGGGGCTGCACACAGAGGGGTGAATGAAGGGGCTGCACACAGGGGGTGAATGAAGGGGCTGCACACGGGGAGTGAATGAAGGGGCTGCACACGGGGGGTGAATGAAGGGGCTGCACACGGGGAGTGAATGAAGGGGCTGCACACAGGGGGTGAATGAAGGGGCTGCACACAGGGCCGGGTGAATGAAAAGACTGCTGCACATGGGGGAGGGGGGAATGAACGGGCTGCTGCACATGGGGGGTGAATGAAAGGGCTGCTGCATGGAGGGGGGTGAATGAAAGGGCTGCTGCACATGGAGGGGAGGAATGAAAGGGCCGCTGCACGGAGGGGGGGGGGAATGAAAGGGCTGCTGCACGGAGGGGGGGGGGGTGAAAGGGCTGTTGCACATGGAGGGGTGGAATGAAAGGGCTCCTGCATGGAGGGGGAATGAAAGGGCTGCTGCACAGAGGGGAGGGGAATGAAAGCGCTGCTGCATAGAGAGCAGAGGGGGTATGGAGCAGGCAGGCACGCTGGCAGCACATGAGGAAATACAAATACTTTGATCCCTCCCCCCCTTTGGCTTACCTTGTTGCTGGGCCAGAGAAGTGAGGGAGCAGAGAGGGGACGGGAGGGAGACAGTTCCGGGCCCACGTTTCCTCCTGCTGTCGACCGCTGTCAGAAGGAGAGAGGGAGGGAGGGGGGCGGGGGCTTGGGAGGCCGCACTGCCCAATGATTTTAATACTGGGGAGGGAGGAGGGTCCGGCCCCCTGCTGCCTGGCACCATCTGATCTCTTACAGGGGGCTGTGATCCCACAATTAACCCCTCAGGTGCGGCACCTGAGGGGATAATGTGCGGATCACAGCCCCTGTAAGAGATCAGATGGTGCCAGGCAGCAGAGGCCGGTCTGCACGTATCTCAGTATATTCTAGCTAGAGCGTCCCCATCACTATGGGAACGCCTCTGTGTTAGAATATACTGTCGGATCTGAGTTTTCACGATCTAACTCAGATCCGACAGTATATTCTAACACAGAGGCGTCCCCATAGTGATGGGGACGCTTCAAGTTAGAATATACTGAGCAGTCTGTATATACCGGCCCCCTGCCGCCTGGCAACATCTGAACAGTGTCTGTTGAGTGTGTGCCAAATGCTCTGTGCGCCGCACATGCGCAGTTGAGTATTCGGCACACACGCACGGACGTCACAGGGATTTTATTAGTATAGATAATTCAGATAGTTAGGGGGAGACAGTCAGTGTAGGTTAGATTAGTGTAGGGTGTTAGGTAGTGTGATAGGTTCTGCTGTCCATATACATACATGCTACAGACCTAGTGCTTTGATGTCCCTAGTTGCACGTATTGTGCCAAAATATGCGCATAATTAATTGCCGATTATATGATATATGATATGGGGTTGTTACACAGCCAAAGGCGTTGGTTACTTGACCAGGATCGATGGTGGTCTCAGTCTTGAGCTATATGTGAGTATCCTACAAGACGAGTTACTTTGTATACTCGAGTACTATGGGTATGAAAAGAATGACATAGTGTTCCAGCAAGACAATAACCCAAAGCATACATTGAGATTGGTGAAGAAATGGTTCAATGACAATGAAGTAGAGGTGCTGGATTGGCCCCCAGACCTCAACGTAATTGATCCCTTGTCGGCAGAGTTAAAGAAAAAGCTGTATTTGTACCCAAGTCAGTCTACTAGTATGCACCAACATTGAGAATGTGTAGAAGAGCCCTAGTGACAGATTTTGGTTGAGACATGCTTGTATCTGATCGAGAGCATGCCCTTAAGGATTCAGGCAGTGTTGAAAGCCAAAGGTGAATTTACAAAATACTAAAAATTAAAATTTAGAATTTTAGGACCAAGCAGTAACAATGCAGTTACATGACAAGAATCTGCATAACTAATCATATGCTACATAGTTGCAAGTCCAATTTATGTATGAGATAGCCAATATGATTTTCTATAAAATGATGGTAGTCTCACGTTCGAAGCTGTAGTGGGTGGTGAGATATGGAGCCTGAGAAGTCAAAAGATCAAAACATTGTTACCCTTTTGCTCGTCAGTGAATATAAATATATATATATATATATATATATATATATATATATATTTTTTATTTTTATAGTGATGAGTGAACTGGGTTTGGCCTGCTGTGTACCAACCTGGTTTGTAAATGTACATATTGCTTACAAATCCCTAGCTCCGTACATGACTATAATGTATTGCTCCTGATTAGGCTCTTTTAAGATGGCGCCAGGCAACACGAGTCTCCTGCATGCACCATTACTGTAAGTAGCGGTGCATACATTAATGTATTACATTACGAATCCGAACTCGGATTCGTTAATGATTACGGCATTACATTATTACTAGAATGCTAAGCGCCTAGACCGAGATGTCAGCACTGTTCAATGTTGTGTGTCCTGGTTTTTGATAGATCAACGATGAACTAGAATGACAGCAAGAGGTGCACAGAGGCAAACCTCTGCAAGGACAGATTGTTTGATTAGACGAAGGGCACGTAGTGATCCACTCTCCACAGCAAGTGAAATTGGATGTCACAACACAGAAGACATGCAAATATTCCATTCACGTGTCATCTCTGTTTTATATCCATGATGGCTGGCAGAGTGCACTCCAAGTATGCCACCACCTGCTGGTTCAGGTTCTGCTCTATGTCTAGCTGCCCATGAGTAGTTTCTTCACTATGCGGGTGAAGAAAGCTGCTCATCAGCGACTTTAGACTCAGGCTGCTGCTGATGGAGCTGGTACTGCTCCTACCAACCCCACCCCACCCCAGCAGCCATGACAGTGGAACGTGGCCGCAGAGGGCCCGACGATGGCGCAGATAGGCAGCGGCTAACTGACTATATAGGATGTCTCTATAGAAGTTCAGTTTGTCCTTTCTCTCAGTCGGTGTAAAAAAAGCCCCCATTTTGAACCGGTAGCGAGGGTCTAACATGTTGGAGAGCTAGTAGTCATTTCTCACTACGCAAGCAACTGAGCATGCATCGTGCCATTTGCGCAAGTGACTCAGAGAGACTCCCTTCCTCCATCTCCACTGCATACTGCTACGATGTGTCTGGGTCATATGCCTCATCTTCCTCATCTCCCTCTTGCTCCTCCAGCTGCTCATTCTCCTCCTCTCCTGTCAGCTGTGTAGAAAAATCACCCATTTTGCTACAAATTGCTTGTGCTCCAATGTTCTCCTCCTCCTCCTCCAGTTCAGCCCCCACAGGGCTCATGTGGCCATGAGATGTAGGCGCCACGTTTCTAGTCCCCTGACCAGCCAGATTTACCAGTATATTTTCCAGGATATGAATCAGTGGAATGACCTTGTTCATCCCATAGTCCTGGCGACTGACAAATAAACTGGCCTTTTAAAGGGCACTAGAAAACAGCGGGGGTCACGAATGAGCTGACACTGACTAACATCAAACTACACATGGGAGTACCTCTGTCAGCCTGTATCATCAAGAAATTGTTAATGGCTTTTCTCTGTTCATACAGCCGGTCCAAAATATGGAGGGTGGAATTCCAACGGGTGGAAACATCGCATATCAGCATATGTTGGGGGACGCTGTTCTGCCGCTGTAGCTGAAGAAGGGTGTGCTTGGCGGTGTACAAGGGGCTGAAGTGCATGCAAAGTTTCCTGGCCATTTTTAGGATGTCTTGCAGATGGGTGGAAGACTTCAGGAAATGCTTGACAACCATATTGAACATGTGCACTATGCAGGGCGCATGGCTTAGCCCTCCTTGATGCAGCGCCGACACCATGTTCTTCCCGTTGTGGGTCACCATGGTTCCGATCTTGAGTTGTCGCAGAGAAAGCCAGGATTCAATTTCTTGATGAAGTTCGCGGAGCAGTTCCTCCCCTGTGTGACTCTGTTCACCCAGGCAAACTAAGTGCAGAACAGCGTGACACCGCAATGCCCTGCACATGTGGTATGCTGGTGAAGCACTGTGTATTGTCCCTGCAGTGGAGGCTGAGGACAAGGCGGAGGACGAGGAGGCAGAGGCGGACATTGTCGCAGGACCAATGGCGTGAGAACGTGCAGGCGGATGCGGTGTCACCTGGCCAAGTTGCTGGTTCGGCTGGTCAGGACCACATTTACCCAGTGGGCCGTAAAGGACATATATTGTCCTTGACTGTAGTTATAGCTCCTCATGTTGGCGCTGCCGTGCACTTTGGCAGACACCGACAGGCTCAAGGACTGGCCCACCTTCTATTCTGCATATGTGTGCAGGGCTAGTACTGCCTTTTTGGCAAAGAAATGACGGCTTGGGACTCTCCACCTTGGCTAGGCACAAGCCATCAGTTCTCTGAAAGATGCAGAGTCCACTACTTGGAAAGAGAGGGACTGCAGTACCAGCAACTTGTCCAGGAGCACGTTCAACTTCTGCGCCGTTGGATGAGTGCACGCATACTGTGATCTCTTGGCAATCACTTCGGTGATCGATTACTGACGGAATGACTAACTAGGGCATAGTGTTGGGCGCGAATATTCAAAATAGTGATATGTATATTCGTATTTTCGAATATTCTACTTTTTTTTCATCAGTAACCTCCCTTTTTGCTTGTAGGCCAATGAGAAGGCTGCAATGTCTTTGTCTGAGCTTAGCAACATCCCTAGCAACCAATAGGAAAGTTGCCTACCCCTTACTATATAAGAACCTCCACACAGTCATTTTCTACAGTTTATTACAGTTCTGAGAGAGACAGCAGTGTCATTGCTGTGCTCTCTGCTTTCCACTCATTACATTAGATAGTTAGATAGCTATATATATATATATAATACAGATAGTTAGTGGGAGATAGTGTAGGTTAGATTGTGATATTGTGTTCCACTGCAGTGTTAGGTAGTGTTAGGTTTTGCTGTCCATACATACATGATACATACATAGTGATGTATGTATATATGTATGCTACATACATACATACATACTGCTGTGATGTCACAAGTTCACAAAAATACTTAGTGCACCAATCACTAATATGTAGTCAAACCTGCTAAAATGTAAAGTTGCACGTATTGCGCAAAAATATGCGCATCATTAATTGCCAATTTGCACAATCGTGAATATATCGGAGCACTCTATCTATTCTGCATATAAAGCTATTGTAATGTTCTGCTGTGCCAACCATTTTCTCCAGTCTCAGGAAACCTCTAGCAGCTTGAAAAATATACCTATAGTGACCCACACCTGTAATGCGTGCACATTGCGCGCATATTACATTGCTGATTTTCGCAATCAAGATAATAATTGTGAATTTGCGAATATATGACGAATATTCTACAAAATATTCACGAAATATCGCAAATTCGAATATTGGCCCTGCCGCTCCTCACTAACTAGGAGAAGGAGGAGCAGGAACATCAGGACCAGCAGATGATGGAAAGGACAGACAGCTTCCTTCAGCTGAGGTGGTGGAGCCTTGACTGCCTGAAATCGGGTGCGTGCCACTGGGTGATGCAGCAGTTGCTGTGGCAGGCTGGACCACTACATCGGAGTCACGGTTCTTCCAGGACACTTTATGGTGATGCTGCATATGTTGACGCAGGGCCATGGGGTCAACATTGGCACCCTGGCCACTTCTCACCTTCTACCCACAGATTTGACAAATGTTTATGTTCTCCTCCCCCGGCGGCTTAACAAAAAACTGCCACACCGCCGAGTAGGTGATTTTACCCCCAACACTCCGCACTGACTGACTGCTACTGCCACTGCCTCCTTGAACCCCTGTACTACTACTTTCCGGGCCGGTAGGCTCCTGCGAAGTGGGTGGTTTACACCGGGCACGTTTGTGTCCCGACCTCCCACTGCTGCCACCCTGCTACCACCCTTTTCTCCCGATGTTAATGAAGCCCCTTCATCACCCGGCTCCCAACTGCAATACATCATCATCGAGTACTGTCTGCACGTCATTGATGTCCTCCTCAACGGTCTCTGAGCCAGGAGCCTGACCGCTCGAAACACCAGCTCCCACGCCACTCTCCTCATCACTACTTGCCCACCTACCGTAGGAAGCGGCGCATGTCTTCTCCAGATCTTGGCTGGCCAGTATCTGCTGACTGTCCTCTAGTAGCTCGTCCTCGCTGTATAGTGGAGCTGAGCCCACAGCATATAGTACTTCTCTGGCTGAGGGAACGGAAAAGGACAGAGGCAGGTTAAGGACAGGTGACGGCACAGGGCCTGCTCCTGGGCCATGCCAACTAAGCAGTGGCGTTGCTAGGGCTAGTGTCACCCGGTGCGGTAGAAAATGGTGTCACCCCCCCGGCGGCGATCTGTCTGCTTAGCCCCGCCCCCACGTCAGCTGTCTGTTTACTCTCCAAACCCCCATCCATGTTATCGCTTGGGTTCAAATTATAGCACCCCCAGCAGGCCACCCCACCCCAAACCCCGGCGGTCTGTCTTCTGTCTGCTTAGCACACCCCCCCAACATATTTGCATACAGAAAAACAAAAACAAAAAAACCACATACGTACCTCCATGGCAGCGATGCGATGCAGGCCTCTTCTGGCCTGTGTCCCGAGCAGTACGGCTCTGGCGGCGCGATGACGTCATTGCGCCGCCTGCGCCGGCCTCTGATAGGCTACCGGCACAAGGCCAGCAGCCTATCAGAGGAACAAAGAAGGGAGACGCCTCTCCCTTGCCCTGCTGCAGTGTTTATCTGTATCGCGATACAGATGAATGTAGGGAGATGAGTGCTTCCATAATGCAAGCGCTCATCTCCTGGTGGTGTCACCCTAGAAATGACTGGGTCCCACAGCAAAAAAATTTATGCCCCCCCCCCGGATCTCCCACCGACACATACCATATTGGACCTCCCACCCATTCCAGAGCTTCCACCCAAACACCGCTCCAGGACCTCCCATCCCAACATCCCCACATCCCTCCCTAGATCCCCCTAAGTGTCCTCCACACATCCCCCCCATCAGTGTCCTCCACACATCCCCCATCAGTGTCCTCCACACATCCCCCATCAGTGTCCTGCACACATCCCCTCATCAGTATCCTGCACACATCCCCCCATCAGTGTCCTGCACACATCCCCCATCAGTGTCCTCCACACACACCCCATCAGTGTCCTCCACACATCCCCCCAATCAGTGTCCTCCACACATCCCCCATCAGTGTCCTCCACACATCCTCCCCATCAGTATCCTGCACACATCCCCCCATCAGTGTCCTGCACACATCCCCCCATCAGTGTCCTCCACACACACCCCCATCAGAGCTTCATATTAACCTGCTGTACTAATATTATGGCTAATAACCTCAGGAATAGTTTCCCATATATAATACTTTATATATATATATATCAGAAGTATAAATATATATTATCATACTTCTGATATACATGAATGCATAATTTAACCTCTATTTCTAAAAGGTTTTCACCAGGAATAGAACTCCCAACCTTTCACATCAGAGGTGAGAGCTCTAACCACTGAGCTATGGAGCTTAATGCTAAACTATGCTGGAAAAACCTTATAGTAGTGTATCAGGTATTAGGTATTTCTATACAGCAGAAGTATCATTAAATAAAAAAAATAAATGTGTAATTACTATATAGTAATTACACATTTATTTTGTGTCATGTTTTTTTTACAAAAACTGAAAAAAAAAATATTAAATTATACTTCTGCTGTATGGGAATACCTAATACTTGCTAGACTACAATGAGGTTTTTCCAGCTTAGTTTACCATTGAGCTCATAGCTCAGTGGTTAGTGTTCTTGCCTCTCATGCAAAGGGTTGTGAGTTCGAATCCTAGTGGCAACCTTTCAGAAATAGAGGCTAAATTAGATTAAAATACATTGGGTGTCCCCCAGGATTGTCAGTATGCTTGGGCACATCTAATTTAGCCTCTATTTCTGAAAGGTTGCCACCCCCTTCATGTTCATAGCACTGACTCCATATATGGACACAACCATATATGGAGTCAGAGCTGGGATTCCCTGTACAGCATTGCGGCTTCAGGCAAGTGCAGTGAATAAATTATCTTCTGCCGACACTGGTGGGTGTCACCCCATCAGTGGTGTCACCCGGTGCGGCCCGCACCCACCGCACCCCCCTCGCAACGCCACTGCAACTAAGGGTTGTGCCTGATGAACCCACCAACTCCTGGCTTGGGGTGTCTGATGTCACTTGCGACAAAGTTGAAGTTCAAGTCAACCATTCAAGAACAGCTGGGTTGCTGGTTGTTAAAGGGAGTATTAATTATTAATATTTTATACAAATATCAACAATTAATATTCAAAATAGGCGTGAGTCGTCTAGTGATGCCTCCGCCTATTTATACCAATTAATCAAATAAATGCTGATTACCTCACTCTATACTGAACTACCTGCGGCTATTGCTGCGACTCCTACTATAACAAAAAGACTACACACTGTGCTTAAATAAAAAGGTATTTATTAACACACTACACGTTACAGTCTAATAATAGCTTATAAATATATATATATATTTATCAATGGGAATAGATATATATATTTATGACAGTTCACAGCAACATATATATATTCACACTACAACAACACAGCAATACGGTCCTACCTACGCTCACACAATCCCAAGTTCCACCCATAAACTTCTAACAAATACACTTCCATACACACTAGCAGCCCACCCAACCTAGATCTGGACTATCCCTGCGGGGTACAAAGGGTTGAGGCACTGCAGCAGGGGTACACAGTGCAGGCCAACAGTGAAGGGATTAATAACCTTGGTGGTATAGTGGGTAGGTAGGGGTTAATAGAGGGGATTGTTGGTGGTATAGAGTAGGTAGGGGTTAATGATACTTATGGAGCCTGTTGTCTAGGGGTTGCTCGTCTCTGGGGGGTCCTCTTGGTCCGGACTGCAGGCTCTAACTAGCTGAGTGCCGGGCTGCCGGATATTTATATCGGGCCGCCCGTGCTGTGGCACAGGCAAGGATACGTGGGCGGCGCAGTGATATGACATCACCGCGCCAGCCCGCGCGTCCCTGCACGTGCGCAGCAGGGCCGCGCCACTTGCGGTCAAGACACGACCGCTAGCTGACACTGGGAGCTCAGGCCTCTCGAAGTGACCCCTGCTACCAAGCTCTTACTCTGCTGCGATCTGTGCCTGCACCAGAAACATTTAGGCCTGTGACCCTCCCCTGTGCAGGGCCTGTCACTTCTCTCTCTGTCATACCGTTACATCAAATAAGTAAATAAAAAGGAAATAAATACATGCCAAAAAGGGCTGTAATTTTCTTACTTTACCACACAACGGCTAATAAACCCCTTTTTTTCCCCCACTAATACACGCCAAAATAAGGCTTTACAACATATAACTGCAGCTGTGAATGGCAAATAAAGTTTTTTTTTTTTTTGGCCACTAATACACGCCAAAAAGGGCTGTAATTTTCTTACTTTACCACACAATGGCTAATAAACCCCTTTTTTCCCCCACTAATACACGCCAAAATAAGGCTTTAGTACATATAACTGCGGCTGTGAATAGCAAATAAAGTTTGTTTGTTTTTTGCCACTAAAACACGCCAAAAAGGGCTGTAATTTTCTTACTTTACCACACGACGGCTAATAAACCCCTTTTTTCCCCCACTAATACACGCCAAAATAAGGCTTTAGAACATATAACTGCGACTGTGAATGGCAAATGATTTTTTCTTTTGGCCACTAATACATGCCAAAAAGGGCTGTAATTTTCCCACTTTACTACACAACGGCTAATAAGCCCTTTACCTTTTTCCCCACTAATACACGCCAAAAAAAGGCTTTACAACATATAACTGCAGCCGTGAACAGCAAATAAAGTTTGGTTTTTTTGCCACTAAAACACGCCAAAAAGGGCTGTAATTTTCTTACTTTACCACACAACGGCTAATAAACCCCTTTTTTCCCCCACTAATACACGCCAAAAAAAGTCTTTAAAACATATATATAACTGCACCGCCCAAGGGTGAATAAGACCTCAATAACAAGAATGGTTTGCTGGAATTACAGAGGTATTGCAAGCCTGAAATGAGCAGCAGTATAATGGCAATTTGGATCTGCAGTCAGTGCAGCAAGGTATAATAGGATTATTCCTATTACCCAAGCTGTAAACACCCCCATTGAACCCTGTTCTACTTCAATACTGTGTAATAATTCCTCCCTATCCTTTCCCTACACTTCTTATGCTCTTTCCCTGAACTTCTATTGAGCAAAATATAAGTTTTCCAGTCTTTCCTAGTACTGTCTCTAGCGCCTTCTAAGGTCTCTCTCTGCACTGGAAAATGGCTGAATCCAACATGGCTGAGGCTTTTTATAGGGCTGTGACAGCCCAGGGCTGGCTGGCTGCTGATTGGCTGCATGCATGGCATTGTGCGTGATCCTTCATTCCCAGAGTTCCTTGCTCCATGTCCTAACATGTGCAGCAGCCATTTTAGGAAAAAATCAGATTCGTTACCACTAAGCATGAGGAAATTCGGATTCGGTGAGAATCGAATAATTCCTGAAATTCGGATGGAATTCCACTTCGTCAGCTTCGATTTGCTCATCTATAGTCACAACCCAAGCGTAAGGTGGCAAACAGTGTCTACACAAGCCATCAGGAGGCGTTAGCATGACATTGGGCTATGATCCAGACATCCAGTTATAGGTGTTTCATTGACCTCATGCCACCTCTCTTAAATGCTATGGAGGCTAAAATGGAGGTCTGTCCTCTTCAGTGATGAGTTCTGCTTCTGTCCTGGACACAATGATAGCTTGAGAATGGTCTGGAGACTGGAAGGGCACTGCCACGAAGAAGCCTACACAAGGAAATGTCACACCTTTCCTACTTCCGATTATGGTGTGGGGTGGCATAGGGTACAGTAGCTGGACCCATCTAGTCTTCATTTAAGGTACACTTACACCTCAGCGTTGACATTGATTTGTTATTGTATTTGAGTGCCCATGTGTTTTCAGTGTGGCAGGACATTCCTTAGACAACCGTTAATAACCTCATTGATAGATGTAAGTACATGTATTTCTCCATGTGGCGCTCATACTCAATGCGGATAAAAATCAAGATGTTTTGAAGTATTCAGAGTTCAGACCCTTTACTTGGTACTTAATTGAAGCACTTTTGGCAAGGATTACAGCCTCCACTCATTTTGGGTATGATGCTAGGTTTGTAAGGTTTGCACACATGGATTTGGGGATTTTCTGTAATTCTTCTCTGCAGATCCTCTCAAGCTCTGTAAGGCTGTATGGGGACCATCAGTGGAAAGCCATTTCCAGGTCTCTTCATAAATGTTCGATTGAGTTAAAGTCAGGGCTCTGTCTGGGCTGCTCAAGGACATTCACAGAGTTGTCCCTATGTCACTCCTGTGTTTTCTTGCCGGAGTGCTTAGGGTCATTGTTTTGTTGGAAGGTTGACCTTCGACTCAGCCTGAGATCAAGAGCACTCCGTATCAGTCTTTCATTAACAGTATCTTTGTACTTTGCTCTATTCAGCATTCTCTTAACCCTCAATCCTTGTCCCAGCTGCTGAATAACACCCCACAGCATGATTCTGCCACCAACATGCTCAGCTGTAGGGATGATATTGGGCAGATGACGAGCAGTAACAAATACAATGACACAGCACTCTGCAAACACAAAAAAGAAAATATATAAAATAATCTCATACTCACTATAGAAAATATACTAGTGCTAATGCTATACTCATTATATAAATGTGGATTGTTGGCAAATACCAAATGTTTTGCACAAAATAATTTGTGCTTGTCCACCACAGCAAGGTGATAATGAACAGTGCCTGGTTTCCTTCAGACATGAAGGAAGAAAAAGGGGAAAAAAAGAGGTTGAGTGATTTCCGTCGGAGCAGAAAAGACTTCGGACGATGGGAGCCAAAGGGCAGAAAAATTAAATGTAAAGAAAAAACAATGTGAAATCTCTGTGACTTATTGGAAAGATTAAATAAATTTAATGATAGAAGTTGATGGCAAGGTAATCCGACATAGAACTGTAGCGTGATAAGAACGTTAGGGGAAGGCAGCACAGGTGTTTAGGG
Source organism: Bufotes viridis (assembly GCA_033119425.1). Lineage (NCBI taxonomy): Eukaryota > Metazoa > Chordata > Amphibia > Anura > Bufonidae > Bufotes > Bufotes viridis. Next base: position 67,027,436 of record CM065598.1, read on the forward strand.
GATTAGAGTTGAATCTATCCGCTAAATCAATGCGAAAAGAAGAGAGGATGACCAGAGCACAGGGGTCTGGGTGAGGTCACAGAAAAAATACACCAATGGAGGCGCCTGTCCCCGTAAGATGGGAATTGTGGAATCCGTAATTTGGTAATAGAAATATAGGGTAATGACTATGTAACTCAGAGGATGGAGAGGTGGAGAAGAGACCCAGGTGAGTGGTCAGTAGACTAAAGATGGTGGAGAATCAGGATAATTTGTCTCCAATGGTGACTCTTACTCACTTCACAAGGGGGGTGGACACAGGATAAAGCTCAAGAAACCTGTGACTCAAACCCCCCTGGCCAGGGTCGCTTATCAGATGTATCCAATTAACGGCAGCCAAAACAAGACGGGCGTCTGGTCAAAAGGAGTTTATTGAGAACAAAAAACAACTGGTCCAACGCATTTCGGAGGTTAATGAACCTCCTTCTTCAGGGGTATCATATATGATAAAAAAGAACATAAAGAAGAATTGTGATATGTTCGCCATAGCATAATGTATATAGATAGATAAATACATAAATAAATATATAGACGGAATCTAAGATTAAAAATTGGGCTAAAAGATAATAAATTAGACATCGACAACATATAGGTGGATCAGTATATGGAAATAATCTTAGATCTGACATTTAAGGACAAGTTTTCATCCAAGTAATAGCAGAACCTTCCAGAGATAAATAAGATATATTTAAAATCATACCGTAAAATATATATAAAAAAATATAATAAGATAATAGTGATAATAAAAATAATAAAAATAGAACCAGATTAGATCATAATAGTGATAGATCGTAATTAGAATTCCTTAAAAATCCTTTAAAAGGTTATTTTAATGTTTTATTAGAAATGTGATTGGGGTTATTGTGACTGTAATCTGGAGCTAGGACATATATGATTATTTTATTGTTTAGAGAAAAATGTGATGGGGTTATTGTAACTGTAGTTTAAAACTAGGACATGTATGGGAACCATATAATTCTATGTATATTTTCATGTATGTATACATATTTCAGTTTCCTGTTACCTATATTGATGTTGTTGCTAATGATTTATTGTATTATATTATTGTTTATTATATAATAATATAATACAATAAATCATTAGCAACAACATCAATATAGGTAACAGGAAACTGAAATATGTATACATACATGAAAATATACATAGAATTATATGGTTCCCATACATGTCCTAGTTTTAGACTACAGTTACAATAACCCCATCACATTTTTCTCTAAACAATAAAATAATCATATATGTCCTAGCTCCAGATTACAGTCACAATAACCCCAATCACATTTCTAATAAAACATTAAAATAACCTTTTAAAGGATTTTTAAGGAATTCTAATAACGATCTATCACTATTATGATCTAATCTGGTTCTATTTTTATTATCACTATTATCTTATTATATTTTTTTATATATATTTTACGGTATGATTTTAAATATATCTTATTTATCTCTGGAAGGTTCTGCTATTACTTGGATGAAAACTTGTCCTTAAATGTCAGATCTAAGATTATTTCCATATACTGATCCACCTATATGTTGTCGATGTCTAATTTATTATCTTTTAGCCCAATTTTTAATCTTAGATTCCGTCTATATATTTATTTATGTATTTATCTATCTATATACATTATGCTATGGCGAACATATCACAATTCTTCTTTATGTTCTTTTTTATTATATATGATACCCCTGAAGAAGGAGGTTCATTAACCTCCGAAATGCGTTGGACCAGTTGTTTTTTGTTCTCAATAAACTCCTTTTGACCAGACGCCCGTCTTGTTTTGGCTGCCGTTAATTGGATACATCTGATAAGCGACCCTGGCCAGGGGGGTTTGAGACACAGGTGTCTTGAGCTTTATCCTGTGTCCACCCACCTTGTGAAGTGAGTAAGAGTCACCATTGGAGACAAATTATCCTGATTCTCCACCATCTTTAGTCTACTGACCACTCACCTGGGTCTCTTCTCCGCCTCTCCATTCTCGGAGTTACATAGTCATTACCCTATATTTCTATTACCAAATTACGAATTACACAATTCCCATCTTACGGGGACAGGCGCCTCCATTGGTGTATTTTTTCTGTGACCTCACACAGACCCCTGTGCTCTGGTCATCCTCTCTTCTTTTCCTTCAGACATGACACTTAAAATTGAGGCCAAACCATTTATCATAGTCTGAGAATTCTTTAGTTGCTTTTCTGTAGATTCAAGACAGGCTCTTTGACTTTCCCATTATGGGTTATTGAGTGCAGATTGATGTGGGAAAACATTTTTTTTATTTTAGCGCAGAGGCCACAACATAACAAAATGTAAGCAAAAGTGAACTGAAGACTGAAGATATACAAATATCTAAACAGTTTCCACTATTCTGGGAAGGTATTTTTTTTAGGGAATAACACAAAGAGGGGGGGGGGGAGACTTTGAAAATGTCAGATTTTGAATGTTTATCCAGCTATCCAGGCACCGTTTCAGGTATGCAGAGGGCTTGCGGTGGCAAAACCTAAGAAAGAACTCAAAAAGACCCCATTTTGGAATGTAATTTATCTTGGGGTGTAGTTGCAGCGGACTGGACTGTGTGGAGGATGGGAGTGGTGGTGGCTCTCAAAGTGGTAATCGTGCTCACAGTCTCCACTCTGGCACTTTCTTGGGACATGCAGGGACCTGAGAGGACCCCCTTTTTTCCCTTGGGGCACTGGTATTGGGGTTTCTTCCTAGTTTAGTTGGTGTGCCCTTCATGGTGAACAGCTGGCAGGGTGCAAGGCAGGAGGGCAGATTGAGAGGGCCAGAGGATGTATGGTGGACCCAATAACCAGATCCACAGGTTTTGATAAATAATCTCTTTATTTATTGAATTGAAGATGGGAGTAGTAGTACATATGGCAGTTAGAGGCATAGTTTCAAAGTATATATGATGGTGTAATCCTTTCCTAATAGCAGCGTGTAGGCAGCAACAATAATGATAGTTGTAGTACTCCTTGGCTCGCTCTCTCTCTAAGGACACTTTGCAGTCTCATAACAGAACCACATATATGCAATATGTTTCCTATTACCCCTTTCTGCAAATGCTGGACTGAGGGGTACAGAAGTTATATACAGATGGCCAGTCCATCACAAAGTGTGGAAGGTGCCAAAGGCAATAATCCTTTTCACAGCAGTAAGGTCTCTTATGTCATAAACAAAGGAATACCTTACTGTCTGAAGTTTGCACAGCCTGTTAGTTTGTAGACCTTTTTATCTTGAAGTTACTTTTTTTGAAAGCTGCAGGGAAAATTGACCTATAAAACACAAGTATTCATATTTTTTTATAAAAAGCCTCAGCAAATAAATATGAGTCTGGAAAAGAGACCCACACACTCAAAAGCAAGCAGGGACGTGCACAGACATTTTGAAGGGCAGGGGCTTAAATAAAAAAAAAAGGGCACTTGTCACGTGACGTAGCAGAATTGCGTCACGCATGTCCGCTACCCAGGCAGCCCCTGCGCTAGCCTTAATGGACCCTGTCTCTCTAACCCTGCACTGGTGAGTGGGCGGAATGTTGAATTAATTGTATTGGTGAATAAACTGCGCTGCCGCCGGCGGGATGGACCACATACCTGTTACATCCAGGGACATTTCCTGTCATGTAGATCTTCTCTTTCCTCTTCTCCTTCGTCTGACCCAGACCGCCATGGTAAATTCACATCTCGTCTCTACAGAGTTTGTAATACAGACACGTTAGATTTCTCAATGTTTCCATCACCCTCCCCATCCTGGTGTCCCGACAATGTCATCCTACTGTGCCCGTGGTGCTCCCCAATGTCCCAAGTACTATATTGCTGAAAAAATAGTGATCCTAATAGACATAATTGAGGTCATTTATCAAAGTGGTGTAAAAGAGAAGTGGATTTCCAGAAGAGCTGTCAATAATAAATGGTGGAATCTGATTGGCTGCTATGGGCAACTGAGCCAGTTCTACTTTACACTAGTTTGATAAATTACCCCAAATGTCCCTGTGTCCACAGCAGCTATAATGTCCCCTAGAGTGTCCCAGTAATAACACCCTATATTGTGCTCCAGGTAATATTCCCTGTATAGTGTCCACAAAAATAATAGAATTGCCCCTACAGTGCCTCCCCAATAGCAATGCCCCCATATAGTGATTTCCCCCACACTGCCCCCACTCAGTAATTGCTCCCACACAGTAACTTGTCCCCACACTGCCACTACAAAGTAATTTCTCCCACACAGTAATTTGTCCCCACACTGCCTCCACATAGTAATTTGCCCCACACATTTCTGGGCCTAGCACTGGCAGCACATTTTGAATCCCCCATGTTACATTTCTCCCTGACTGGGCAACCCCCTCCAAGGTGGCACAGTGACAGACTGACAGTGGACAGCTCCACACAAGCTGACTCACCGGTGTTGAGCAGGTTGCCCCCACGTGACTACTGAGGCACTTAAGAATTTCAGATAATATACCGTAGAAACCTAGGTTTTTGAGAAGGAAAATAAGTAAAAAATATTTTGAACCAAAAGGTGTGCTTTTGGTGAATTTTGAACTAATGGTGGTCTGTGGATGACGCACTTATGAGAGGGGATCTGCGGACGACACTTATGGGGGGGGGGGATCTGTGGACGACACTCATGTGGGGGGGGGGGGATCTGCGGACGACAATCATGTCATCCACAGATCCCCATAAGTGTCGTCCACAGATCTCCCATCAGATGCATCAATGCTGAGGAAGGAGGTGGAGACACTCATGACGGGGCAGTGATTCTGCTCTAATACACTGGGCCCTGCAGCTGTTAAGTACCGTACATTCAATCCCATCGATATCTTAATGTATACCGCACTGTGCTTTACTTACTGTAGTACCGTATGTATAGCATTAAGATGGCACAGACTTGCAGTTCCCTCCTCATGCACCGCCTTCCCTGCCTGCTTGCTCATTCATAAAGTGAGATAGGTGGGCAGGTGGCGCATGAGGAGGGAGCTGCCGGTCTGCGCTGTCTTAATGCTGTACATACGGTACTACAGTAAGTAAAGCACAGTGCGGTATACATTAAGATATCGATGGGATTGAATGTACGGTACTTAACAGCTGCGGGCCGGTGTATTCGAGTAGAATCACTGCACTGGGCCCCGCCATGAGTGTCCCCGCCTCCTCCTTCCAGACTGATACTTCGCTGGCCATGCTGCGCAGCATAGTGACCAGTGAAGTATCAGTGCTCGCTTTATAAGATGCATGGCCATTTTCCACTCACTTTTGGGGAAAAAAGTGCGTCTTAGGCTGTGTTCACACATGCGTTATTTGATCAGTTATTTCGATCAGTTATTGTGAGACAAAACCAGTAGTAAATCTTATGAAGCGTATTCAGAGATATGGTATAATGGAAAGATCTGCACCTGTTCTGTGTTTCTGACCCACACCTAGTTTTGGCTCACAATAACTGATGGAAATAACTGATTAAATAACGCATGTGTGAACGCACCGTTATAAAGTGAAAAATACGGTATGGGTCATTATCTAAATCACTTGGTTGCATTCTGCGCAGACTTGTCTGCTATCATTTGCTACTCCAGGGCTAGATTACCTGGCATGATGGCTGAATATCTAGTAATGGATACCATAGTTATATAAAACAGTTGTACCCACGCTAGACTGTGTATGACAAAGATGGGGGCTGCAAATCCTCATCTACTTGAAGACCTCCCATCCATTCTACAAACTGTTTAGAGATATGTAGGTATATGTAATAAGCGTGATAACTGTATGGCATCTACAGCACCAGATAGCAGGTTTAGCCGTGGTACCTATACCTCCAGTGCAGATGATATCACTGTCAGTCGTCCAGTCTGTAGCCTCACAACAGGGCTAGTGTATATTACAGAGGACACAAATCATTAACAGGAAAAATAGGGGCAAGATAGAGACATAAATAGATGGAAATGGAGTATTTCTATAGTAAAAACTTTACAATCCAGCAGCTCTATACAGTACTACTCTATACTGTCCATAACCATGCTACAGATCTAGTGGAAACCGTCAGCATGTGTGTTGTCATTCAATGCCAAAATCTCATTGTAAAGTTATATATTAGCATATATAGCTGTATAGATAATATCATCTATTATCTAATTATCTGTCTGTTATCAGTTATCTATCCTATCATCTATATCTCTCTGTCTACTTCATTAGCATACCCATTTTTCTTGGCACACCATGCTGATATAGCTTGTCTCCTGCCATGAAGTCACACACATATATTATGACCCTAGGGTGTTGTACACATGCAACATAAAAGAAAAAACTGCACAATGTGAAAAGGCAGAAAAAGTGCATCCTGGGTGTAAATTGGAGGCACATAATTACAACCATGAACAGCCTAGGGAATGAATGTTCCTTTAAGTTTCACATGATTTTGGAGGATTTTAGGGGCAAGCAATCCTCACACACAGCAGCCAATGATTTACTCTAGACAACATCTAGTATAGAGTTTATAAGAGATTCAATGCTGTCCCCAGGGATTATCTACCCTGGTAAACAGGAGAATATACATACCATGTGTCCTAGTTAATGAGGAGTATCCATTTATATTGTGCAGAGTGATCCAGCTGATGAACCCCTGCTGCTCCCAGTGGACATGGACCCATCCACACTGCAGCCATGGCCAGGCACTTTCTATTACATAGAAGACATGCATAGTGATGCATCCAGCAAAGGTCAGCAGCAACTTTATCCCTGCCCTGTAATTGCTCTCTAATATGTGCTGCTGCACAATCCCCTGTGGAGCCAGCACTGGCAGGGACTGCCTGGAGCACACAGCCTGATGGCAACAAAGGCATCCACGGCATCTCTTACCCTGAGAAGAGCCAGCCCTAATCTTGCAGGTGAAACTGCTAACAGCTCCACCTTCAGTCCCTTCTGCTGCCGGCATTTAATTTTTCCCGCCCACTCCTTCTCAGGGCCTGGTGCGTCCTAAGGCAGACGCTTGGTCTGCCGCACTGGTTTACTTTATAAATAGGCTCAGCCACTCACTGTACTGATAAGCGGTGCGGTGAAGTGCAGGTCGCTCTGCACACTGACCGGACTGGTGATATTTGAGGTGAGGTCTGAGTCGACTCTGGTGATGACGCAGCAGGCAGGCAGGCAGCTCTTCTCTGCTCTGAAGACTGCCTGCGCGATACCCGCCGCACCACGTGACTTGCTGCTGTGTGGAGTGACCTGACCACTGTGTGGATGCGCCACACAGCAGCGCATTTAAAAAAAAAAAGTGCAGGTCTGTGACAGGCTGCCGCTGCTTACCTGGCTTAGGGGACAAAAAAAAAAGGGCATTAAAGGGATCAGGGGCAGAAAGGGCAGGGGCTCAAGCCCCCTTTTAGCCCTATGTGTGCACGTCCCTGAAAGCAAGGCATGCAATCCATCCATTTCCATCTAAAACCACTAAAACATCCCACCCAGAACTACATTTCTCTCAATGAGACATGCAAGCTAGCACTCCATCCAGACAGACAAAAAAAAGAATGCTTCAACAGAAAACAGCCTTTCTTAGTGGACTAGCCTTGCTTTTTTGTGCTCTTTATCATTAGGGAGACAAAAATATTCATGATGAGTATTGTAAGCTATGTAACACTGCTCTAATTTTCTGGGAAAAATAGATACAAATTTGTATATGTTAATTATGGTAGTATTAGACAGGATATCACCTATTTTTGGTTTTGTCAGGCATGCTAATTTGCATACCTTTGGGTTTCTGGGAAAGTTATTCAAATTAGCTTTTCTTGCAAAAAAAAATGCTAATCTTATCTTACGTCAGCCACATTAAGATATGTGCATTTGAATATATTATTTGTAGAACCCAAGAGTAGTGTCGCCTGGCATGCAATACTCATTGTGTATATTTTGCTGTGATTTAAAAAAGCTAAGTGTTTCACAATTGAAGAACATCCTTCCAATCATTGCTCAGCCTTTTAAACATACTTATCTAGCAAAACTAGGAATATAGCTAAACCAGCCTCCCATCTGCAACTAGCAATTTCAGGATGAAAACCCTTTATCAAAGCAGATATAATCATCTTCTCTAGTTGAGAGGCCTTGGGGTGACCTCTGGGTGGGTATTATTTCTTTATAGAGACCGATTCATATATGTGATGACTATTATAGTCTACTGGTATCAGATAGGCTTATGAATAGGCTAATTTCAATAGCTTTCCCTGAAACCTCAAAAAACCAGAGGGGCGTTGCCTGGCCTACAATACGCCATGTATGTACTATGCATACTAGGTGCTCTCTGTAATGAGAAAGAGTATCCCCCAGACAACACATATATATTGCTGAGAAAGCTAGAAAAGCTAGAGAGGCGTTCTAGGCTTTCTCTCTGCAACTTTGTTTTGGGTAGAAATTATTTGTGTCCTAACCAAATTTTTTTGGAAAATCCAGCTAACCTCTTTATATTTCTATCAAAGTAGCTGTGTGAGAGCTTTTTTGTGAAATGGGCTGTGTTTTTTATGGGTACCATTTCAGGGTACTTATGGCATCCTGATAATTTTTTTGTTCTATTTTTGAAAGATGAGGTGACCAAACAATAGAAATTCTGTCAATGTCTTTATTTTAATATTTTGATATGTTTCTGAAAAAAAAATGAAAACTTTTCATAGCCATAAACCTTTTTTATAGTTTATGTCTACAGAGCCGTGTAAGAGTTCACAGTGGAACAATCTGTAGTTTTTATTGATACCATTTTGGGGTGTGTATGACTTTTTGATCACTTTTTATTGAATGTTTTTAGGAGAAGCAGTGATTAAAAACGGCAAAATGGCCATTTTGTTTTTTCCTTTACGCCATTCACCATATGGGATACATTTTTTATATTTTATAGTACGGTGGTTATTAGATTCAGTAATACCTATAATGTCTATTTTTTGCTTATTTTTTGTAAGATCCTAGAAACATAGAAACATAGAATGTGTAGGCAGATAAGAACCATTTGGCCCATCTAGTCTGCCCAATATGCTGAATACTATGGATAGCCCCAGGCCCTATCTTATATGAAGGATGGCCTTATGCCTATCCCATGCATGCTTAAACTCTACCTTCACTGTATTTGCAGCTACCACTTCTGCAGGAAGGCTATTCCATGCGTCCACTACTCTCTCAGTAAAGTAATTCTTCCTTATATTACTTTTAAACCTTTGCCCCTCTAATTTAAAACTATGTCCTCTTGTAGCAGTTTTTCTTCTTTTAAATATTCTCTCCTCTTTTACCGTGATGATTCCCTTTATGTATTAAAAAGTTTCTATCATATCCCCTCTGTCTCTTCTTGCTTCCAAGCTATACATTACCTCCTCACCTGCTTTACACTCCAGGGGAACCAAGAGGGGTCCTCGTGGAGTTGCAGGACAGGTTATGCGTGTCTCTGATGCACCAGCTCTGACCCCTTTGCGAACCAGTGCGGGGATGCGTTCGCGTGGACATCGGAGGGGAGGACCGTCGGAGTCCCGGAGACAGAGTGGCCAGGCAAGTGACAAGACGCCGCGGCCAGGGTTGTTTCCGGTGTCTCCTGCGACTTCCATTTCCGCATCTGGGTCCACACGCTCGCATACTCGCGCTGAGTCGATCATGCGTCTGTGCGTACGCACGAGGGCAGGTTCGCAAAGGGATACACGGTCGCGAGTACGCGCTTCTTATGCGCTTCGCCGACCAGTGGCGCATAATATACTGACTCATAATAGCAAAGTAGATTAGGGAGCCAGCCATGGGTTAATCAACTTGTGATTGCCTTAGGCCATATACTCAGGTGCAGAGCAATTTGTTCACCTATGGAAGTGGACATTTGGCACCCTGGGATTGGTCAGCAGGCTTTTAAAAGGAGGTCTCTCAGGGTGATCAGTGCCCACTGTTATTTTCCCTCAACCAGGTATAGGTCACAACTGCTAGTGACTGAAGACTGCCAGGAACTTTGTCCTTTGCAGCGGACCCAAGATCTGGAGTGACTCGACTGCCAAGTGCACAGCATCATTCAGCACTGGTTGGGACTATTCCTGGAATCTCCTTGCCTGGGTTTTGTTATTATTTCTTGTTACCAGCAAGTGTTTCTGGACGTTTATGTTTCTGGAGAATAAACACCTTTTTGCTTTCATCACTGGTCTGTTTGTTGGTGCCTTGCATTACATTTTTATTTTGGGAAAAGTCGGGTGATTTGATTGTTTATATATTTTTTATATTTTTAAAAACTTTTTGTACTTTTTTGGGGGGTACCAAGTGGACCACAACATGCAATTATTAGACTGCAATATATGTATAAAGTAATAGAATTTTATCCATTACACTTTTCAAAGATCAGTATATTACAATTCAGTGCTGCCAAGTGCAGGCCTGAATTGTGATATACACATAATAAGCCTAGAAGCCTAGTAAAGGCTCTGGCTTATTATAGCAATAAAATGCCTTCCCCGGATCTCAACCAGGGGGAGGCAACCCTGTCTGGGAAATGCGCTCTGCCAGGTTTTTGCCTTTCAGATCCCATGGTCACATTTGACCACGGTATCTGAGGGTCAAATGTCTGCTATCGGCATTAATGCCAATCACAGACATTAGCCCCAGGTGCCTGCTGTGTGAAACCTGATAGCTATGGTTCTTGCTCCGCACTGGAGCAAGTGTCATGTTTAAAGACCCGTCATCGTACATGTACGGCTGATGTAAGTAAGGGGTTAAAAATTTGCTTTCATCTGAAAATAGGACTTTGGACTACTGAGCAACAGTCCAGTGCTTTTTCTCCTTAGTCCAGGTAAAATGCTTCTGACGTTGTCTCTAGGTCATAAGTGGCTTGACACAAAGAATGCGACAGTTGCAGCCCATGACCTGGATACATCTGTGTGGGGTGGTTCTTGAAGCACTGACTCCAGCTGCAGTGCACTCCTTGTGAATCTCCCCAAAATTCTTGAATGTTCTTTTCTTGGCAATCCATTCAACGCTGTGGTTATCCCTGTTGCTTGTGCACCTTTTTCTACCACACTTTTTCCTTACAAATAACCTTTTGTGGCTTACACTTCTTGTTGAGGGTGTCAATGATTGTCTTCTGGACAACTGTCAAGTTACCAGTCTTCCTCATGATTGTGTAGCCTACTGAACCAGACTGAGTGACCATTTAAAGGCTTAGGAACCCTTTCCAGATCCACAATATTGAACTTTTTCACAATATTTTCTGAGATACTGACTTTTGGGTTTCTATTAGCTGTAAGCCATAATCATCAATGTTAAAAGAAATAAAGACTTGAAATATACCACTCTGTGTGTAATGGATCTATATAATAAATGAGTTGCACTTTTGAATTGCATTACTAAAAGAAATGAACTTTTCAATGACATTCTAATTTATCGAGATGCACTATATCAGTCACATCTAAGCATCATGATGAAACTTTGGATAGTTCGCAAAGAGTAGGTTTAGAAGGGATAATCGGACACCAGAGAGGAGGTACAGTAATTGGGAACACAAGCTGCAATCCAGAGAAATGTACTGGAACTATTGATACTAGGTACTGGAACTCTTGATACTAAGTTTCCATCTAAAATGAATAAAAGAACACATTTCATGTATTTTTTATTGATATGTATATTTTTCATATTATGTATATATGCATCTTGTTCTCAGCAGTGATTTATGTTGTGGTATTATGATTATGTGTGAACAGCTACTTAGAAAAGATATTCTGTCTTTGTAGGGCTAATCCTGTGTAATAATGTATTGCATCTGTGGTATTTTACTGTTGTATTAAGAGCAATCTTGCCACAGTTAGACTTAAAGGGGTTGTGCAGGCAGTATATATTGATGACCCATCCTCAGGATAGGTCATCCACATCTGATCGGCCAGGGTTCGAATCTGAGCACCCCTGCTGATCAGCTGTTGGAAGAGGAGGAAGCTCCATGCCAACACTGCTTCCTCTTCATTACACTGCACGTTGTCTCCCTTGCAGAGGCACAGTGTAATTACAAGTGAATTGAGCAAGTACTTATGCAGCAACCGTCCCGCAGGGGCTCATATGAGTGTGGGTGGCCAGTTGGGTGCAGTAGTCATACTCACAGTTTCCTGAAGCTCCCTGGGCCAGCTTGCAGTGACAGGAAGGGTGCATCGATTCTTTCCTTCCAGGCACACTCTGGTTCTGGGGTTCTCCTGGCGGTTGAGGTTCCCTTGATGTTGCTGTTTTACGGTGCAGGGCAGGCCCAATTGTCGTGATGCCAGCACCTTGTGGTGCAAATGTAGTGTGTTATGATGATGAGACCGGTGTTGGTATAACAAATTCACAGTAATGAAGCCGTCAGCAAGTGATCCACCCAAGCACTATTCACATGTAATGCAGTCTTTACAGTCGATTCAAGTAGTTCCCAAAGGTTGTATATGGAGCTTCTTTCTCTCAGACTGGTTAATCGCTCTTTTTTCTATCATCAGATTCACTTTTTCTATCATCAGATATCATTCTCAGAGGAATGCAGCCTCTGAACAGGAGGGTTCTCCTGTCCTTTGATTATGTTGGGCAGCTTGTAGCTTACAATGTTTCCACCACATACAGAAGAGACTGTAGCCAGATTAGAGGCGATTACCTTCTTTGCTAAAGTCCGCAATCCCATTTTGTCGGCTAAACCTTCTATAGATCTTTCCCCTTCTGAGGGCGGGTACATAAACTGCTTGTGGGCTGTAGGGAAATAGAATCTTCCTACAGAATCTGCTCCTTGCAACTCTGAGGTGTTCTCTCCTCAGCAGTCGGCCATTAATTCCAGAATCTTCCTCTTAGAAAGGAAAGTTGGAGCCAGCCTCATGGGACCTCCCACTCATTATAAAACCCTATAGGATTTGAAGAACATTCACATAATACATCAAATACAATGATATTAACACTTTCAATGCTTTGCAGTGTATTTCAGGACAACGGGCAGTGTAATGAACAGGAAGTGAATGGACAGCTGATTGGAGGTAGGTGCCAGGTGTCCGACACCCACCAATCAGATATTGATGGCCTATCCTGGTAGGAAAGGTTGGTAGTAACAGGGTTAACCACCTTGTTCCTTCCCTCTTGCTAGGAGCAGGTCGTGGTCCTGCTTCCTGCCAAGAGACGGAGTTTCTGTGTAGCTACAGAGTGGAGAGGATGCAGCTTGCCTTGCTCCTACTCGTTATAGATTACTCTGGAGAGAACCATTATCAAATTACCTCAAGTCAGGCCTTGAGAGGATAAGAGACATCAGAGTGACCAGCTACATTCAACTTCTAAAGGCACTGCTGTGAAGTAAGGCAAAACGAGTCAAATACACCGTCATCACTAAACTACCACTAGGCCATTATTATTTAAGTGCTGAATCACCAACCAACCTGCCCCAACTGATGGCACTATCTGTAGGCCATGGTTTTAAAATTTATATAACTGCACATTTCAGCACCATTATACTGTAAATTTTGGGTGATAAGATCTTAGGCTTTAGGCACACGACTTTTTGAGTAACAGATGTTAAAAATTGACCCATTCAAACGTATGGGGCCGCCTGTCAGTGAAAAACGGATAAGACAGAACATGTTCTATTTTTTTACGCCCGTTTTTCACTGACAGTCAAAAAAACTGCCATGTGAATAACCCCATAGAATACCATTGGTCTTAAAACAGACTTGTGATGGCTGTTAAAAAAATGTACATCACATGTCATGTCGTGTGCATGTAGCCTAATTGTTTAAACTAATTTTAAGCAGGTGATAGCAGAGGTCCTAATATAAATAGGTCATCAATATGGGAAACAGGACAGTACCTTTAAAGGGGTTGTCTAATCTCATTGTTACTTAGGCGAGATTATATACAGTCCCGACTACCTCCCAGCCAGAAAACAGCAGAGTGTTTTTTTTTTAGAGAAATAGCATAGCTTGCTGTGCTACGCTGTTTCCGTAGCTCTCATGCTTGGCAATATGAGCTACTGAAACAGCGAGTGCCGGAGCACTCTACTGTTTCCCAGCCAGCTGGTGGTCGGGGCTGACCTGTTACATGTGCACTTGGCAGGTGAAGGCATCTGTGTTGGTCCCATGTTAATGTGTGCCCACATTGCTGAGAAAAATGAAGTTTTAATATATGTAAATGAGCTTCTAGGAGCACCGGGGCCATTGCTGTTCCTCCTAGAGGCTCTGCTTTCTCTGCTGCGGCCTCTGCAATTTAACTTTAGGGGAAGTCATTTTCACTGCCTGGCCCTGTCAATCAAAGTGCAACACCCCTGTTGCTCCTAGAGACTCGTTTGCATATATGAAAAGATAATTTTTCACAGGAAGGCAGGCACATATGAACATGGGACCAACACAGATGCCTTCAGCTGCCAAGTTCACATATTACAGGTCAGCCAGTTTCATAGGTACAAATCTGCTGACAGATGCCTTTTAAAAAACAAAAGCCCAAATTGACTGTTCTTAAAGATGGCATAAGCTTAGACAAGCTGTCCAGATCTGCACCGCATTTATCTCAGGAGCCCAGGCTGTGAGCCCTTGTGATAACTCTACTACAACTATTGGTTGGCTTACTTTGTGACATATTTTTACGCCATAATTGCGGCTTTGTTTTGGTGTAAAATGGTTCCTCTTAGGCCTCTTTCACACAAGTGAGTTTTCCGTGCGGGTGCGATGCGTGACGTGAATGCATAGCACCCGCACTGAATCCTGACCCATTCATTTCAATGGGTCTGTGTACATGAGCGTTTTTTTTTCACACATTAGTTCTGCGTTGCATGAAAATCGCAGCATGTTTTTTATTCTGCGTTTTTCACGCAGCCCTGGTCCCATACATATGAATGGGGGTTCAGTGAAAAACTCAGTGGTTCCGGAAGCAAGTGCTGATACAATGCGTTTTTCACTGAAGGTTGCTAGAAGATGTTGTTTGTAAACCTTCCGTTTTTTATTATGCGCGTGAAAAACGCATCAAAATGCATTGCACTCGCGCGGAAAAAACTGAACAACTGGACGCAATCGCAGACAAAACTGAGTGAACTTGTTTGCAAAATGGTGCGAGTTTCACTAAACACATCCAGACCTAATCCATCACGCTCGTGTGAAAGAGGCCTTAGGGCCTACCCCTTTACCACAAAGCTCCACCCCTTGTCAGAAAAAACATTTCAGAAAAATGTGGAGAAACCCTCGGTGCACCAAGCTGCGCCACTTTTTAGACAGATTTTTATACAGACACAACAGTAAATCTGGGCCAAAGTATTTACTCACCTCCCCTCTCTCCTGACTCCTCTTCTCTTCAGGGTCTGACACCAGACAGTGTTCCACAGAACCCCATTTGAACAACGTTGCTATAATGTTTGTCTGCTTAAGGGGACTTTCCAGTAATAATTACTTTTAATCTAATGTCTGCAGCCTGCCTCCTGAAAAAGAAAATTCATACTTATCTGGTCCATGCTGCTCCGGTCCTCTGTGCTACCTCAGCTATGTCCATGTTCTGGTCCCTGGAGTGTTCACATTTGGCACTGTATGGACATGGTCACATGCTATGCTGCTGCCAGTAACTGGCTTCAGAGGTGCCATGCTGCTTGTGGCCACATGTTCGCTGAAACCAGTTATTGGCTGCAGCGGAACATGTTTGACCATGACCATGCAGCGCTGTATATTAGCACTCAAGGAAACATAACATGGACACATCGGAGGCAGAGCGGAGAACCTCAGTGTGAAGCAGGTAAGGTAAGGAATTTTCTGTTTCAGGTAAGTTGTGGGCATTAGATTACAAATAATTATTGCCAGAAAGCCCCCTTTAAATCTGGCATTTTTCTTGGTTTTCTGGATAATCATAGAAGCTTTTGAATATTTAGAAATTTTCCTTCTCCCCTTCTACCCCATATTGGCCAGACCACTTGATAAGTATTCTTCCTAGAATAATTTTGGGATATTATTACTCCTTCATTGGGATCTACTCCAGATTTTAATGCTTGCTAACAAATGGAAATTCATGCATTTTATCCTTTCCTTTGTGCATTTTTCCTTGTGTTACGTTTGTCTCGGCACTACCCAATCCACCAACATTGATTTCCTCCGGTAATACAAAATGTTCAGCACATGTTCAAGTTTTGTTCAGATTTTTAATGCAGTTTTGAAACCCAAACCAGTTGTGGATCCTAAAGGGAAATAAAGTTTAAAGAAATTCTACTTCTCCTTGTGTCTGAATCCAATCCTGGTTTTAGCTTTAAAAACTGCATACAAATCCTGAATGTGCACTGGTAGCCTCTCAGGGGTCCTCCCTGGCCGCTGGCTTGTGCTAGGTAATGGATTTGTGTTTTCTAGCTCTACATAGTGCACAACTTGCTTTATAAAACAGAAATATATGATTCCCTTGCTGATCATCGGTTTCCATTTTATAGCACAAGGTGAAGGGCATTCATCAGTACTGGCATTAGCGGTACTGTTTTCCCCATATATGCTGAAGAAAGCCATATGTTATCATGAAAAAATAACCCCATTGGTTCTCATTGTGAAAAATCTTTGCTTTCATAGAAAATAGTGTAAAGATCTACAATCTACCCAGTATGCAAAATAGCAATGGTAAGGGTCCATGGGGGGCTGCCTCCTTCTATATCATTGCTTTTCTGGCAAATTTCTGATATTTGCCCAAATTGAATAAAGGGTGACCTTGGCGACCACATAACACAGTTTTGGACTTATTACTGATTTTTTTTTTTAAAGGGAATCTGTCACTCTGATTTTGGACTATTATCTATAGTAATACATGAGCAGTACTGCAGATATGGCGTCCAGGTGACTAGTTTTTTTTATTTTTCTATTGCCTCCAATTTCCCCATCATCATCACTGAAAACTGCACTAAAATACATTGTCAGGACTGCAGTGCATGCGCGCAGGAGTGCAGCATGGCAGTCCAGACTGTGTATTTCAGACAGGGGCGGATGAACTTTACTGGAAATTCCTGGCGGGCTGATGTATCCCCAAACACTGCTAGCATTCTGACAGTGTATTATATACCCCTGTGTATTTAAAATGTTTCCTATCGCTACTTTTAAACTGTTACCAGAGAGACTTCTACCGCACAATCTCCTGTCTGACAGACAGAAGCCTTACCAGTTGTGCTAAACAGCACATTATTGTCCATGGGAAGAATTTCTCTAGCTAAAAACCTTTTTCAAAATATACAATGAATGTAGAGACACAGGGAGAGCGCTAAAATGTGTGTATTGTTAATTATTTTGCTCCTTTACATTTTAGTGATTAGTAGTAAGGCTGAAAAAGTTCAGCCTGCATTTGTGGGAGGGGCTTGGGCCGCTACTTATACCTTTCCCCCTCAAGCAATCAGCCTCGGCATGAACGGCGGCCGTGCCGCGCCTGTGCACTTCCGGAGGGTAGGAGGTGTGTCAGTTCAGAGCCGCGCGCGCTGCATACTATCGAGTCGCCTTCCCGCTCACCTCGCATGTCAGGTAACACCCCCTTCCCCCTGCGATCCCTGGGTGGCGATGGTAAGTAGTACCTTCCTTCTAGCTGGCTGACCGTCGCCCGTCAACTCGACGGTTCCTGCTTCGTGCGCTGGCTGCTCTGCCTACTCTGACCTGCTTCCGCCCTCATCGATCCGCTTCCGGTCTCAGCGTCACAGGTTTCCCGGGTACGCCTCGACGCTCCCGGCCAAGACTCGCCTGCAGCTCGGGTAGGTGAGAGAGCTCCGCGACCGGAGTCATCCCCCACGCCGATAATAGCCTCGGCATGAACGGCGGCCGTGCGTTGGATCCATGCGTATCCTTTCCCTGATGTTGTCCTGCACGTGCCTCCCGTCTTCTCCCCGCCAATCACCACAACACACCATGGCTCTCACAGGTGGTAGCGCGCCTACACCAGCCGTCCCTGCGCTACTCACAGCTTCCTGGGCGATCTCCGGGAATCAGGTTGGCTGGGGGAGCCGCTGCCGCCTCAATGCCCAGCACCCGGTGACTGCCGGCTCGTTCTGTCACTCGGCACTCCCCTGGGCTGGGTCTCTGTCTGCGGCATTGTGCCTTCCGCAGTTGTCAGCTCTCCGCTGTGCGGCCTCATTGGGAGCTATTTGCAGTTGCTGCACTATAGATGTTGTTCACTAGTGCGCAGGTGACCAGGTACATTTATTTATAGCTTTTAACTTCTTCCCAGGTGCTATCAAGACTGTTATGAACATTCATATTTTTAGGCGGCAAACTGAGGAGCGGCGTCCCTCAGTTCACTTCTGGAGTCAGGGCTCGCATGATCCTCCTTCCTGAAGCATGTTACCCGAGCTCCGTCCTCTCACTGACTGTCCCCTGCCCTTCCTTAGTGCCGGCAGGACCGGTTAAGAAATTCCCCCACGCCCTTTGCGCCGCAGTGCACCCGTCTAGCGCCCCACTACCAGCGCCCCTTTCGCAGCGATGATGTGCGTTCCAGCTTGGAGCGTTACACCAGGAATAACATGTAATATCTTTGTCACACTCCCTGCTGTGGGTGTCCATGGCCCTGCCTCAGTGCGGTTCATGGAGCCGCTAGCGGCAGGGGTATGGAGGCTTCCACCTCCATGGTTACAGCACGGCGGTGCGGCTACCACCACACACACGTGCAGGCTAGTACGGTCCTAGTTGCCCATCCTCCTCCCCACATCATCAGTCCTTCATGCAGAGGGCTCCTCCGTACCTCACTTAGCACTGCTACTGCGCAGTTGGTTTTTCACTTGCGCTCCACGGTGGTTCGGCGCTGGCACCCTTTTCTCCACTCACCTCTACTGCATGCCTCATCGTAACTCTTCTCCTGTCCCGCTCCTACTCCTCTCCCTTCTTTCCCTAAGTATGGCCTGCAACCCTTTTACTGCCGATTTGTATAGTTCTGGCATCTTCTGCAGATTAAATGGTGCATATTCCCTTTGCTTACTAAATTCTGTACTTTCTACCCCTTTCTCTCTCCCCTCACTGTTTCATGCCTGTTCTTCCTTTTCTTGGGTCTTTTACATATTGTTCCCCGGTCTCGCTCCTCCCGCCTGCTCCCCCTTGTCCATAACAAAATACATTTCAGAATTGGTATACAATACAAAGGTTGGGCTCTTATTTCCCAGAGGGCCCACATTGTTCATAGTGTTATTATTTAACCCGCCTTACAGTATCACGCCTCTATGGTTCTGGTTTAGTCGGGTTTTTGCCGCCTCATGCTTGCAGCCTCCCGCCATCTCACTGCACGTCAAGCTTCCGCTGCGGCGCTTCCCATAAACCTGTGGCCATTGTACTTTGTCATAGTTTGCCTAAATTGCTCAGTTCTGGCTTTATTCAGCATAATATTAGTCCCTGAATCGCTCAGGTCATGCATCATTCATTATTTAGTTGCCTGAATCGCTCAGGTCTGGTATCGTTCATTTATAGGGGCTTGAATCGCTCATGTATAGTTGCCTGAATCGCTCAGGTCTTGTATCATTAATTTATAGGTGCCTGATTCGCTCAGGTCCTATACTATACACGTATTGTGGCCTGGTTCGCTCAGGTCAAGCTTCATGCATTATAATGTTGATTCCCGTATCGCCTAGGTCATGTATCATGCATGTATAGTTGCCTTGAATCCCTCAGGTCATGTATCTTACATATATAGTTGCCTGAATCGCTCAGGCCGGTATCATACACATATGATTGCCTGAATCGCTCAGGTCATGTATCATACATGTATAGTTGCCTGATTCACTCAGGTCTTGTATCACACATGTATAGTTGCCCGAATCGCTCGGGTCATGTGTCATACATGTATAGTTGCCTGAATACGCTCAGGTCATGTATCATACATACTTAGTTGCCTGAATCGATCAGGTCATGTTTCATACATGTATATTTGCCTGAATCGCTCGGGTCACGTTCCATTTTTCATAGTTGCCTGAATCGCTCAGGCCATGTGTCATACATGTTTAGTTGCCTGAATACTCGGGCCATGTATCATACATATTCAGTTGCCTGAATCGCTCAGGCCATGTATCAGACATGTTTAGTTGCCTGATTCCTCGGGTCATGTATCATACATACTCAGTTACCTGAGTCGCTCAGGTCATGTTTCATACATGTATATTTGCCTGAGTCGCTCGGGTCACGTTTCATTCTGTATAGGTGCCTGATTCCCTCAGGTCATGTATCATACATGTTTAGTTGCCTGCTTCCTCGGGTCATGTATCATACTTATTCAGTTGCCTGCATCGCTCAGGTCATGTATCATACACGTTAGTTGCCTGAATCCTCGGGTCATGTATCATACATTTTCCGTTGCCTGTATTGCTCAGGTCATGTTCCATCCTTGTATAGTTGCCTGAATCGTCCAGGTCATGTTTAAATCATGTATGCTTGCCTGAATCACTCAGGTCATGTATCATTCATATATTGTTGCCTGAATCACTTAGGTCATGCATCATACATATTTAGTTGCCTGTTTCACTCAGGTCATGTTCCATACATGTACTATTGCCTGAACCACGCAGGTCATGTTTTCTTCTGCGTAGTTGCCTGAATCGCTTAGGTTCATGCATCATTCATATATAGTTGCCTGAGTTCCTCAGGTCATGTGTCATTCATGTACAGTGGCCTGATTGCTTAGGTCAGTGTTTCATTCGGTATAGCTGCCTGAATCGTCCAGGTCATGTTTCATTCATATACGGTTGCTTGAATCGCACATAGTCAGGTGTCATTCATAGTCTTGCCTGAAGCGCTCAGGTCATGTATCATACATGCATTTCTGTCTGAACCACTCAGGTCATATTTTCTTCCATTTAGGTGCCTGAACCTCTCAGGTTCATGTATCATTCATATATAATTGCCTGAGTCCCTCGGGCCATGTATCATACATAAATATAGTTGCCTGAATCACGCAGGTCATGTAATATTTATGTATAGTTGCCCTGATTCGCCTAGGTCCTGTATCATTCACTTACAGTTGCCTAACATCACTCAGGTCATGTTTCCCACAGTATAACGTGGGTTCCCGAATCGCTCAGCGTTTGCTTTTCTCTGTTCCAACCAAGCCATTTTCCTTTCAGCCCATTTGGGGTCATTCTGGAATCACGCAGATGTTCTGTTGTCTCCACTGGTGCGCTCTGCATTTTAAACGTAATTGAATCCCATGGCTTCGGCTGGTTTATCTCTTTCCGTTTCCAGTCCGGGTCCAATATCAGTGGGAGTTTTCACCCTGGTCCAGGTTCACACAACCTTTTGAATCCCCGTCCAGGTGGTCAGCACGGTCTTATGGCTGTATTACCCAGGTCCGGCTCGCCAAAGGTTGGGTACTTTTGTCAGGCTTCTAGTCCCGGGTTTAGGGTTAAGTTCTATTAGCCGTCAGTTCGATGCACATACAAGTTCAATCGCTTGTCTAGGTTCATATGGAGCACCCCTCCACGTCATTCCCGTTCATTCTGCAGTTCCGGGTTTTAAAAAAAAAGAAAGAAAGCTAGTCGGCGGTATTTTGGGCCCTTCTTCAAGGCTGGGCTGGCCCTCGCTACGTTTGCGGTCCAGATCGCACAAACAGGTCCCAGTACAGGGGCCAGCTTGGCCAGCCGCACGCATTGAGCCGGTCCATTACACCCTTCATCCTGCTCCTCGGTAGCCGTAATCCCACTACACCCTCCTACAGGTGGACTTTACTTTTGCCCCCTTCCTGGCCTACCCCGTCCTGGCTCGGGCACAATTCAGCCAGTAATAGATATAGTCAGGCCATCCGCACCTTAGGATAGTTATCGTCATCTCCTCCACCCAGATGGTGGCACCGACCATAAGTAGTAAGGCTGAAAAAAGTTCAGCCTGCATTTGTGGGAGGGCTTGGGCCACTACTTATACCTTTCCCCCTCAAGCAATCAGCCTCGGCATGAGCGGCGGCCGTGCCCCACCCTCCCTCCCTTTCTTTTTATCCTTTCAATTAGGGTAGGCCCCCTTCCTGGCCTACCCCGTCCTGGCTCCGGGCACAATTCAGCCAGTAATAGATATAGTCAGGCCATCCGCACCTTAGGATGGTTATCGTCATCTCCTCCACCCAGATGGTGGCACCGACCATAAATAAATAAATTAGACTTTGGCTGTTATCCGAGTGTTCTGGTATACAGGGCCGTATTTAGTATTGCCAAGCCCAATACACCTGCTCCTCCTGTATTATAGTGACCAGATACAGACAATACACCAGAGTCTGCTCCTCCTGTATTATAGTGACCAGATACAGACAATACACCAGATTCTGCTCCTCCTGTATTATAGTGACCAGATACAGACAATACACCAGATTCTGCTCCTCCTGTATTATAGTGACCAGATACAGACAATACACCAGAGTCTGCTCCTCCTGTATTATAGTGACCAGATACAGACAATACACCAGAGTCTGCTCCTCCTGTATTATAGAGACCAGATACAGACAATACACCAGAGTCTGCTCCTCTGTATTATAGTGACCAGATACAGACAATACACCAGAGTCTGCTCCTCTGTATTATAATGACCAGATACAAACAATACACCAGATTCTGCTCCTCCTGTATTATAGCGACCAGATACAGACAATACACCAGATTCTGCTCCTCCTGTATTATAGTGACCAGATACAGGCAATACACCAGAGTCTGCTCCTCTGTATTATAATGACCAGATACAAACAATACACCAGATTCTGCTCCTCCTGTATTATAGCGACCAGATACAGACAATACACCAGATTCTGCTCCTCCTGTATTATAATGACCAGATACAGGCAATACACCAGATTCTGCTCCTCCTGTATTATAGTGACCAGATACAGACAATACACCAGATTCTGCTCCTCCTGTATTATAGTGACCAGATACAGACAATACACCAGAGTCTTCTCCTCCTGTATTATAGAGACCAGATACAGACAATACACCAGAGTCTGCTCCTCTGTATTATAATGACCAGATACAAACAATACACCAGATTCTGCTCCTCCTGTATTATAGTGACCAGATATAGGCAATACACCAGATTCTGCTCCTCCTGTATTATAGTGACCAGATACAGACAATACACCAGATTCTGCTCCTCCTGTATTATAGTGACCAGATACAAACCATACACCAGAGTCTGCTCCTCCTGTATTATAGTGACCAGATACAGACAATACACCAGATTCTGCTCCTCCTGTATTATAGTGACCAGATACAGACAATACACCAGATTCTGCTCCTCCTGTATTATAGTGACCAGATACAGACAATACACCAGATTCTGCTCCTCCTGTATTATAGTGACCAGATACAGACAATACACCAGAGTCTGCTCCTCTGTATTATAGCGACAAGATACAGACAATACACTAGAGTCTGCTCCTCCTGTATTATAGCGACCAGATACAG
This sequence comes from Bufotes viridis, assembly GCA_033119425.1. Taxonomy (NCBI): domain Eukaryota; kingdom Metazoa; phylum Chordata; class Amphibia; order Anura; family Bufonidae; genus Bufotes; species Bufotes viridis. The sequence goes on from CM065598.1 coordinate 67,050,798, forward strand.
ACAATACACCAGAGTCTTCTCCTCCTGTATTATAGAGACCAGATACAGACAATACACCAGAGTCTGCTCCTCTGTATTATAATGACCAGATACAAACAATACACCAGATTCTGCTCCTCCTGTATTATAGCGACCAGATACAGACAATACACCAGATTCTGCTCCTCCTGTATTATAATGACCAGATACAGGCAATACACCAGATTCTGCTCCTCCTGTATTATAGTGACCAGATACAGACAATACACCAGATTCTGCTCCTCCTGTATTATAGTGACCAGATACAGACAATACACCAGAGTCTTCTCCTCCTGTATTATAGTGACCAGATACAGACAATACACCAGAGTCTTCTCCTCCTGTATTATAGAGACCAGATACAGACAATACACCAGAGTCTGCTCCTCTGTATTATAATGACCAGATACAAACAATACACCAGATTCTGCTCCTCCTGTATTATAGTGACCAGATATAGACAATACACCAGATTCTGCTCCTCCTGTATTATAGTGACCAGATACAGACAATACACCAGATTCTGCTCCTCCTGTATTATAGTGACCAGATACAAACCATACACCAGAGTCTGCTCCTCCTGTATTATAGTGACCAGATACAGACAATACACCAGATTCTGCTCCTCCTGTATTATAGTGACCAGATACAGACAATACACCAGATTCTGCTCCTCCTGTATTATAGTGACCAGATACAGACAATACACCAGATTCTGCTCCTCCTGTATTATAGTGACCAGATACAGACAATACACCAGAGTCTGCTCCTCTGTATTATAGCGACAAGATACAGACAATACACTAGAGTCTGCTCCTCCTGTATTATAGCGACCAGATACAGACAATACACCAGAGTCTTCTCCTCCTGTATTATAGAGACCAGATACAGACAATACACCAGAGTCTGCTCCTCTGTATTATAATGACCAGATACAAACAATACACCAGATTCTGCTCCTCCTGTATTATAGCGACCAGATACAGACAATACACCAGATTCTGCTCCTCCTGTATTATAATGACCAGATACAGGCAATACACCAGATTCTGCTCCTCCTGTATTATAGTGACCAGATACAGACAATACACCAGATTCTGCTCCTCCTGTATTATAGAGACCAGATACAGACAATACACCAGAGTCTGCTCCTCCTGTATTATAGCGACCAGATACAAACAATACACCAGAGCCTGCTCCTCCTGTATTATAGCGACCAGATATAGGCAATACACCAGATTCTGCTCCTCCTGTATTATAGTGACCAGATATAGGCAATACACCAGATTCTGCTCCTCCTGTATTATAGTGACCAGATACAGACAATACACCAGATTCTGCTCCTCCTGTATTATAGTGACCAGATACAAACAATACACCAGAGTCTGCTCCTCCTGTATTATAGTGACCAGATACAGACAATACACCAGATTCTGCTCCTCCTGTATTATAGTGACCAGATACAGACAATACACCAGATTCTGCTCCTCCTGTATTATAGTGACCAGATACAGACAATACACCAGATTCTGCTCCTCCTGTATTATAGTGACCAGATACAGACAATACACCAGAGTCTGCTCCTCTGTATTATAGCGACAAGATACAGACAATACACTAGAGTCTGCTCCTCCTGTATTATAGCGACCAGATACAGACACTACGCCAGAGCCTGCTCCTCCTGTATTATAGCGACCAGATACAAACAATACACCAGAGCCTGCTCCTCCTGTATTATAGCGACCAGATACAGACAATACACCAGAGTCTGCTCCTCCTGTATTATAGAGACCAGATACAGACAATACACCAGAGCCTGATCCTCCTGTATTATAGAGACCAGATACAGACAATACACCAGAGTCTGCTCCTCCTGTATTATAGTGACCAGATACAGACAATACACCAGAGTCTGCTCCTCCTGTATTATAGTGACCAGATACAGGCAATACACCAGATTCTGCTCCTCCTGTATTATAGTGACCAGATACTGGCAATACACCAGATTCTGCTCCTCCTGTACTATAGCAACCAGATACAAACAATACACCAGAGTCTGCTCCTCCTGTACTTTAGCAACCAGATACAAACATTACACCAGAGTCTGCTCCTCCTTTATTATAGCATTTTGTTTATACATAGAGTTGAGCAAACCCAAACTGTATAGTTCGGGTTTGTACCGAATTTTAGGATGTTCGGGACACGGACCCGAACCCGAACACTCTTTCTTTTATTTTTCTCTTAACTTAACAGCGGGGTGGTGGCTTGGTACTTACTCCAGTATAGGGGCATATGGACATTACGGCACTTTGAATTGGGTAATGCAGGTGATCTTAATAGGTGGGGATCGCTTATATACTCGGATTCTGGAATATGACACATATGGCTAGGATACTCAGCTGGAAGGAGCTTGGCTGACACGAATAAGCGACATAGCATTTTCAATTACTTATCGCGGTTTCAGGCAACTATATGCTGTTTACAAGAGACGCATTTAACTAAAAATACATTACACTGGCTAAAAAGGTCATGGGTGGGATATGCGGCTCAAGCGGTGTTCTCCTCGCATTCCAGGGGAGTAAGTATATTAGTACACAAGAGTGTTAGATTTCAATGTATTAAAGAGTTCCTTGATGAGGAAGGGAGGTTTGTCTGTATACTATGCAATATAAAAGTTATTCAAATAATGTTGGTGGCGATATATATCCCCCCGCTATTCGCGTCGACCCCCTTGAGAATGATCCTAGACTTTATGGCGGAATATCCAGGAATTCCGTGGCTGCTGACCGGTTAGATAGATGTAGGGTGGGGGGATCTCGGAGATCTCCAGGAAGCTCTGCATTACGAAACATTATGAAAGAGGTAGGTCTGATGTATGGAGGGTGAGGCATTCATGCAGAACATAAATACTCTTGCAGCTCGTCCACATATCATACTCTATAACGAATAGATTTGGCGTGACCTGACAGGCATGGCTGAATCCATCAACCCCTTAGTGACCAACAATACGTGTTTTTACGGCAGTCACTAAGGGGCCTTAGACTGGGCTGCCGCTTTTACCCGTCTAAGCACGGGTCTCCCGTGCAGCAATAGCGGGGACCCAGCTCTTACATGAGAGCCGTGGCCCTGCTCTAACAGCCCAGACCGGCAGGAGTGCCGATCCGGGCTGTGTAACAATTTACATGCCACGGACTTCCTCTGTCTACCATCGGCACCCTGCAAAAGCGATCGCGGGGTGCCCATGTGTATGAAGGCTAGCAGGGGTCTGTTGTAGGCCCCAGACCAGCCTAAAGTAATTTCCAGCAGGCTGTGTCTGTGTCTCCCCCATGTGTTTTGTATTGCCGCGTCCATAATGACCCGGACTACATAAATATCACATAAATTAGCCCCTACAGTGAACACCGTAAACAAAACAAAAAAACATTGCTAATTCTTAGTTGCCACCGAAAAAAATGTAATAACGAGCGATCAAAAAGCGCCATATACTCCAATATGATACCAATGAAAAATACAAGTCATCCCTCACATAACTTTTTTATTTTTCTTCTATGGATTTATGGATTTTGGGAAGCGACAATGCAAAAACATTTGTTTATTTTAAGAAAAAGGGGTTTTATTGCAAAAAAGTAGTAAAACGTAAAAAAAACTATATGTATTTGGTATCACTGTAATCACACTGACCCAGAGAATAAAGATATTATGTTATTTATACCGAAAAATGAACACCGTAAAATTTATAACGTAAAAACACAGTGGCAGTATTGCTGTTTTTCCCATCTCCCTCCCAGAAAAAGTTAATAAAAGTTATTCAGAAAGCTATGTGTAAGCCAAAATGGCTTTATTAAAAACTACAACTTGTCCTGCAAAAAACAAGCCCTCATACAGTCATTTAGACAGAAAAATAAAAAAGTTATAGCTCTTGGAACACGACGATGAAAAAAGGAAGAAAAATGCTTGGTCAGTAAGACCCAAAACAGGCTGGTCACTAAGGGGTTAAAGAACACATGCTGTCTGGGATGCTATGAAAGCATATCTAAGGGGGCTATTGATTAAGGCTATTAGTGCACATAAAACCAGGTCCAAGGAAGCGGATGTCAGGGATCATAAAGCCGTAACGGAGGAGAAAGAGTGGGTCATATGCCATCTGTTATCTTTAAGGCCTAGCAAGTATCGTCATGCATAACGGAGTTGATAGATCCTCAGGGGAAGACATATGTGGGTACAGAGGATATTCTGGGAGTATTTAGGGGTTTCTACTCTCTTTATACCTCTAGGGCCTCTGATTCGGAGGAGGGGCTATTAATGTTCCTTAGGAGGTAGAATTGCCAACGCTTTCGGCAGAGGATAGGGAACAATTAGAAGCGCCTATTAATCTGGAGGAGGCCCTAAAAGATATGGCTAATGATAAAGCCCCGGGTTCGGATGGCATTGCAGTGAAGGTATATAAAAGATTTCAGGGAGTATTGATGCTGGAATTACTCAAGATTTTCAATTACTCGTTGGAGGTGGGCTTTCTCCCGGGTTTAATGCAGGAGGCCCTTATAGTAGTGATACCAAAACCTGGGAAAGACCCGAGAGTCCCAGACTCATATAGATCGATATACCTTTTAACGTCGGATGTCAAACTTCTAGCAAAAGTCCTAGCGAAACGTCTGTCCAAGGTGATTCTTAACATAATCCATTCAGATCAAACGGGCTTTATGCCCCAGAAATCTACAGCTATTAACATACGTAGCGTATATACCAGTTTACAAGTTCAGGTGGATAATTGCAGAGATATAACTATTCTGTCTTTTGATGCTGCTAAGGCATTTGACAGTGTGGAATGGGGGTATCTTTGGGGTACATTGAGATGTATGGGCTTTGGACAGAGGTTTATCAAATGGGTGTATTCAAACCTGACGGCGTGGATCAGGGCTAATGGGGGAGTGTTTAATTCCATTCGGTTAGCTAGGGGAACTAGACAGGGCTGTCCGCTTTTGCCCCTGCTATTTGCTATAGCCATAGAACCTTTAGCAGCAGTGCGTAAATCTCCAGATAATAAGGGGTTTCAATACGGACAGATACATAATAAAATTGCGTTATATGCTGACGATACTCTTTTTGGGAGATAAGTCATCTTTTTTATCGGCTGCTATGTCTCTTATAGACCGGTTTGGAAAGTTGGCGGGCCTTACTATTAATTGGCAAAAATCGGTGTTGATGCCTATTGATGGTCAGGTAGTGTCTGCCACGGTCATAGCTAACAATATTCCCTGTGTGGAGAGTATTAAGTATTTAGGAATTCATATATTGCCCAGGCTTATGGACTTTGAGGAGTTAAACCTGTGTCCATTGTTGGGGAAATATAGAGTGAAGGCTAGAGCATGGTGTAAATTATTTCTTTCAGTTGTGGGTAGAGTTAATCTCCTCAAGATGGTACTGATACCGCAACTGTTATACATACTTCACAACACCCCGGTCTGGTTGCCCCTGGATAGTTTTCATAAAATGAATGCTATATTCAGAGACTTAATATGGCGAGGGGGTCAGCCTAGAATCAAATTGGAGACATTGCAATATGTAAAAACAGCTGGCGGTTGGGGGTACCAAATCCTTGGATCTATTATCTAGCAGTGCAATGTCAGCACTTTAAAGGATGGAAGGACTATACCCTGGTGAATATGACTAGTCAGATCCTACAGCAAAAAATAGGAGGGAGAGATCTAATGTGGATATTGGAGGGAGCCGGGATCCCTAGTCTGGAGGGGAATTTTCCCTTGATAGGGCTTATGAAAAAAGTGTGAGCCAAGGTGAAGCAGCTGAGAGGTGTCCTGGGTATTAGCGAATTATCTCCGCCATGTAACAACCCCCTTCTACCTGAATTTCTTTCTATGTCAGGAATACAGGATTGGAATAAGGGGATTCTTAGGATAGGTGATCTATTAGATAATGGAGTGTTTAGGTCCTTCATGGATATAGGGGAGAAATTCCAGATCCCTAGCACAAGCTTCTAGCAATATCTTCAATTGCGCCATGCGTATGACACTACGTTGAAAAAAGGCACTAACATTATTAAATTACATACGGCCAAAAATATAATGCTCACAAGGGGAGATAAGAGAGGTCTGACACATTGCTAATGGATACGTTTTTGGACTCTCATCCATTGACACGAATGAAGAGATGGGAGAGAGATCACAGGACCATGTGGAAGACATTCTAGAAGTGGTCCCACTGATGTCATTGAGTGAACAGGGGAAACTGTCCCTACTTTTTACTATTCATAGAGTGTATAAAAGGCCAATATTTTTACACCATATTGGAGTCAGAACTGACGTAGATGTCCAAGATGCTCACTGGAGCCAGCCAACTTGCTTCACATGCCATGGCAGTGTCAGAGTCTGGAGCGGTACTGGAAAGGTATGTTGGAGACAATACATCATGCATTTTCGGTGAGAGTGGATAGAGATCCCAAAATATGTATATATTAGGCTATGTTTCTAAAGTTGGGACAGATGAATATAGAAAGGTCACGTTGGGTAGGTTGTTGTATGTAGCCAGAAAATTGATAGCCCTGCATTGGATACAGGAGAGTCCTCCAACACTGGAGGAATTCCAGATAAAAGTTCATAATATGCTGGTGTGTGAAAAAGCTATATTCCTGAAAAGGGGATGACCACAAAAGTTTGATAAATTATGAAGTGACTGGATGTCTCATAGTCATATTATGATTTAAAGGACAAAGTAGGAGGAAATATATTGCCGGAGTGAGTAAGGGTTTGGGAGGGGGAGAAGGGTTAAGGGAGAGTGAGTTAAGAGTCTAGATTTAACCCCTTAGGGATCTGCGCAGTACATGTCCGGCGCTGGTGGACGTGACTTAAGGACCACCTGATCAGCGGCAGAGGTCAGTCACTGATGGCTGGACCCCTGCTGTATGTGCCGACATCAGCGAAAACACTGATGCCGGGGCGTTAACCCTTACACTGCCACGGTCAGAGCTGACTGTGGCACGTGCAGGATCATGCCGGTGCGGGGTGGCCATCGGGTCCCTGCGTTGCTCTAACAGGGACCCGATGCCTTCCTGTAACAGCCCGATGCCTTCCCTAGGCATCGTGGCTGCCTTCCATGACAGCGTGTGAGATCCAGCCCTCTGGATCTCACAGGCATGAAGGCTGTAAGTGTATTACTCAGTGTAATACACTTACAGCCAATGCATTACAATACAGAATAACTGCTGAGTTATTCATTTTGACTATTTCTTTTACAGACAGCAAATCCACGATAATTAACTGCAAGTTAGCGGTACCTACATTTATGTTTGTATTCTGTCATGTGTATTTTGATTATGTTTTGTTATGTCCTAATTTGTCTTACGATTGACGTTTCCCAGACTAGCGCCCATTTTGGGCATCTGACGTCATCACACGTGAGAGGAGAACTGTGATTTAAAGTTGTAAATTAGTTTACTATGTTAGCTGACGAAGGCTGGACGGGCTGAAACATTGGAATAAAAAAGCATATGAACTGAATAGAACGAGGGTCCGCTGGGAATTTGTTACATTGTCTTCTGGCGCTCTCTCCTTCCCGTGCCAGCGCAAACTAGAATCAAGTGCCGACCATCTTTCTGCTTACATTTAGAACTGACGGAGGATGCGCCGAAGTCACAAAATGTTGTGACTTTGCATGCTCTATATTGTGCGTTTTTCACGCAACGCAGGCCCTATAGAAGTGAATTGGGCTGCGGGAAAATCGCAAGCATCCGCAAGCAAGTGCGGATGCGTTGCGATCTTCCCGCATAGTTGCTTAGCAACAGGACCAGATCTTTATTATTTTCCCTTATAACATGGTTATAAGGGGAAATAATAGCATTCTTAATAAAGAATGCATAGTAAAATGAAGTGGAAGGGGTTAAAAATAATAAAAGTTAACTTACCTTAGCCACTTGATCGCGTAGTTGCGATCTGTCCTGTCTTTCCCAGCATCAGCTAAGAACTAAAGGACCTGTGATGACGTCACATCACATGGTCCATCTTACCATGGTGATGGACCATGTGATTGGACCATGTGATGTGACGTCATCACAGGTCCTTAGTTCTTAGCTGATGCAGGAAAGAGAGGACAGATCGCAACTACGCGATCAAGTGGCTAAGGTAAGTTAACTTTTATTATTTTTAACCCCTTCCACTTCATTTTACTAAGCATTCTTTATTAGGAATGCTATTATTTCCCCTTATAACCATGTTATAAGGGAAAATAATAAATTCTCCAGAAGACCCGAAACCGGACTTCAGTGATGAAGTCCGGCTTCGGGTCTGGGTACCAAACATGGCGATTTTTCTCACGTGCGTGCAAAACGCATTACAAACGTTTGCACCCACGCGGGAAAATCGCGCATATTCCCGCAACGCACCCGCCTCAAACATGACGCCCGTGTGAAAGAGGCCTTACTCTTTGTTGCACTGAAAGCCACACTCCTTAATCCTGAGCTGTAACTGTACGGTGTCATCACATGGCCTAGGAAGAGGCCTCAGCATTCACGGAGTGCCCGGCCTCTCCTAACAGCTGATCGGGTGTCGGACTCCCGTCGATTTGATATTGATAATCTATCCAGAGGATATTATTATTGGATAACCCCTTTAAGTGTACACAACTGGGAGAAACTGGTGTATTTTATGTAGAATAATAAAAAATCGATCATATGTCAAGCATTTACGTATGTCACCCCCTCATTATAAAAAATAAAACTGTCACATGTTTTTTTAATGTAGAAAGTGTGAAGCTAAAGATAATCCGTATTTCACAGCTTTTTATTATACACAGTGTGAAGCCATGCACTACTGCCTTCGCTAAAAAAAGACTTCCTTGACATATGGCACAAAGATCCCTGTGGCACACACTTCACCCATAGAAAACAATTGATACGCTCCACTACAGATTTCTATTGTGTTTTCATTGTACATTCCATTGAATTTTCTGGTAGGTCGTAAGTAAAACAGCAGGGAGGAAATTGCTACTGAAATTCAGTACTAGTAAGAAAAGGATGATATGTATTGTCTGAGATAATGAGGAGCTTAAAGGGAACCTGTCACTATGAAAATGCCATGTAAGCTACTGGCACCATGTCATAGAGCAGGAGGAGCTGGGCAGATTGATGTATGGTTTTGCAGGATAAGATTCAGTATAGCCTATATTTTATTCATTTAGATCCATACTCATTCTGGGCTTTCAAGTCCAGGAGGCGGTCCTATCAGTGATCTCTGTATACACAGTCATAGAGGGAAGGCCGTCATCACTCATAGGACCGCCTCCTGGACTTCAAAGCCTAGAATGAGCAGGAATTTAAATGAATAAAATACAGGTTATACTGTATTTTATCCTGCAAAACTATACACTGACCAGCAAAAGGGTAACTTTTTTTTGAACTTTTGACTTTCAGGTTCTATATCTTACCATCCACTACAGCTTTGAACATGTCACTACTAGTGTAGAGTGATGCGAGCTTCGGATGCTTCATTCGAAGTCGCTTTGTTCAAAACTTTGGAATAATACTGTACAGAGATCCATCTCCGTACATTATTAGAATGTATGGGCTCAGATGAGCCGAAGTAAGTTATTTGCGAAGTCGCGCGTGACTTAGTTGAATAACTTTGGTGGTTGAATTTAAAAGTAGAAAACCACTTTAAAGCTTTAAACCAAACTCGGCTTCTGTTCCGACTAGTACCTGGGAACCGAAGCCGAGTAACTGCACTGTTACTGTTTTGCACCTAAAATTCTAAATGTGAATTTTTATTATTTTCTAAATCCACGTATGGATTTCAACTCTGCCTGAATCCTTCTTTGCATGCTCTTGATCAGTGATAAATACAACAATTCCAGTCCATTAGCTTCGTTGGAACTCTCAGCGTGTCTCCAAAGTGATGTGGGTTCAATTCACAAGAGGCATTAATCGATTAGCGAGACCGCGCGTCTTCAAATTCTCACAAACACAGGTATAACAACTCCCACCATGGCCAAGAGAGGTCAGGTCCCACAAACGTTCTCTATTTAAAACATCCTGTGGAACATCAGAAATTTGCACAGCTATTTAGATCTCGGCTATATTTGCTCTAATATACTCACAAGCGCACACAGTTTGCAGGCACATCAGTTAGGCTGGAGTCTCCTTCTATCTTCAACAACCAACGCTTATAACCTTATGTTCCTAGGAATATATAAGGTTGCTTCCATAGTGAAATACCATCAATCACCGTATAGAAAAAGAGGTTTTTAGTATTTACAAACGTTCTTTAAAAACAGGCATATAAACGTAAACATAGATCCCGCGTCTTCAAACAGCCCGACCCGGGTTTCGCTCCATTAGCTTCATCACCCTTCCCCACCCCCCTCATGAACAAAACATATTAAAAAAAACACTGCCATTTATAAAATTCTTACAACACTATTCTCATTAATCCTACACAATAAAAAAACTTTTATCCACCATAGTTCCAACATTTTCATAGAACTGTTTTTCCACTCTGTTTTTAAACCGCAGTGTCCAGTTCTGTCCTATTGGTTAACCTTTTCCTTTCCACTGTTTCAATTATAATTTAGCCAGACCTACCTAACACTGTTTTTCCACCTCTAAGTGCAACCTCCTAATCGTTTAGACACGCTTTCAGATCAAACTCAACATTTAGACCTCCTGGTTGTAAAGTATTCATTTCATAAATCCACCTAACTTCACACTTATCTATTTTACTCCTCCTCCAATTTCCCTTAACTTGCTCAGCCCCAGTGAACCTTAACCCCTTCGGGTTCTTCTTATGGGCATTTTTAAAATGCAGTGAGACTCCATGGCTTTCAAGCCCCTTTTTTATATTTTTGATATGCTCTTGTTGCCGAATTTTAAGCTTTCTCGTGGTGCGACCTATATACTGGAGGCCACAAGGGCACTCCAGCATATAGACCACTCCAGTACTTTCGCAGGAAATATCTCCTTTTATCTTTAGCTCTTTGCTCCTCCTATTGGACTGTATCGTTGTGGTTTTTTGTATTCTCTCTTTTATATCTCTGTTCTTGCATGCCGCACATAAACCGCACCATGTAAATTGATCTTTTTTCTTTGTGTCTGTTTTTTCGGAGATCGCACTGTGTACTAAATGGTTACGGATGCTAGGCGCCTTTTTAAAAATCATTTTTGGCCAGTCTGGGAGTTCCTTCCCAAGTACCGGGTCATTTTTAAGGGTAGTCCAGTTTTTTCTAATCGCAATTTAAAACAGTCCAGAGTGCACTGTGTATTGTGTCATAAAGGCAAATCGAAAATCCATAGTCTTTTTATTAATATTACTCTTACACCCTTACCTTATTTTTGCTGTCTCCTCTATATCCCTTCTACATTTTTCCAACTTCTCTTTTAAATATTCCTTTTCCACGAACCTATCTTCTATTATTTTACTTTGTTCCTTAAAAACCGTAACGTCTGAACAATTTTGGTGGATTCTCCCGATTCACCCATCAGAGCCCAGTCTATTGACTTTTGTCACATCACTCCAAATCGCCTGTTTACAATCTTCTACTGTCCACTGTTTGTACTTTTTTGCAAACTCGATCTGACAATCCTTATGACGATATTGAAGTTAAGGCTTCTTCGCCTTTATTCGGGCCACCAGAAAAAGATCGTTCCCACACCAGGAGCAAAACAGTAACAATGCAGTTACGCGAGAAGAATCTGCATGACTAATCATATGCTAAATGGTTGTAAGTTCAATCTATGTATGAGATAGCCAAGATGATTGTCTATAAAATGATGGTCGTCTCATGTTCGAAGCTGTAGTGGATGGTGAGATATAGAGGCTGAAAGTCCAGAGTTTAAAACATTGTTACCATTTTGCTCATCCGTGTATATCATTTGCTCAGCTCCTCCTGCTCTTTAACATGCTGCTCAGCTCAGATACTATTTTCTATGTCACATGTGCACTTTAAAATAGCAACATCCTCATCATTAGCTGGTGATAGAGCATATGAAATACTTTTTACAATGGGGTACCACTAGGGGGAGTCCAATGCAAAGAGATTTTGCATTCCATTTTACTCAGTGGTAGCTGTATACATTCCCATACACTGAGCTCGCCCTAGTGATGGCTTCACACACTGAGGAAGCTGCAGACAAAATGTAAATCTGCATGGAGGATATTTCTTAATGTATTTACTACAGTGATGTGGTGTAAATACATTGAGAAATATGGTGTTCAGAATGAGTGACATATTTATAAAGCACCTGAAATACAAGTCAAATAAAGTGTGCCAAGTGGAGCTTAACTTTATTATATTTTTTAGTACAATTGTTTCCTCTTAGTAAACAAAAAACGTGTACATTCATCAGAAAGTGGTGCCCTTGCATTTTGCGTTCCACATTGTCTGAGAGTGTCTGATGTATGTATAGTGGGTGGGGGCTCATAGTAAGTTTTGCTATGGGGCCTTGTGAGATTTGTGTACATCCTGACTTTTTACCTCATAGCTGACACATTTCTCAGACATTAAGCAACTGTTTGGGTAATCCAAAAATCAGCAAGACTGTTTCTAGCGGGTCTCTGTGGTTAAAATAGGAGGACCTTGCATGGGGACCCTGCCCATCTTTAACTCTAATAGGAAATGCAGAAATTGGATGTTCAAAGTGCAGAATAAACTCACTAAACAAGACAATAGCACTAGATAATGTGGTACTTACTAGTTATTCAAATACCATAAAACCTGTCTAGTATTAGTGATGGTATATTTACAGAAAATGAAGAAAATCAGTAAACTACAAACTGCAGTGAAGAGTTCTTGTTAAACATTTCTACAGTTTTCCTAATACTACTTTTAGTATTCCATATATATCTGAACTGTTACCTAAAATGTAAAGCGTATCCTGAAAGAAACAAGGCAATAAGGCGACATAGACTGAAACACAGAAAAGCACTAGAAAACAGAAAGACATGATATGGTCCTATATGCCAACTTTAAAGGTTCTTAGCCAGTTATTTCTATGAGATGATAACCTTCTTCTTCAGACTGTTCTGCCTTCCATAACATACAGATATATTTCCTTACACCAGGTGGCGCTAACGTTTCTGTTGACTCTAGTTGGATGAACAAAAATGAAGCGAAGTGTCAGCTCACCTGGAGCACAAACACAGAAGGGTTCCCAGGAAATGTAATCCAATTAGAAGAGTATGTTCAGCACTCAATCAAACAGTAAATCCTTTATTCAAAAATTGGAGCACATACAGATTAAAATCAACGTAATCAATGCGCTAAGTGTGTACAAACACTCGTAGGGCTGAATTACACTGGCAGATGAGGGTGACAATTTTCGGGAAGAAAGCTTTTCCAACAATCGCCTTTTCATCAGTGAAGGAAAGCGGTGCTATTACATTCAGCAATCTCCTCCACAGTATGGGAAGAAGCATTCATTAATGCCATCACTCATCCCCATACAGCAGGGGTGGATTGGCCATAGACCCTACAGGGTAACTTCCCGGTGGGCCGACGCCCCAGGGGGACACCCAAGTCCTGCTCTGTGCTACTGACCAGGTACATAATGAGCTCCCCTGCACACCACCACCACCACCACCACCCTTTCTGTTAATTTGGACCTGCCTACAAAATGGGGTCACTTTTTTTTTTTTTTTTTTTTTTTTCCAGATCCACTCTGAGCTCCCAATCTGCCCCTGCCATACAGAATCATTATTTGCCGGCAGCAGAGCACGTTTAGACAGCATAATCTGCCGCAAGCAAATGATGATTTTTGTGACCTGATGAACAACCAGCAAACAATATTTTAGTTGTCCGCATGAAAGATCCAATTACCCTATGAACGAGTGTTTCGCTCATTCATTGGGTGATCGGCAGCACCAGCAGATAATCACTAGGAGTGTTCCTACTGTACGAATACTTGTTAGCAGTGATCTGACCAATCCTCGGCCAGTGTAATACGGCCCTTAGTCATAGCATGATCCAATTTCGAAAAAGCGTTTACTACTTTACTGAGTGCTGAACGTACTCTTCTAATTGTTGACCGCAGTTGCTGTCTATGAGATTTCTTCTTCACTAATGCAGCTTAATTCCTCTAACATGGGGCAGGAGCTAACATTGCTGCCTGCAGAGTCACATCCTAACATCAACATCAACCAGTGAAAGCAGCAAAAAAGGTAATGATAATACATTACAAAGATGGAGAAACACTGATTCAGACCCTAAGTATTTCTCGCCTCAGCTATTGTAACTCACTATCAACCAGCATTCCACTTAATAAACTGGCTCTACTTTAATCCATCAGATCTTTCTGTCTTGTTCTAACACCTCTACCCATTTCTTGCAGAGTTAAAGTGTGTTCACACGACCGTATGTATTTTGCGGTGCACAAAAAATATGGATGGTATCTGTGTGATGTCTGTGTTGCTACCGTTCTTTAGCAGTTCTATTGTAACAATGCCTCTCATTTTTTGCAAAACAGGACATATTTAGTTTTTTTGTGGGGCCATGGAACAGACATACAGATGCGGAAAGCACAAGGTGTGCTGTGCGCAATTTTTCGGACCCACTAAAATTAAAGGGTCCGCATCCTATCCGCAAAAAATGCAGATCGGATGCGGACCAAAAATATGGTCGTGTGAATAGGGTCTTAACCTTGTAACTCTCCTACTAGTTCACAAGACACAGTGGCTTAATGGTTAGCACTGGTGTCATAGGTTCAAATCCGACAAAAGACAGCACCCTCGAGAAGTTTGTACGTTCTCCCAGTGTTGTGTCGGTTTCCTCCCAAAGACATATAGGGAATTTAGATTGTGAGCTCCTGTGTGGACAGCGAGTGATTATAATGTCTGTGAAATATGTTGGTGCTATGTAATTAAGTCCTGCCGATGAAAGTGACAAGGTGTAATGATGGAGGCTGCAGGTTGTAGGCCTTTGGCTAAATGAAGTGCACAAGTGGGTTTGCAAATAGAGTATAATGGTGCAGCATTGTGGAGATATTTTTGGACTAGTAGACCAAACTGTATAAAAAAAGACATGGATTGCACATCCACCTGGTAAGCATCAGGTAAACATAATATATACACATGAACACAAGGCTCTTTGTATATGTCTCATTTAAAATGCATAGGTCATTCACCCATGTCATAGTGGCCTCTTTTGAGTGGGTCTCAACACGTGATGAGTTTGCCGATGCATTTTCATCAAAGCATACAAAAACTCTCATGTTCAAAGACCTACAACTTTCATCCTGTATTATTACACCCTCTCACTCTCATCTGCTACTGTACAACTATTTTTTGGAACTCATTGCCTTGGACCAAGAAGTCATATCTGTCCTTTATACTTTCGCTGCATTTTATGATACACTCCTGTGAGGTAGAGGCCAATTTTCCTCATTTTAGGCCTCATGCACACGACCGTAGGTGTTTTGCGGTCCGCAATCTGCGGATCCGCAAAACACGGAAGCTGTTCCGCATTCCGTTCCGCAATTTGCAGAACGGAACGCGGCCCATTGTAGAAATGTTATATGCACAAGGAGTGCTGTCTGCATCTTTTGCGGCCCAATTGAAGTGAATCGGTCTGCGCCCGAGCCGCGGACACAAAATACGTTCGTGTGCATGAGGCCTTAGGGGGAAAAAATCCTTCCTGACTCTAGTGAGGCATTTGCATAACATTTCTAGACAAAGTATAGCGCCATCAAGGCACTGCATTCATTACTAGTTATCACTAGTTATCTAGGCTCTGTGTGGCATTCTTTGACTACTATCTTGTCATTGGATGATACTGTTTATCTTGGTAACCTATGGCCTTATTATTGGGCACTATTGCTTAAGGTGCTGTTGCAGCAATGCTGTTTCTAATGTGTTCATTAAGATCTGCTATAAATATCCTGTTTCCTCATTTGGATTCCATAAGGATTTATGTATTATTACGGTTGAGGAAACTCCTAGACTATTTTTAGTACTCTTAATTGAGTGAGAACTTTAGTATACTGTACAAGATTGTATACAATTCAGTTTGCTGCTTTGGGCTAAAGCTGTCACCAATCAAAAGTGCCCCAAAATATGTGGGGGCTAAATTTATTAGTATAAATACGCTACTTTGTTTGCAACTTTTTCAACAAAAATATTTGCACAAGTGGCATTTCTCCACCGGCCACTTTCCTGAAAAGGGGATGTGGTAAGGATGGGAAGGAGGCAGGACGATGACCCTGCTAACTTTTATAATCTTCTACACCATATTTCTGGTGTAGAAGAACACTGAGCTCTATGCCAGTTCAGATGCCGCATCTGGCAGCGCGCCGGGTAATCATACCCCGGCCTATGCCACCAGGCTATGATAAATCAGGGCCTATGTTTAGTTCCAGCCTCACAGTGTGTAACACCCCAGAGTGGTGTTACCAGTCCTGCACCCTGCTACTGTCTTTATTGGGCTAACACCAATACCATCTATGTATTTTGTCCAGGTCCTCCACACTATGCATTTCTAATCTGTTTGCAACTGTTTATTACATGTAATGTGCCTGGTTCACCAGCAGGTGGCAGCGTAACTGGCAGAGCTATCCTTATAGAGAATGGAACTTAGGCTAGTGTCACACTTGCGGCAGGACGGATCCGACAGGCTGTTCACCCTGTTGGATACGTCCTGCCGCTATTTTGCTGTGCCGCCGGACTGCCGCTCCGTCCCCATTGGGCAGAAGTGGGCCAGTCCTGCTTGCTACCAGAAGGAGGTGTGGCAGTTCTGGATTGTTCTGGTTGAGACTCCATTTTGGAGCTGCCAGGATTCTAATCTACTTTTTGGCTGAACATAAGTCCAACTACTAGAGTGAAGTGCAGCATAATGAGGAAACAAAGACACCAAGTTAGCTTGTCAGTACAGCAGAGCGAGCGAAAGATATAGCAGAGTTGAGTTTGCCTGCCAGCTTAATACTAAAGCCTGCTGAAACCAAGACAAAGCCTGAAACTGTTTGGAGGAACGTTTATTCAAGTAAAGCTGCCATTGAACTTCATCTCAAGGTCTGCACTCAAGTTATTTCTTCAAGTCCCTCAATCATTCCCCCTATTTATTGCTTCGGAGCCATAGCCTGGGGTCCAGCCATATCCAGGTAGGAGCACCATGACAAACATAAAGAAACAGATAGGCCGCACCATACCACTCGGCATTCCTACACCTGGGTAGCGTTATAGAAGGGCCCTGGGGGGGCGGGCCCGTTGCAAGTGTTTTTATGAAAGCGCCATATCGGCCATTGTTTTTTGTCCTGGCCACTTGCCCTGGCCACTTTGCTCTAATTTTGTTTCTACTGTATGTCCTGGAATTTGTGATATTACTTGACTTTGCTCCTGCCTTGGTTGCTATGTTTGGTGCCTGAGCTACTCTCCTGGTACCGACCCGTGCCTACATGGTAGATATCGTTCCAGCTTCTGGTGTCTGTGTCTTTGGTTGCAGCATCTGGTACTTGTTCCATGATTCCAGCTCTTGCCATCTCCAGGGCTCCATGTTCTTAGTTCAGGTTCCTGTGGATATCATTACAGTTAGTGATGCACTTTAGACACCTACATAAGGGAAGCTCTATTTTATGGACCACACACTGTCATTAAAATGAATGCTCTGCTTTACCTCGTATTTGACTCCTTTAGACCCTGGATAGGGGATAACTAACTGATCAGTGGTGGTCTAACCATTAGGATCCCTACTGATCCTGAGAACAGGGGTCCCATGTTCCTGTCCTGGGATCAGCAACCTTCAGCACTCCAGCTACAATTCCCAGCTTGTACACTCACTCAGCTGATCTGTAAAACTCCCATTGATGTGAATGCAGCGTGCTGGGAATTGTAGTTTAAAAACAGCTGGAGTGCCAGAGGCTGCTGATCCCTGATATACAGTATATATATCTCTTGGTACTTTATCAGCAGTAGTAAGAGCAACTGGACTCATATTTTCTCGTGAAGACATTTTGCTAGTCATCCGACTGGCTTTCTCAATTAGAAACATCTTCAAGAGAAAATATAAGTCTTGTTACTACTGATATACCATGACCTGGATGAAAGAGAGCTGTCACAGGCCTCTTGATACTTTGTAACTACAATGTGTTTTGTAATATACTTTAAATGTAACACTGTTATGTTAGCCATTGTGCCAGGATGCATTAATCTAGTGGTTGTGCACTTTGGGGGGGGGGGGACCTGCAAAGGGAGGTCTACTTACTTGCTTCCCGGTCCTGGTTTCCCACTCCTTCTCTCCCCGATTCCTGTGCTGCACTCCAAAGATGTCAACTTCCTTCTTGATGCTGCTGCAACCAACCGTTGGCCTCACCAGTTACCTGCTCCCCTTGCATCACGTGACCATTTGACATAATACTATTATAATAATATTACAAATGGCAGGGCAGGTCACAAAAAGAACAAATGTCACAGAAGTGGCAACAGAGAACTGCTATAATATGCTGTCCACTGCATATCTTATTCACATAACAGATGCATACGTTCTTTTACAGCATTGTTCTTTCCATCATGTCTAGAGATGAGTGAATTTCATATTTGAAATTCGCTCCTCTCTAATCATGTCTGATGGATTTCCACATTGCATTTTAATTTCACTGAATTCCCCACATTAACCCAACACATGACATGTGAATCATATTACATCATCATATCTCACGCTACTAGAAATTTCTGACAATGTACTTTAAAGTTGTAAATGATCTTGTGGATTTGTTTGAGTCTTCACAGTAAAGTTTATTAAGCACTTCACGTCAGCTCAGTATGAATTTCCTGGGTATTGTTTAGTCCTGAATGTCCTATACAAGGTCTCTCTAATCTCAAATAACCTATGTACTAAGGGTTCTAATCTTTATGTCAACATGGACTCCTCAACATTGAAATTACAAAAACAAGGCGGACAAGCCATAAGGTTATACAAATTGAGGAAGTAGCAGGTGTCACTGAGATCTGAAGATCATCACATTTTCAAGCACCTAGCTCCATTCTGCGGCACGTGGGAGGGGCAAAAAAGCCAAATTGAAAGAAAAGATTTTTAGCCACATGAAACTTTTCACCATAATAAAATAAAAATGAACGATAAAAAATAGAGATCATGATTATGATGATCATATTTGCTCGACCGTGTCCCCAAACTCTAAAACTTTTAAAATATAAACATGTTTATCCTGTACAGTGAACTCTGTAATGGAAAAGGGTTTGAAAATGGCTGATTCGCTGTTTTTCCGACACTTCACAAGGAAGTGGGTGGGAGTCGAAGGCAGCCACTTCCCTAACTGTACAATGCAAAAAACATTTGAGGGAGAGGCTGCCTCCATTTGGGCCTTGCACTCCTGCCCATCTGCCCAGGGTATTTAATTAGAGTATAATATAGCTGGATTCTACATTGCCCTGAATTTTATAGGCTTAGGTCTAAAGAGGCAAGTCTGATAGTGTAGGTCCCATCTGTTGGAAGCCACCATGTCGCTGGTAGATACATCAGACACAATTCTTATCAAAAATGTGCTCAATTTGGATTTATCCATGTTTCCAGTGTTTGCATGTGTCTTTGCACATGGAGCAGTGTGTTGTTGCATATAATGTTTGTTTTCTTTTACATGATTTTAACAATGTTAAATTCCCATAAAATAAAAAGGTAAAGACAGTCATTACTGGGCTTTACGGTGGCCTACAATAAGCACTGCACGGGTTTCCTGCAGAAGTCCCAATCCAGGCCGTTCAACCCCTTACAGTGCATGGTCAATAGCATCTAAGTGGTTAAGAGGGAGGGGGCTCCATCTGTCAGGCATAGGCACCCCGCAAATGAGATCATACTGTGCGTATGCCTTAGCATGGCAGTCTGGGGTCTAATGAAGGACGCCAGACCTGCCCTCAGTGTATATGCCTCTCTGGTACAATTTTATAGTCAGTATAGTACTGATGGTATAATACACTGTACTGCATATGCAGTACAATGTATTATTGAAGTAATCAGAAGATTGCATGTGGGACTAGTAACTGTAAAATAAAGAATCATATAAAGTTTTTGTATAAAAATAATCCCCAAGTTAAAAAAATAAAAACTATACAATTAGCACGTAAGTTATCCCACACGGTGAACGCAGTAAAAAAAAAATCTGATTTGTTTTTTGCTCATTCTTGACCAAAGAATTGGAATAAAAAGTGATTAAAAAAATTTATGAACCACAAAATAGTACCAATGTCAAAAAAATCAAGCCCTCACACAACTCCATAGAAAGAAAAGTAAAAAACGTATGGGTCTTGGGATGCGGCAATGCAAAAACATTTCCTTAAAAAGGGTGTTTTATTGTGTAAAAGTAGTAAAACTTTAAAACAAAAAAACTATGAATATTTGGTATCTCTTCATTCATACTGACTCAGAGAATAAAGTTATCATATTATTTCTGCTGCAAAGTGAATGTATGAAAATTTGCAACATAAAAACTTGGTATTACAGTTTTTTTCCCATTCCCCTAGAAAGAGTTATTAAAAATTTACTGATAAGTTATGTGTACCCCAAAACAGTGTCTTTAAAATCCTTCCTACAGTTACATTAAACGAAAAATATAATTATAGCTCTTGGAATGCAACAAAAAAAATGGAAAAAATAGCTTGGTTACTAAGGCCCAAAATGCATATGGGGGAAGGGGGTTAAAGTACTAGATGCCATTCATTCCTTCATATCAACTATGATACCACTTATGTGGTATACATTGTTGAATGCACCCTTTGCAGTTTAATGTAAAAAATCTACAAACTAAAGACCTCTGAGAACTCTGAGTACATCTCGGATTAGCAAAAAATAAAAACGGGTAATGTTTCCGGGGTATATAAATATTTTATAGATGCCTATATCAGAACCCTACAGAATTTCAGTTTGTTACAGTGAAACATAAACAAGAAATTTGGATCCTGTAGCGGGTGCAGCAGTGATGAACAGAAAGGTGGGAGAACATAAACAATCAATGAGTAATAAGGAAGAACAGAGATACACAGGGAAGACGTGGAGGAGCCAAAGAAGTATCATGGAGTAGTAAAGCCAGTTTGTAAGTTGAGGTGTACCAGGATTATCAATTAAGTAATTAATACTCATCAGGCTGGAAAAGGTTGCAAAACCATCTCTAAACAGTTTGGACTCCACTAATCCATAGTCAGATAGATTATGTACAAATGGAGGAAATTGAAGGCCATTATTACCCAGACCAGCAGTGGCTGACCAACAAAGATCACGCCAAGAGCAAGGTGTGTAATTGCAAGGTTTCAAAGGAACTGTCACTAGGGGAACAAGTGAACCCTAAATTCCACCTGCACCTCTGTCCCTGTCTACTTGCACGACTGCCTTATGTGGTGGACCACAACTGATTGACAGTCCCTGCTTATTTAAATACTGGGGCTTACCATGGAAAAACAGAGAAAAAAAAAAATAAAGCGATAGGCAGGCACATAAATACTGAGAAAACCCCAGAACCAAAGTACTCAGAGTCAAAACCATACGAGAACAATAAGAGAACAATAAAACCAAATCAGAAAGCAGACCACTAAGTCCAGGTCCAAATACATTAGGCAGAAGTGAGTCCAAGAACCAAGCCAGGATCAAACCAGAAGATGCAGAAAAGCCAAATCAGAATTTAAGAATCAGAGTCAAAAGGAGAAGCCAAAGCCAGAAGGTCAGAACAATCCACAATCCAAAGCGCTGATGAGGTATGTAGAACCATTCACAGGCAAATATCCTGCACTTCCTGGTCACGTGACATGCCCGTGACATGCCCCAGACTGTCTCACTGGCAACCAGATGCCAGCAGGTATGGGGAGAATCACATCTGCTAGCGCTGATAGTGATAGGAACCCAAGGTAACCTCTAACCAACTAAAGGCCTTTCTTATGTTAGTCAATATTAATGTTCATGAGTCCACTATCAGTATGACACTGAACAACAATGTGCATGGCAGGATTGCATTGCACGGATAACACCTCTGCGTTCCAAAGGAACTTTGCTGCCTATTTGCAGTTCCTTAAAGATTACCTGAACGAGTCAGAAGGCTATTGGAACAGTGTTTTGTGGACAGATGAGACCACATTAGAACTTTTTGGTAGAAATGATAATTGTTATGTTTGAAGAAAGAAAAACTGCATTCCAGCATCAAACCTCATCCTATCTGTAAAAATACAGTGGTGGGAGTACTATGGTTTGGCCCAGCTTTGCTGCCTCTGTGCTAGGACGGCTTGCCATTATTGAAAGAACAATGAATTCTGAATTATACCAGCAAACTCTAAAGGGAAATGTCACGACATCTGTCCGTGAACTAAATATCAAGAGAATGTGGATCATGCAGCACGACAATGACCCTAAGCATACAAGTCATTCTTCCAAAGAATGGTTAAAGATGAGTAAAGTTAAAGTTTTGGAACGGCTAAGTCAAAGTCCTGACCTTAATCAAATAGAAATGTTGTGGGAGGATCTAAACCAAGCAGCTCATGGGAGGAAACCCACCAACATAACAGAGTGGAAGCTGTTTTGTACAGAGGAATGAACTAAAATTCCTCAAAGCTGAAAAGTTTAGTTGCAGTTATAAATACACAAAGGGGGAAAATGAGATTTCACCAGATACTGAAAGCAATGTTTCACATACTATAAAAAAAGTTCTCAGAGGATACTTTTGGGTAGTGTACCTTTTGGGGAGAGATAGCTGACTACTAGACATGCTTTTACAATGCACTCATTTTGCCCAGTTGACAAACTTTGAGAGGGGGCACATCACTTGACAAATTTTCTGCCATCTGGGCCACTCTGACCTAGCTTTTAGAAGTTTTTAGGAACAGCGGTTACATGAGGGCACACATACATGGCAACCAGGCTCTGGCAGCAACAGACCAACAATAGAGAGGATCATTTGATCCCCCGACAAGCATGAACAGTTCTCACAGTTTCTTTGTCCACCATCCAGGCACAGATGGCACTCCTGACTCTACCTGGTCCACTTATAGGCATTTAACAGAAGGAAATTTGGTGTCATGGTGTCCATTACATGTCTTGCTATTGACCACCTGCCACCATCTCAATTTTTTGTAGTGGTGTCATGAATGGGAAACCCAGACTGCAACGGACAGGAACCTTTAGTGACAAATCCAGGTTCTGTTTTAAATCTAATGAAGGTCAGGTTCAAGTATGCAGGCTTCATGGTAAGTGCTGCAGTCTTTTCTGTGAAGAGACTCTACTCCAACTGCTGGTGCAATGATATGGCGAGCCATGGCATACAGCAGTCATCCCTAGCAGTGATACAAGAGACACTAACAACTCGGTGATATGTGCAGGACATCCTGCGGCCACGTGTTGCCTCTCATGCAGGGCTTCTAACTGGCATTTTTTAGCAGGATGAAGCACACACACACATCAAGGGTTAATGAAGAATGTCTCTACCAGTTTGCAACACTTCCTTGGCCTTCACCATTGCCAGATTTATCACTAATGTAACATTTATGGGACGAGTTGAGATGCCAACTTCAGCGCCCTACAAGTGTGCAGGATCTACAGGCTCAGCTGCAAAATCCTTGGGAAAATATGCCACAGCATACTGTACGGAACCTGTATGCCTCCATGTCCAACTGTATCTCATCTTTGTATCCAGGCTACTGGCGGTCCAACAGGGTACTAGAGCCTACTTTTAACTGTACAGTTTTCCCCAGTAAATGTACCCTTTAATATTGTACTCACTTACATATATCCTCATTACATTCACAGATGGAAAGTTTCATTCGATTCCAACAAAAATAAAAACTAAATATATAGGAAATCTTAATTGGTACCTTATAAATAGCATAACAGTAGAACTCAAAACCAGTGAAGAGTTTAACCATTGCTTTGCTGGTATAGTACGGTGTGTGTCTGGGGCAGATTAGGAACTTAAAACGGCCTCAGAAAAAAATAAAATTAACCACATTTTGTAGGTGGGTCCAAACTAGCAGAAGGTGGTTTTCATGGACAGATGGGGCTTAGTGATGGCTCTAGGTGGCTAGGCTTAGAGGAAAAGCTGAGTGGGCCGGTGCTCCGCTGTTTCCCTAGCTCCTATTGCAATGAATGGGAACTACACAAATAGTGTAGAAGCTACGCTGCTTCTGTAACGACATAGGCTACATGGGAAATAGAGACGCCATCCAAGTGAGTGACTTGAGAGGCCGATGGCTCATCGGGTGATGGCAAAGGTGAATCATCCTCTACATCAGTAACGGTGGAGAGTTGCCCTCCAGCACACTGGAATATAGATTGAAAGGATGTGGGAGGTAGATTGAGCGGTGCGCAGTCAGCCAGAATATCTTCACTAAAACCACAAGTAAGAGTAAATTTGCAGTGGGCATCCTGTCCCTCAGAATTGCAAGATAAAAAATTGGGTTACCTAATGGAGTGAGGGAAGCGCTATCAGGTGTAAGAGAACAAACCTGAGGGGATCTTCTGTGTGGATCTGCACTGCACTACAAGGGCCCTGGACCATAGAAGTTGAGCGAGAGTCCATAGCAGGGGATATAGGCTGCAAGAGAGTAGTGGGTGCCAATGGTAATGTTAATGTCCTAGTAACATGAGTGGGGGGCCCTTTAGAATACCTATTTCGATTCACATATACAAAGGGCCTATAAGCAGGATGTGTATAAGAACATGAGCCTTGGTCCATCCCTTGCCACTGGTTTGACTTACGTACTTACGGTGTACCAGAGACTTGAGTGTGAGGCAATTTATTGTCTGGATGTGTCATTGGATCGGTGTTGGCCCTTTGTCATTCAACTAGAACTTGATTTTAACAGTGGCAAAATCATGACAACCATGAGTTAAAAGGGCTTTCCAAGATTTTCTAACTTATAACCATATGTCATCAGTATCTGGTCGGTGGGGATCCGACACCCGGGACCCCCTGCTGATCAGCTGTTTGAGAAGGCACAGGAGCTCCTGTGAGCGTCATTGGTCTTCTCACAGCTCACCTACCACATTGTACATTGTATAGCGGCAGTGCTTGGTATCGCGCTCAGCCCCATTCACTTCACTGGAGCTGAGCTGCTCCTAGACCACGTGACCGATGAACATGTCGTCACTGGCCTAGGAAAAGCTGAGAGAAGGCTGCGACGCTCACAGGAGCGCCAGTGCCTTCTCAAGCTGCTGACCGCGGGTGTCACGAGTGTGGGACCCCACCGATCAGATACTGATCCTATCCTGAGGATAGGTCATCAGTTAGAAAGTCTAGGAAAACCCCATTAATTTGACAATATTCTTATTAAGATTGTCTCTCTCTACAGCCAAAACCCTGGATGTGATCATACGGTCAAACCTAGTGAAGTTATAAGGTGTTCTGTACTGAAGTAATTGATTATAGCAAGTGTTACGGTATACCGTTCGGGCGATTCCCCTGGCGAAGAGCACAGCAACCCACAACCGCTGGAATCCACCGAACTGGAACCATACGAAGTCCTCCTTTCCTGGAACAGGCAAGAGAACGTTCTGACGTAGCAATTCCCCCCAAGTACGAGACGAGGCTCCGTATTAATGGTTAAACAGGAATTCTCTTTATTAAGGGCTACCTGCCCAGTATTTATGCAGGTCTCCCACCTGGTGGACACTCCCCTAGGGGACCAGAAGGAAGACTGCGACACAGGGGATACAGCAGCCAATCACACACAATGGGACAATACAGACACCCCCAGCATATCCCTCCCCTCTGCCTGTGATACAATTACCCTACACAGGTTAATGTAATCATCACAGGCAGGAGAATACACAATCTCTTCTGTCCTGGAGACAATCGAGGACTCATTCAATTATCTCTCAGGACAAAGGGAAATCGCCAATACACACGTGGGGACAATAGGACAGACATCATTATTCAATATACCATGTCCCACCCTTCACAGTACACACAGACATTTAACATATCCCCAGATGGCTTGGATCTGAGCGCTCAATATATCCAAACAGTGCTCACAAACACAGTCAAATCGCCATGGGGTTTAAGTTTAGCGTGGGCTGATGAGAGGGCCCATAATCCTGGGGCAAGAGGCTGGCAATCTGTCCCCTCCAAAACCCAGTGGCGCGGTTGGTTTCGCCACACAGCAAGCATTTATTATAACTCTCAAATCTAAATACATTGTTTTCCTTTTTTGCAATAACCTGGTCATCATGCCCTCTGCACATGTGAGAATATAAGCATCCCACTCCTCACAGAACGCAATGTCCCCTTTCAAGGAGCCCTCAAACTGTGGTCCGAATGGGGTTCTTTCACTCAAACAGAATTCCAAAAATGGCATCTAGTTTATTAAACAACGATAATAGTGATTTTTCATTCAAAGGTTCCTCACGTTGCAGTGTAAATGTGCATTAAAAATGCGGATAGCACTCATGGTGCTGTCCGCATCCGTGACTCCGTTCCGTTCCTCGGGATCCTTGCATGCGGATCCTGAAAAAAGAAACAGCTTGTCCTACTTTCTGTCCAACTTTCCGTTCCGTTTTCCCATTGTAGTCAATTGATCCGCAAAATAAACGGAAGACATGCAGTTTAGCATCCGAATGTCATCCGATTTTGCGGATCCGTTTACCCTAGCAGCATGTATTCCTTCTCCTCTTTTTTTTTTGAAAAAAAACACGGAAAAACGGAAACACGGAACGGATTTAGATGCACTTTAGTACAAAAATGGAAGGTTGTACAGAAAAACGCATGCGCAAAAAAACTGAACATTTATCTGGAAAGGTAAAAATACTGACGTGTGAATGGACATTAAATGTTCCGATTTTTTTCGGAACGGAATCGGATTGCAAAATCGGACGTGTGAATGGACCCTTAGGCTGAGTTCACACTTCGGTTTTTTGGTCAGTTATTTCCATCAGTTATTGTGAGCCAAAACCAGATAAGACAAGATGGAGATGACTACATTTTTGTTAACCCGGTTTTTATTATATTTTGTAATGGTTTTTGCGTCTGGCGATCATGCTGCTATTGTTTACAGCGGGGATCAGTTGTTGGAGCTCCGTAGCTCCGCTGGGTCGCTTACAACACAACAAGACGATATTCCCCGCGAGTTAAGGAGAAAGAGACGCGGGACCCGGGCTGGAAGAGGACGTTCGGACCGGAGGAAAAGGAACAGACCCGCCATCACTTCTATCGTCATGGGAAATGTGAAATCAATCCAAAACAAAGCGGATGAACTAGCGGCGCTAACGAAGCATCAGCGCGTCTATAGAGAGAGTAGTTTACTTATTCTGACTGAGACATGACTGACAGGATTAACGCCGGACACGCTTGTATACATGGAAGAGTTTCATCTGCTCCGGGCTGACAGAAGCAAAGAGAGCGGTAAGAAGAAAGGGAGAGGTCTGGCTGTGTTTGTGAACGATAGATGGTGTAACTCTGGGCATCTGACTATCAAAGAGACGCTTTGCTGTGAAGACATTGAGCTGCTAGCTGTTAGCATGAGACCTCACTATCTGCCACGTGAGTTTACACAGGTTTTTGTTTTTGCAGTCTACGTGACCCCTCTGCCAATGCTTCAGTTGCCTGTGACATTATTCACGCTGTGACCAGCCTAATCCAGACAAAACACCCCCAGGCCCTCTTTTTGATCTCTGGAGACTTTAATTGCGTGTCCTTGTCTTCCACTTTTCCCACCTTCACCCAGTATGTTAACTGCCACACCAGAGACAGTAAAACGCTGGACCTACTGTATGCTAAATAGGCATACAGCTCCTCACCTCTCCCTCCCCTGTGGGGCTCAGACCATAATTTGGTTTATCTTCAGCCTGTATACAGACCCCTTGTATGCAGAGAACCAGCTGTGAGGTGCACAGTGAGAGGCTGGTCTGAGGAGACGCTCTGAGGGACTGTTTCAGCTGCACTGTGTGGGGTGAGCTCTGTGCTCCTCATGGGGAGGACATCGATAACATTACTGACTGCATCACAGAGTACATCAATTTCTGTGTGGACAACACCGTGCCAGTCATAAAGGTATGGTGTTTTTCTAATAATAAGCCTTGGATTAACCCAGAAATAAAAGATCTCCTCAAGGAAAAGAAAAGTTGAACCAGTTCTTCAATAGGTTTGACCAGATACCCACCCCTCCCCTGACCCAATCCCCCATGGTGCTACAAACACCCCCCCATCTTCTTCCCCCCTGACTACCATCACTGCCTGTTCACCTCTCAGCAACCTACCACCACTCTCCCCCTCTACACCAGAGGACTCCATCGTTCACCCCACACGCCCACCTTGTCCTTCACCACACTCCAGGTGAGGAAGGAACTACAGAAAATTAAGGTGTGTAAAGCTGCAGGACCAGACGGCATCAGCTCCAGGCTCCTGAAGTGCTGCTCAGACCAACTGAGTGGCATTATGGGTCACATATTCAACATGAGCCTGAGGCTTGGGAAGGTACCACAGCTGTGGAAGACCTCCTATGTGGTACCAGTGCCAAAAACCTCACACCCGAAAGACCTCAGCAGCTACAGGCCGGTAGTACTGACCTCACACTTGATGAAGACCCTCGAGAGGCTGGTTCTCAACCATCTTCGCCCCCTGGTGAGGTCTTCATTGGATCCACTGCAGTTTGCCTATCAGCCTGGCATCAGGGTGGATGATGCCATCATCTACCTACTACTAAGAGCTGTAACTCACCTGGAGAGGCCTGGAAGCACTGTGAGGATCATGTTTTTTTATTTCTCTAGTCTTTTTAACACCATCCAACCAGGACTTCTGAGGCTCAAGCTGGAGATGGCAGGAGTGGACCACCAAATGTCACATTCGATACTTGACTAGTGACTACCTCACAGAATGCCCACGGTTTGTTAAATCTCAGGGTTGTGTCTCTGATAAGCTGATCTGCAGTACGGGGGCACCATAGGGAACTGTGGTGGCACCGTTCCTCTTCATCCTCTACACTGCAGACTTCTCCATCAACTCCCCAGGCTGCCAACTACAGAAGTTCTCTGATGACTCTGCCATAGTGGGCCTTATCAACGGTGAGGACGACTTAGAGTACAGACAGGAGACACGGGATTTTGTGGACTGGTGTCAGCGGAAGCAGCTCCAGATCAACTCGGGCAAAACCAAGGAGCTGGTGGTGGATTTCCGCAGACACAGGTCCTCTGCATTGGTTCCGGTGAACATACAGGAAACAGACATTGAGGTGGTGGACTCAAAGTACCTGGGTGTTCACCTCAACAACAAACTGGAACTGGAGCCATAACACTGATGCTCTTTTCAAAAAGGGCCAGAGCAGACTCTATCTGTTGAGGAAACTGAGGTCCTTTGAAGTGCAGGGGATGCTCCTAAAGACCTTCTTTGACTCAGTGGTGGCATCAGCCATAATCTATATTGTGGTTTGTTGGGGGAGCAGCTTATCTGTGGCTGAGACAGAGATTAGATAAGCTCATTAAGAAGGCCAGCTCTGTCCTAGGTTGTCCCATTGATACAGTGCAGGAGGTGGGTGACAGAAGAACTCTAGCAAAATTAACATCACTGTTAGACAATGTCTCCTCCCCATGCATGAAGCTATTGTGGAGCTGGAGAGCTCCTTCAGTGACAGACTGCTGCATCCTAGGTGCATGAAGAAACGTTATCGTAGGTTCTTCCTCCCAGCAGCGGTTAGGATTTATAACCACCACTGTTCCCAAAAACCCAGTAGTGAATAGGATTTATAACCACCACTGTTCCCAAAAGCCCAGTAGTGAATTTTTTAAGTAAATTCTGTGTTAAGTTTTTCTGGTATTTTTACTCTTTAATTTCTAATTACTCTTATTTTTGCTCCTGTTGTAAATGTGATTGCTGCTGTTATGCCAAAATTTCTCCACTGAGGGACAATTAAAGCGATTTTCTATTCTATTCTATTCTTCTTTCTCCTGTCGGGCTTCCTCATTGTTCCTAGTGTAATGAGAGATACATTTCTCCTGTTGTTCAAGAAGGTTTAAGCAATAGTCCATAATTTCCATCATATGAATCCTATATATTGCCTTCAGACACAAACTGGGCGCAAGCCAGTAGTTGAAGTTTGTACCACAAATAGGCTAGAGCAAAAGCTACAAATGGTAGCTCACCCAGTGTAGCTGTGCAAATAGGCACATGGTTTTTTTTTGTTTTGTTTTTTGTGTTGCTCTTTTCCGTGTCGTTTGTGTTTCAGCCTGAGGGAGACTCCTGTTCGTCCTACCGTTTGGAGGAACAGGTTGTCTCTTGTCCTGACATTAGTAACAGGGTCCTATAGGGTGAGTTAGGACTTTAGGTAACTGTGTATGAACTCATCTACCTCTGGGGTCAGTTCATACTTGCAGTCAGTCAGGACTTTGATTAAGGTTTCTCTAGGAGGTGACCTGCTCCTTTCCCTAGTTTCCAGTCCTTTTCCCCTCACCGCTTTCCCTCCTACATTTGGTGTGGGTTTCCCTCCCACACCGGAGTTTGACTACGTGGAACTACTGTTAATTAAAAGCTCCCACATAAACCCTGATTGGCATTTCAAACTGGGGAGTGGGAGCACTAGTATAACTGGTTCCAGTCATTAGACTCTGGATCAGTGCTGGGGCACCCAGTAGGCTAATTAGCCACTTCAGAGGCATACATAGAAGATGAGCAGGACCAATATGTGATGCGTCTCCGAGTGCCGGCACAACCACACCAGGTAGGCTCCCATTTGGCTGTCTTTGACAGAACTCAGCATATGAACATACCTATTTGTATTTCTTGTAACTTTTGCTCTAGCCCATTTGTGATACAAACTATCTTTTGAATAGGGGATAACTATTAGATTGGTGGGGATGAGACCACTGGGACCCCCACCACTCACTAAAGTGGGGGTCCTATACACACAAAATGAATGGAGCAGCAGGTTGAGCATGTGCACTGCTACTTAAGTAATTCTCTATTATACTGCCAGAATTAGGGTACTTTCACACTAGCGTTGAAGTTTTACTGTATTGAGTTTCGACATAGGGGCTCAATACTGAGAAAAAACGCACCAAAAACGCACCAAAATGCATCCCGTTCTTTTTAGTTGTGTTCTCAGACCACAACAATAGAAAACGGATCCGTCCCCCATTGACTTTTAATAGAGTTAATGATGGATCCGATCCGTCTTGGCAATGTTAAAAATATGTTAAAGATAATACAACCGGATCCGTTCATAACGGATGCAGATGGTTGTATTATCAGTAACAGAAGTGTTGTTGCTAGACCCTGCTGGATCCAGCAAAAACACTAGTGTGAAAGTACCCATAGCCAAGTGCTGTACTCAGCTATCTCTGGCAGTCGCATAGAGATTACGTCCTCTAACCAGAATACCCCCTTAATAAGGAGGCTTCTGGGATCATCAGGCTAGATATCAGACACCCTAAAGGGTTAAACTGTAGAGATGATTTACTTTATTGTACTGAACTGCTGTGGATATGTTATAATTTAACACTATGGGGATATTTATTATGCTAAATGCCATAATTCGGACTTAATTTGCACCAAATTACTGACATACATACCACATGTATTATGTGTTTTAGACATCTTTTGAATCTTGCTCAGAAACTGGGGTGGCTTACCAGGAAAGTCGTGTGTCTTAGGATGCACCAATTTGAGAAAAAAGTCTGCATTGCAAACATTGCAAAAAATCCACTTGTAAGTATAACCTAAGGAACATTTTTCTAATCAGAACTCAGACAAAGTCAGCAAATTTGTTACCTACTAACGCTATAGTCTGCTAAAACCCCCAATACTATCTTGCACTGCCTATAAAGTACATGTTCAGAGGTGAGGCTTGATACTGTCACTATATGCACATGTGACCTTACTATACAAAGTGTGAATAACATGTTGTGCAAGGACATTGACTGTCTTCCTTTCCTTCTTATCGATTCCTACAAAAACTTTCCTTGAGCTTAGTCTCTTGAAGAACTCAATGGTTACTCTCGGACATGTTGATTGACTGTGCCCATGACCCTGATTGTGGTCCTGCTACCTGCCAGCCACCAATGTGAATGACATGGCTCTAGCTCAGGGGTTATCCTGTTCATTAATTTGCTTCTGAGACCTACAGTCACTGCCAGGACTTTTGGGTCATAATGGAGGCATTTAGGCTGAGACAGACACAGGCCCCGAAAGGGTTAAACATATTTTGAAATTCACACAATATTTTGGTAACATTAAGGAGCAATTCTGACTACAAGGCACTACGGCAATGATGTGAAGGACGGAGAGGTGCTTTGTAAATAGCTTTCACAGAAGACGTCAAACACTGAGTGCATTGTACCGTAGAGTAGATACAAGGTGACCAGTTGCCTGACCAATAGCACTCCTATAATCAGAGCCACCTCTGCAAGCAAATAGATTTTACTATTGGTCAGAGATAACCTTAACAAACTGGCGTGACTTAACCCTTTATTTCCAAATATTTGTGGAAGCCTTGTGAATATATGACTGCTAAATTCATTTTGGCTTTCCAGTATAGAGTCAAAAGAAATTATAAACAGTCTGATGCTGTTATTGACACATACTGCATGGTGACACATTGTTCCTGCACAGACTGTACTCTGATCCACAGCCAGAAATGTATCAATGCAATACACAGACACATTAGACTTGCCTGAAATGATATGTTATTGTATTCAGGTACCAGAGGAGTGCATACAATATTACTGCGCCCCCGAGACCTAGAAGAGGAAGCAGCACTTGCACAAGCATGGTCTACCCTTCAAACAGCTGATTAGTGGGGTTGCTGGGAGTTGGACCCCACAGAACAGCTATTGATGACCTATCCTGAGGATAGGTCATCAAAATGTACCAGCTGCACAACCCCTTTAATTGCAAATGTTAGCCCTTTGAAGTGGTCCTCTGCGGCACTGCATAATTATTGTGAGATTGACTGTTTTATAGAATGAAAGGGGTATTCTGCTTAGAAGACGTTAAACCCTAAACACTGGATAGGGAATAACTGTTATATTAATGAAGGTCTGACTGCTAGGATACCCACCAATTGTAATAACCCAAAGCAGGGGGTATCTGCAAATGTGTTGTAATGTTATGTACTGCCATGTTTTGTATTATACTCAGCATTGCCATGTATGGATGGCATAGCCAGGGTTGATTATCCTGCTACAGCCCTTGCAAGTTGTTAGGTGGTGGTTGGCTCCATGCCTAGCCCTAGAGAGTTCTAGGGAGAGTTCAGAGAGGAAGGAAGCAGTGAGCTATGCTCCTTCTCTGTAGGCCTAGAGACTGACAGATCTCTGTGAGATTTACTGCAAGATAACAGATAATAGAAAGATAAAGGAGAACTTGTATTATGTACAGACAAGCATAGGAGTCAACAAGGTAACCTGCTACTACAGCCATTCAGACTTTACTGCAGTGAAAGACACCATTAAGACACATTTCACACTTGCACAAGCCCTGGCCAGACGTGCCTTCAAAACCCTGTATTCCACAGTGGACACTACAGCCATTATTGCCAAAGTACTGTTGCCAGCTATAGATTCCGAGAGAGACCTTAGCAAGATAGAGAGGAAAGAGGGTCATAACTCCAATCCTTACCTACATCCATACATTGTTATCTGGGAGAAAATTACACTGTGTGCAGCTGGAACTGTGTCTGTTATAAGTGGACGTGCTACGACTCCTATTTTTCACTACAGTAAAGAGAAACTTTTATTGTACCACTTGCCTGCTACACTATACACTGGTCATTGCACTCTACATGCCCTACCTTGCACCCATATAAACACCTAACATCATGGGCACCCAAATTACCATTAGAGATGGCCCAAACTATCCGCCGGCGAACAGTTCCCGACGAACATAGCTTGTTCGCGTTCGCCACAGCGGGCGAACACATGCGATGTTCGGTCCGCCCCCTATACATCATCATTGAGCAAACTTTGACCCTGTACCTCACAGTCAGCAGACACATTCCAACCAATCAGCAGCATACCCTCCCTCCCAGACCCTCCCATCTCCTGAACAGCATCCATTTTAGTTTCATTCGGAATTTGCAGTCTTAGTGAGAGGAGGGAGAGTGTAGTTGCTGCTGATTTAATAGGGAAATCGATAGCTAGGCTAGTGAATTCAGTGTCCACTCCAGTCCTGAAAGACTCATCTGATCTCTGCTGTAAGGACAGCGTCCTGACAGCACCCCAAAAAGCCCTTTTTAGGGCTGCAACATTAGTCTGCTTTATTTTCTCTCCATATACATATTGCAGTTGCCTGGACTGCTTGTGTGTGAGGAGCTGCAGGCCCACAGACTGCAGTGTGCCCACTGCCAGTGCCCACCCCTGTCATCCCATGTGGCACAGGACTTTGCATCAAAAAAAGGCATTTAATTTTTACACTTTAATCTAAGTTTAGTTGCCTGCCAGTGTGTGTCAGGCTGACTTCCACTGACTGTAGTGTGCCCACTGCCAGTGCCCACCACTCATACCGGCTGGCACAGGACTTTGCATAAAAAAAGACATTTAATTTTTACACTTTAGTGTAATTTCAGTTGCTTGCCTGCTGCTAGTGTGTGTCAGGCCGACTACCACTGACTGTAGTGTGCCCACTGCCAGTGCCCACCCCTGTCATCCCGTGTGGCACAGGACTTTGCATCAAAAAAAGGCATTTCATTTTTACACTTTAGTGTAATTTCAGTTGCTTGCCTGCTGCCAGTGTGTGTCAGGCCCACTTCCACAGACTGTAGTGTGCCCACTGCCAGTGCCAACCACTGATATCGGGTGGCACAGTAGCTTGCCGATAAATAAGGCATTTAATTTTTAGACAGTAGTCTAAATTCAGTTGCTTGCCTGCTGCCAGTGTGTGTCAGGCCCACTTCCACTGACTGTAGTGTGCCCACTGCCAGTGCCAACCACTGATACCGGGTGGCACAGTAGCTTGCCGATAAATAAGGCATTTCATTTTTAGACAGTAGTCTAAATTCAGTTGCTTGCCTGCTGCCAGTGTGTGTCAGGCCCACTTCCACTGACTGTAGTGTGCCCACTGCCAGTGCCCACCACTCATACCGGGTGGCACAGTACCTAGCACGCGTAGTACTACTTATCTAAAAAAAAATGACAGGCAGAGGCAGGCCACCCCGCAGGGGCCGTCGTGGTCGTGGTGCTGTGATTTCCACTGTCCCTGGAATAATGCCCAGTGTTCAGAGGCCACGTACCCTGAACCCGAAAAATTCTGAGGACATAGTTGACTGGCTTAGACAGGACACCCAATCTTCAATAGCTTCCGCTAAGAACCTTGACGCACCATCCTCCTCCAGCTCAGCTTCGGTCACCTGCTCTCAAGTTACCACGCACCCGCCCGCCGCCACCACTACCACCACAGCCACCACAGCCGCTTCACTTGATCCGTCAGAAGAGTTATTTACACATCAGTTGGATGCAATTAGTGATGCGCAACCATTATTGCCAGATGATGTAGATTACAGGGATATGTCTTAGTCAGGCAGGATTACACACATGGACGTACAGTGTGATGATGATGATGTTGTACCCGCTGCTGCTTTCTTTGCTGAGGTGTCAGATACAAGTGAAGCGGTTGATGATGACGATGTGTCCACGGATGCCACGTGGGTGCCTGCTCGAAGAGAAGAAGAGTGGGAAAGTTCAGAAGGGGAGACAGAGAGAATGAGGAGACGAGTTGGAAGCAGGGGAAGGTTGTCGCAAGGAGTTAGTGGCACAGTCAGACAGCATGTATCGGCACCTGGGGTCAGCCAGACAGCACGCCAGTCAACGCATGCTGTTGCCACCACCAGAATGCCGTCATTGCAAAGCTCAGCAGTGTGGCATTTTTTTGTGTGTCTGCCTCTGATAACAGCAATGCCATTTGCAACCTGTGCCAAAAGAAACTGAGTCGTGGGAAGTCCAACACCCACCTTGGTATAACTGCTTTGCGAAGGCACATGATCTTACATCACAAACGCCTATGGGATCAACACATGAGTACAAGCAGCACACAAACTCAAAGCCACCATGCTCCTCCTGGTCCAGCATCTTCAGCCACGTCAACCACTGCTGTCCTCCCTGCCCCCTCTCAACCAACTGCCACTCCTCCTCTCACCTTCAGCAGTTCCTGCTCATCTGCCCACAGTCATGTGTCTGTCAAGGACATGTTTGAGCGTAAAAAGCCAATGTCACAGAATCACCCCCTTGCCCGGCAACTGACAGCTGGCTTGACGGAACTCTTAGCCCGCCAGCTTTTACCATACCAGCTGGTGGAGTCTGAGGGCTTCAAAAAATGTGTCGCTATTGGGACACCACAGTGGAAGGTACCCGGACGAATTTTTTTTTCAAAAAAGGCAATCCCAAACCTCTACCATGTCATTGAAAAGGAAGTCATGGCATCTCTGGCATACAGTGTTGGGGCAAGGGTCCATCTGACCACTGATACCTGGTCTGCAAAGCACGGTCAGGGCAGGTATATCACGTACACTGCGCATTGGGTCAACCTGCTAACGGCTGACAAGCATGGAATGCGTGGCTCCGAAGCGGAGTTGGTGACACCGCCACGACTTGCAGGCAGACCTACTGCCACCTCCTCTACTCCTACTCCATCCTCTTCGATATCCTCCTCGGCTGAGTCCTCTTCTTCTGCGGTGTCTGGCTGCACATCAACTGAATCCCCCCAGCTCCCCAGGGGCTATTCCACATCCCGGATACGACAGTGTCACGCTGTCTTGGGGTTGACTTGCCTGAAAGCAGAGAGCCACACAGGACCAGCACTCCTGTCCGTCCTGAACGCACAGGTGGATCAGTGGCTGACCCCGCACCAACTGGAGATCGGCAAAGTGGTGTGTGACAATGGAACAAATTTGTTGTCGGCATTGAATTTGGGCAAGTTGTCACATGTGCCGTGCATGGCACATGTGTTGAATCTCATCGTACAACGCTTTGTGTCTAAGTACCCAGGCTTACAGGACGTCCTCAAGCAGGCCAGGAAGGTGTGTGGCCATTTCAGGCGTTCCTACACGGCCATGGCGCACTTTTCCTTTATTCAGCAGCGACACAACATGCCAGTGAGGCGCTTGATTTGCGACAGCCCAACACGTTGGAATTCAACACTCCTAATGTTCGACCGCCTGCTCCAACAAGAAAAAGCCGTCAACGAGTATTTGTATGACCGGGGTGCTAGGACAGCCTCTGCGGAGCTGGGAATTTTTTTGCCACGTTACTGGACGCATCATGCGCAATGCCTGTAGGCTCATGCGTCCATTTGAGGAGGTGACAAACCTAGTCAGTCGCACCGAAGGCATCATTAGCGACCTCATCCCATTTGTTTTCTTCCTGGAGCGTGCCCTGCGAAGAGTGCTGGATCAGGCTGTAGATGAGCGTGAAGAGGAAGAGTTGTGGTCACCATCACCACCAGAAACAGCCTTGTCATCATCGCTTGCCGGACCTGCGGCAACGCTGGAAGAGGAGTATGAGGAAGAGGATTTAGAGGAGGAATGTGGCGGCTTTGAGGAGGAGGAAGACCAACCACAGCAGGCACCCCAGGGTGCTCGTTGTTGTCACCTATCTGGTACCCATGGTGTTGTACGTGGCTGGGGGGAAGAACAGACCGTCAATGACATCAGTGAGGACGAGGAACGGGAAATGAGTAGCTCTGCATCCAGCCTTGTTCAAATGGGGTCTTTCATGCTGTCATGTCTGTTGAGGGACCCTCGTATAAAAAGGATGAAGGAGAACAACCTGTACTGGGTGGCCACGCTACTAGACCCCCAGTATAAGCAGAAAGTGGCAGAAATGTTACCAAATTACCAAAATTCGGAAAGGATGGAGCAGTTCAAAACCAAACTAAAAAATATGCTTTACACAGCTTATAAGGGGGATGTCACAGCACAACGGGAATCTAACAGGGGAAGAGGTGAGTGTAATCCTCCTCCTACAACGGCGGCAAGGACTGGACGATTTACAGATGTGTTGTTGATGGAGGACATGCGGAGCTTTTTCAGTCCTACTCATCGCCACAGCCCTTCGGGATCCAGCCTTAGAGAACGACTCGACCGACAGGTAGCAGACTACCTCGCCTTAACAGCAGATATCGACACTCTGAGGATCAATGAACCCCTTCACTACTGGGTGTGCAGGCTTGACCTGTGGCCTGAGCTATCCCAGTTTGCGATAGAACTTCTGGCCTGCCCTGCTTCAAGTGTCCTGTCAGAAAGGACCTTCAGTGCAGCAGGAGGCATTGTCACTGACAAGAGAAGTCGCCTCGGTCAAAAAAGTGTTGATTACCTCATCTTCATAAAGATGAATGAGGCATGGATCCCGAAGGGACTGACAGTGGGGGATACGTTTGACTAACAAAAGGCCAGATGACATGCCTTGGCCTCAAAAGGGTCCCCACGCTGCTGTATTTAATGTCTGCATACCGGATGACTTTCGTGAATTCTTCACCACCAACTAGGGTTTAAGCCGCAATGTTTTAGTCACTTTTCTGCCTGGAAAACATCAATTTTTCCAGCCGCTGCTACAATAGCGGCTGCAACAATGCCATTATTTTTCAGGCATGTGTACATGCCCAATTTTTCTGTCCTATGGTGCAGCACTGTGGCTGCAAAAACAAACCAAAAAAAAGGCACATACAAGTGTCAATTCCCCTTCGTGATCGTTACCTTGTTGTGGTGAAGGGGCTTGCGTATCACAATGAAGCAATCATCACCTCTATGAGTGTGTTGGCAATGTTGCCACACCCCAGATGATAAGGCCGTTGCTTCATTATGGTCAGACCAAAAGCGATCGGACAGCTGGATAATATTTCATAGAAAAAACATTAATTTACTTTTTTTTTTTTTTTTATGTTGTATGGGTTTTTTTGATGTCGTAATGGTTCGCTAATTCGACAATGGTTAATCAATTCGACCGGATAGGGTACGTAACAGGGATTAAACTGATAGGAATAGTACTGGTTAAGACACCACTCATATAGGGTGTCACAGCACATTGCTCTGTGCACTCACAGTGCCCCAATTTGGAAGTAAGAGGACCGACCAAGCTGCTTTTTCCATCTCCCGGTTCCTGAAATCAATTCAGTTTGGTGTATGAGAGTTTGATCTGTCACTGTGAAGGCAGTCGAAGATACTCGGCCTAAATTTTTTTTCACAAAAGGCAATCCCTGATATGGGATGTAACAGGGATTAAACTGATGAGAATAGTACTACAGAAAATACCACTCATATCGGGTGTGACAGTAAATTGCACGGCGCAGACGCAGTGACCGTAGATAAAAACAAAGGGGAGGGAGCCAGCGTTTTTTTAACCATCTCCCGTTCGAAAAATCAATTCAATAAATGGCCCCCAGATTGGGGACGTTAGAGGGATTAAACTGATGAGAATAGTACTACAGAAAATACCACTCATATCGGGTGTGACAGTAAATTGTACGGCGCAGACGCAGTGACCGTGGATAAAAACAAAGGGGAGGGAGCCAACGTTTTTTTAACCATCTCCCCGTTCGAAAAATCAATTCAATTCACCTTTCGGGGACCCTTGGTGTTGTACGTGGCTGGGTGGAGGAAGAAACCTTCAATGACATCACCGGGACGTGGCTAGCTTGGTATCCAACCTTGTGCAAATGGGGAGTTTGCGGTTGTGCAAATGAACTGTTTGCGGTGCATTAAAAGGGGAGTTTGGTCTGTCAATGTCTGTGAAGCGGGCGTAACGCTTATCGATACAACCCCGTGACCCTGATCGATACAACATCATACCTGATCGTATACACACACTAGATGTTTTAAACCACGTTGTTCAAAAAAATTTAGGATTGTTAGGTGATTTATGCCTTTTATGGATTAACACCCAACTCTGCGTCAACTATGTAATTTTCCATGGCAGTTTTGCCATAGATCCCCCTCCGGCATGCCACAGTCCAGGTGTTAGTCCCCTTGAAACAACTTTTCCATCACTATTGTGACCAGAAAGAGTCCCTGTGGGTTTTAAAATTCGCCTGCCTATTGAAGTCTATGGCGGTTCGCCCGGTTCGCCCGTTCACGAACATTTGCGGAAGTTCGCGTTTGCGAACGGAAAATTTTATGTTCGCGACATCACTAATTACCATCAGTCAGGAGTCCAAGAACCAGGTTGTGCCTCAAGGGAAGAAAGAGTTAACCATCCTGTCACTGCTCCGGTTCTAGGGAGCAGTAGAGAGAGAATAGCCACTGTGACAAATTGTTACTGCCAGAACTACTACCATCCTCATCCTCTGCTCAGGCTCCTCCTGGGCCATGGCACAATCACTAGACCGCGGGTCCCAACAGCAGGTCAGGCATAAACACTGCCACTCCATTCATCTCTATGGGACTGCCGGAGATAGTTGTATACAGGTATTGATGTCCTATCCTGTGCATAGGTCATCAATAGTTCTGAAAAACAGATTCTCACAAAATTCTCAAACCAAAGCTCACTTAAAGAGGTTAACCCATAAAAAGTATTTACCACCTATCCACATGATAGGTTATAAATATCAGATCAGTGATAGGTGATGAATAATTTGTGTGGGATAACCCCTGTAAGTAAACTATATGGCTTGGTAAAATAAAACGAAATCAGCTGCAATAATTATAACATAATATAGGAAATATAAGAGTATGATTATCCTAGCTAGAACACAAAAATCTGTGATGTAACTGTGCACTTACTTCTGTTTTAAAATACATAAAGGGAACATTTTAAGGGATTTAGACATTGTTCAGCACGATACTTTAAGAAGTACATTTTCTCTGAGACATGTCTCAAGTATTTTAACCAGCATTTAATTGTTATAATTATTCTTGTGTGTACGAGAGTGTGATGCCAAGTCTGACGCTTTACATTCCAGGTGGATGAGAAACTTCAACCTCACCCAAACTTTTAGGATCCTGTGTAGCACTGCAGCAAATTACACTTCAGGTGATGTTGTTATACGAAACTGAATTTCACAGCTTTCTTTACCTCACAAATTAATAGTTACAGGTACTTCTTTGTTAATATTATTGGGGTGTTTAAAGGGGTTTTCCAACTTTTGACATTTTTTCTAACTTGAAGCCCAATTTTTTGTACCTGTTGAAATAATAACTATACTCACCTGCGTCCTGCAGGGGTCTCTGACTTGCTTCTACAGTCTTCCGGTCTCTACCTTGTAACTTCTGGACGGGCAGGGTCAAGTGTTCCACTGCACCCAATGACTGGCCTCAGCAGTGATGTGTCCCCTATTGGGTCACATGTGGCTTAGAGACATGTCACCACTGACGTCAGTCATTGGCTTCCTTCGGGACCCATTCCTGTTCCAGAATGGGGTCC
Source organism: Bufotes viridis (assembly GCA_033119425.1). NCBI lineage: Eukaryota > Metazoa > Chordata > Amphibia > Anura > Bufonidae > Bufotes > Bufotes viridis. Next base: position 67,092,051 of record CM065598.1, read on the forward strand.
CCTAAAGTGAAGGAGAGCACACTACACATTCAGAGCGTGCTCTTAATTCACAGCTATGGGAGTCCTGAAAATAGAAAACCAAACACACTCAGCTATTTTCAGAAGTCCTGTGGCGGTGAATGGAGAGTGCACTTCCTTCACCACTATGGGACTGCCAGAAATAGCCAAGCCAGCGTTGGCTGTTTTCAGAACTCCTATAGTGGTGAATGGAGGATGGCTACGCTTGCGCAGCGTGCTCTTCATCACTTCAGGGGGCCTCTTCTGGAGATAGGAGTGTGTCCCGGGGGGGGGGGGGGGCTGGGGGAATCTGCACCTATTTGACAATGATTGTATATCCTATGCAATGTTTGAGATGGAAATACTACTTTAAGGATATATATCACATTGTTGTAGTTAATTGTCTGCATTTTGAAGAGAGACTGGAGACTAGCGGAGACCATAAGGGTCTGTTTTGGGTCCTATTCCTAATATGTTTGCAACATCGGAGAAAGTTTGGTAGGTAAGGTTTATTTGCTGATGACACAAAAGTGTACAATAGACTTGATGTTCCTGGAAAATGCTGATTGAAAGGGAGAAGAGAGTTCTGCTTCAGATAAGTCATTGTGTCAATGGCAGTAAAATGCCAAATGCAAATTTACTATCATTAAAAAGGGACTAATAGGCGCAGGTGAATAGGAAAGGAGAGGCAGCGGAACTCATATAGAGGAGTAGGAAAAAGCTTAGTAGGCAGGGACAGGCTGAGGGGGGCGTGGGAGCAAGGACATGGGACAAAAAAGTAAAGCAGAGCTGTATTCGGAGGCTGAAAAGGGAGCACAAGAATGGCAGTACAACAGGGCATAGGGCAGGGGCGTAGCTAACGGCTCATGGGCCCTGGTGCAAGAGTTCAGCTTGGGCCCCCCTTCCCTCAGTGCTTTGTGTGTCTTCCTATGCGGCACAAGGGTCTTTGGGCCCCCTTAGGCTCCTGGGCCCGGTAGCGACCTCTGCACCCCCTATAGCTACGCCCATGGCATAGGGTCCATTGAGTGTTCAAGGCTGAGTGCAATCTGAAAGCACCAGAGGGACATGAGATACATGGCAGAGACCTGGTCTGATCAGTCATGGTAAGTGCCATGGTTGATAGCCAAGTTTCTCACCTTTTTAGAATGAGCTATTAAAGGGGTTGCCCCATGAAACACATGTACTGTGACAACTATTCACAGGATAGGTTTTAAATGTCTTATGGCTGGGATCGTCACTGGTCCCAAGTCCCCATTCTGGAAGAGTTTGAATGAATTAATGGTCACACATTTTTTCCATATAAGAGTAAATGTGTACACAACTCCGCCACTATTAGCAAGATCAATAAGATGTCTAACGATGCCCATACACATTAAAGTCAGCCAAAACCACCAACATCCCCACATCTGCCCAAGTCACTATGAGAGTGACCTGATTGTCATCCAGTAGAAGATGACAGGGTTAGGCCCCTTTCACGCGACTGATACAGATTGTGTCAGGATCTGTTCAGGAAAAAGCTAATGGTTTTGCACACAAGTTCAGTTAGTCTTGTCTGCGATTGCATTCATTGTTTCAGTTTTTCACGCGGGTGCAATCAATTTGGCATAAACAGAATGAGAACATGTATCCATCATGCCTTGTTACCACTGTATGTTTTCTGGGCACACTTTAGGGAGCTGCGCCACCCCCGTCATTGTACCGCTCAGATGCCACGTTCATACATGATCGCAGCATCTGAGGGTAAAATTTACAATAAAAAAAAATTAAGTCAAACTTTCCACCTCCATTTGCTGGCGACGGGCCAGACGCCGCCATCTTGCTTGAAGATCTCGGCTGAAATCCTGTGCGGCGTGAGATTACGTCATGACGCTGGCTGGCATGATGGCGTATGACGTCATCACACCGGCCGGCGTGATGATGGAATATTGCACCGCACAGATGAGATCTTCAAGCAAGACGGAGGCTGGCAGCCTGTCGCGAGCAAGTGTAGGAGGTAAGTTTGAATTTTTTGTTTTTTTATACTATTTCAGGTTAAATCGATTTGCTGACACGAAGCACGAGGAAATTCGGCTTCTAGGTGAATCAAATTTATCCTGAAATCCGGATCCAATTCCACTTCGTGGGATTCGATTAGCTCATCTCTAGTTAAGAATAATAAAAATTACCATAATAGTCATCTAACCCGGGACCAAACTTTATAAACTATAGATAACATCCTTTTTCATACGGAAGTTATTATTTTTTAAGCAAACCTTAATTAGCATATTATTAGTTAATTAGAGAGTCACAGTAACAAAGACTTGGGTTTATTATGTGTAATGTCTGCACTTTTGTTTTCATGGAAAAATTGCCAAAAAGTATTGACACCAAGGCATGCTGCATCTAGATCAGGCATGTCCAAACTCCGGCCCTCCAGATGTTGCAAAACTACAACTCCCATCATTCCTGGACAACCTACAGCTATCAACCTACAGAAGAGCATGATGGGAGTTGTAGTTCTGCAACACCTGGAGGGCCAGAGTTTGGACATGCCTGGTCTAGATTATATTGAACATAAAACACTTTCTGTTCATGTCCTAGTTTTGTTATCCCACAAATGGGTTGTCTTATCCCCTTTCCATATCCCCTATTAGGGCAAATAGATGTCATAGAGAGGGGCTTGCTGCTAGCAATCCCCCTCTACTAACCAGGGCGGAAAGCAGCTAACAAATAGTGGATACTGTCATGGAGGACTTGGGGCCCTTTAACGCTGTCTGAAGGCCCCTTGACACTGGCCGAGAATCGCTAACAAGCATTCATGGGAATGCTCGTTAACAATTATCTGGCGGTATAATGGTGCCACAGATTACCTGATGAACGAGTGAAACGCTCGTTGGTCAGTTAATTGGATCATTTGTGCAGGCAACTAAATCGTCTTTTGCCAACAAGAGATTGTGCTATGTAAACAGCAGGCGCGTACATACAGGGGTCGCAGTTGCGACCAGGCCCGGCACTCCAGGGGGCCCGGCCGCCTGTGGACCCCTGGCCCCTGCAGTAGTGCTGTACCCAAGGCAGCTTGGGCCTGCAGCCCCAAAGCAAATGATTTTAAAATTTTTAATAGTATAAGGCCGGTCGGACCCCAGCCTCTGTGCCTGGCTGGCGGTGCAGCACTGCGCACTCGCAGTTAGTAACTTACGCGGCGGCCCCTCCTCCGGCTCCACCCATACAGGGCTGCTGCCAGTGCTTGCTCCAGACCAGAATCGTGACCTCGCGCCTGGTTTCGCGGGATCACGCGGGTTGATGGGATTATGAACAAGACGGCAGGAGCAGAGCAGGTTCAGAGTAGGAATGATTTTTTTTATGTGCCAGCTTCATAACACAGGGAGCATCTGGAAGTGCGCCACAGTGGCACCCCTCACTGGCATCGCAGCAAATCCTTCATAGGGGCCCAACCCGGGGGCAATTTTTATGAAATATTTGACAAAACGCAAAAAATGACAAAAAAAATTGTATATACAGAGGGGGCAAAAAATGGAATATATACACAGGTGACAAATGGAATATATACAGAGGGGCAAAATAGATATATAAATATACAGGGCACCTGTAGATATATAAATTTTGCCCCCTCTGTATATATTCCAATTGTCCCCTGTGTATATATTCAATATTTTGCTCTCGCTGTATATATATTCCATTTTGCCCCCTGTAACTGTGAGGGGGACACATATCTGGCCATAACTACTGTGAGGGGGACACATATCTGGCCATAACTACTGTGAGGGGGACACATATCTGGCCATAACTACTGTGAGGGGGACACATATCTGGACTTAACTACTGTGAGGGGGACACATATCTGGCCATAACTACTGTGAGGGGGACACATATCTGGCCATAACTACTGTGAGGGGGACACATATCTTACCATAACTACTGTGAGGGGGACACATATCTGGACTTAACTACTGTGAGGGGGACACATATCTGGACAGAACTACTGTGAGGAGGACACATATCTGGACATAACTACTGTGAGGGGGCACATATCTGGACGTTACTACAGTAAGGGGGCACATATCTGGCCATAACTACTGTGAGGGGGACACATATCTGGCCATAACTACTGTGAGGGGGTCACATATCTGGCCTACGGAAAGCTGTGAGAAGACCGTGGTAGTACTGCAAGAACCAATGCCTTCTCAAACAGCTGATTGGTGGGGGTCCAAGGTGTCGGACGCCCACTGATCAGATACTGATGACCTATCCTGAGGACAGGTCATCGGTATTAAAGTCTCGGAAAACTCCTTTAAGGCTAGGGCCAATTATCAAGAATGAAAATTCATAGGTTTATAGCCTGTGTAAAGGTGCTGCCCTTCACCTGACAAATAAGCAAAATGCTTGTTTGTTAGGTGATCACTTCTTTCATGCGGCACCTAAAAGCATGGTATGTCAGCAATACATTGCCTTGTGTACAGGGAGTGTTCTGCTGACATTTATTTTGCATTGGGTCCTATGAAAGACTCTTTAAACGAGCACTGACAGTCTTGATTATCGTCAATTGTCATCTTTGGCCTGGCATTGGGCAGTGTAAGAGGCGCCTTAGTCCGCTTTGTTGCAGAAGAAATGTATGGTTGCAGCTTTCCACAGATATAACAGCTGATTGCTGGAGGTTTCTGAAGCTGAGCCTGTAGTACAGGGCCAACTACAATCTGAAAATACAGATAATTCATTTATAGAAGCCCCTGGATGCATTTTTACATCATTTGTCTCCTGGGTTCTTTGTTGTCTATGAAGACATTTTGTACAAATTGAACCAGTAATCTGGAAAGGCCAAGTTAAGCTTTGTATGTAAGTTTGTGAGTCAGGGGGTCGTGTGGTCCAAGATGAAATACGTGCTGACTTTTTTTATGTCCCTTACTGCTTTCCTCTAAGCTCCAGGCACCAACAACCTTTGGCCAGCTCTATCAGCATTTGATGACCGTAGTCCAGGGAACAGTGAGATGTGGCAATGATCACCTCACAAACAGGCTCCAGCATGCAAAGTTGTGACTCATAAAACATTCCTGTGAAACGAATAATCACAAGGCTGGACAGAAAGTATTTAGAGGAAGTAGCTCTTCCTACGAACTCTTTTGTAGTGAGAAAATACTCTGGTTAAAAGGGCATACAAGACACACTGTACTGTCTTAGAAGAAACAACACTTGTCTGCTACAAAGAGGAACTTTCTGATGGAAATGTGCTTTGAAAGGCACGAGGATCATTTCATTAGACGCTCTGTGAGCTGAGCAGACAAAGACGACAGACAAGCAGATCGA